>OX451215.1:174026609-174445218 GCA_949628195.1 Phasia obesa | reverse complement strand
GGGAAAAATCAGCAACGGTTTTTTGTGCCCACTAGGGATGAAGCCACTTTTCTCGGGAACGGCTCTGCGATTTTTTGGAACAATTGCTTCAAAATGTTCATTAAAGTCTATATTTTCAAAATGTATAGTAATTTTTCCTGGGAGTATCATAGTTTCCATGGGAAAAATCAGCAACGGTTTTTTGTGCCCACTACGGATGAAGCCACTTTTCTCGGAAACGGCTCTGCGGATTTTTAGCACGATTGCTTCAAAATGTTCATTAAAGTCTATATTTTCAAAATATATAGTCATTTTTCCTGGGAGTATCATAGTTTCCACGGGAAAAATCAGCAACGGTTTTTTGTGCCCACTAGGGATGAAGCCACTTTTCTCGGGAACGGCTCTGCGATTTTTTGGAACAATTGCTTCAAAATGTTCATTAAAGTCTATATTTTCAAAATATATAGTCATTTTTCCTGGGAGTATCATAGTTTCCATGGGAAAAATCAGCAACGGTTTTTTGTGCCCACTAGGGATGAAGCCACTTTTCTCGGAAACGGCTCTGCGATTTTTTGGAACAATTGCTTCAAAATGTTCATTAAGGTCTGTATTTTCAAAATGTATAGTCATTTTTCCTGGGAGTATCATAGTTTCCATGGGAAAAATCAGCAACGGTTTTTTGTGCCCACTAGGGATGAAGCCACTTTTCTCGGAAACGGCTCTGCGATTTTTTGGAACAATTGCTTCAAAATGTTCATTAAAGTCTATATTTTCAAAATGTATAGTCATTTTTCCTGGGAGTATCATAGTTTCCATGGGAAAAATCAGCAACGGTTTTTTGTGCCCACTAGGGATGAAGCCACTTTTCTCGGAAACGGCTCTGCGGATTTTTAGCACGATTGCTTCAAAATGTTCATTAAAGTCTATATTTTCAAAATGTATAGTAATTTTTCCTGGGAGTATCATAGTTTCCATGGGAAAAATCAGCAACGGTTTTTTGTGCCCACTAAGGATGAAGCCACTTTTCTCGGAAACGGCTGTGCGGATTTTTAGCACGATTGCTTCAAAATGTTCATTAAAGTCTATATTTTCAAAATGTATAGTCATTTTTCCTGGGAGTATCATAGTTTCCATGGGAAAAATCAGCAACGGTTTTTTGTGCCCACTAGGGATGAAGCCACTTTTCTCGGGAACGGCTCTGCGGATTTTTAGCACGATTGCTTCAAAATGTTCATTAAAGTCTATATTTTCAAAATGTATAGTAATTTTTCCTGGGAGTATCATAGTTTCCATGGGAAAAATCAGCAACGGTTTTTTGTGCCCACTACGGATGAAGCCACTTTTCTCGGAAACGGCTCTGCGGATTTTTAGCACGATTGCTTCAAAATGTTCATTAAAGTCTATATTTTCAAAATATATAGTCATTTTTCCTGGGAGTATCATAGTTTCCACGGGAAAAATCAGCAACGGTTTTTTGTGCCCACTAGGGATGAAGCCACTTTTCTCGGGAACGGCTCTGCGATTTTTTGGAACAATTGCTTCAAAATGTTCATTAAAGTCTATATTTTCAAAATATATAGTCATTTTTCCTGGGAGTATCATAGTTTCCATGGGAAAAATCAGCAACGGTTTTTTGTGCCCACTAGGGATGAAGCCACTTTTCTCGGAAACGGCTCTGCGATTTTTTGGAACAATTGCTTCAAAATGTTCATTAAGGTCTGTATTTTCAAAATGTATAGTCATTTTTCCTGGGAGTATCATAGTTTCCATGGGAAAAATCAGCAACGGTTTTTTGTGCCCACTAGGGATGAAGCCACTTTTCTCGGAAACGGCTCTGCGATTTTTTGGAACAATTGCTTCAAAATGTTCATTAAAGTCTATATTTTCAAAATGTATAGTCATTTTTCCTGGGAGTATCATAGTTTCCATGGGAAAAATCAGCAACGGTTTTTTGTGCCCACTAGGGATGAAGCCACTTTTCTCGGAAACGGCTCTGCGGATTTTTAGCACGATTGCTTCAAAATGTTCATTAAAGTCTATATTTTCAAAATATATAGTCATTTTTCCTGGGAGTATCATAGTTTCCATGGGAAAAATCAGCAACGGTTTTTTGTGCCCACTAAGGATGAAGCCACTTTTCTCGGAAACGGCTCTGCGGATTTTTAGCACGATTGCTTCAAAATGTTCATTAAAGTCTATATTTTCAAAATATATAGTCATTTTTCCTGGTAGTATCATAGTTTCCACGGGAAAAATCAGCAACGGTTTTTTGTGCCCACTAGGGATGAAGCCACTTTTCTCGGGAACGGCTCTGCGATTTTTTGGAACAATTGCTTCAAAATGTTCATTAAGGTCTATATTTTCATAATGTATAGTCATTTTTCCTGGGAGTATCATAGTTTCCATGGGAAAAATCAGCAACGGTTTTTTGTGCCCACTAGGGATGAAGCCACTTTTCTCGGGAACGGCTCTGCGATTTTTTGGAACAATTGCTTCAAAATGTTCATTAAGGTCTATATTTTCAAAATGTATAGTCATTTTTCCTGGGAGTATCATAGTTTCCACGGGAAAAATCAGCAACGGTTTTTTGTGCCCACTAGGGATGAAGCCACTTTTCTCGGAAACGGCTCTGCGGATTTTTAGCACGATTGTTTCAAAATGTTCATTAAAGTCTATATTTTCAAAATATATAGTCATTTTTCCTGGGAGTATCATAGTTTCCATGGGAAAAATCAGCAACGGTTTTTTGTGCCCACTAAGGATGAAGCCACTTTTCTCGGAAACGGCTCTGCGGATTTTTAGCACGATTGCTTCAAAATGTTCATTAAAGTCTATATTTTCAAAATATATAGTCATTTTTCCTGGGAGTATCATAGTTTCCACGGGAAAAATCAGCAACGGTTTTTTGTGCCCACTAGGGATGAAGCCACTTTTCTCGGAAACGGCTCTGCGGATTTTTAGCACGATTGTTTCAAAATGTTCATTAAAGTCTATATTTTCAAAATATATAGTCATTTTTCCTGGGAGTATCATAGTTTCCATGGGAAAAATCAGCAACGGTTTTTTGTGCCCACTAAGGATGAAGCCACTTTTCTCGGAAACGGCTCTGCGGATTTTTAGCACGATTGCTTCAAAATGTTCATTAAAGTCTATATTTTCAAAATATATAGTCATTTTTCCTGGTAGTATCATAGTTTCCATGGGAAAAATCAGCAACGGTTTTTTGTGCCCACTAGGGATGAAGCCCCTTTTCTCGGGAACGGCTCTGCGATTTTTTGGAACAATTGCTTCAAAATGTTCATTAAAGTCTATATTTTCAAAATGTATAGTCATTTTTCCTGGGAGTATCATAGTTTCCACGGGAAAAATCAGCAACGGTTTTTTGTGCCCACTAGGGATGAAGCCACTTTTCTCGGAAACGGCTCTGCGGATTTTTAGCACGATTGCTTCAAAATGTTCATTAGAGTCTATATTTTCAAAATATATAGTCATTTTTCCTGGGAGTATCATAGTTTCCATGGGAAAAATCAGCAACGGTTTTTTGTGCCCACTAGGGATGAAGCCACTTTTCTCGGGAACGGCTCTGCGATTTTTTGGAACAATTGCTTCAAAATGTTCATTAAGGTCTATATTTTCAAAATGTATAGTCATTTTTCCTGGGAGTATCATAGTTTCCATGGGAAAAGTCAGAAACGGTTTTTTGTGCCCACTAGGGATGAAGCCACTTTTCTCGGGAACGGCTCTGCGGATTTTTAGCACGATTGCTTCAAAATGTTCATTAAAGTCTATATTTTCAAAATATATAGTAATTTTTTCTGGGAGTATCATAGATTTCAATGGAAAATCAATACCATTTTCCCTTTTTTATACTTATATACCAAAAAGCTACGCCATTAGTAAAATTCCCTATTACAAGGTATTTATTTTCCCCGTTTTTTTTCCCGGTTTTTTAATTCCCAAAATCGACGCTATTTCATCGACGCTATCTTGGCGCACTTAATATGTACTATTAAATGTTTTCCCAGCTGATAAAACGCTTGTACATTCACAACCCAACTGACATTTTTTTCGCGTTGTGTTTATCATCAAAGAACTATGAGTGCCTCGATAGAGTAATTGGTAGTGCGCTAGTCTATGTCCGATGGTTGAAAAAAAATATATATGTAATATATTAAAAAAATTATGAGCTTTAATTTTTCTTGCACTTAACATTGATCAATACTATGTTACAAAAGTTGCACTACATTTTTATCTTATTTTTTTAAACGTTAAAATATAATTACAAATTATATTCTCAATAATCGAGAGTAATTACCAAGACCTTTACCCAGAGTCTTTGTTGGGAATCGTACTCACAACCCCCAGACTGATACATTAGCAAACTACCTACAAGCCTAACGGGACACCTCATACTATTTATTGTATACCATAAGAATCTGCATTTTTATTCAAAAAGTTTGAAAAATCTACTGACGATCTGGTTAAGAACCAGTGAACCAGCTATATGGATATGCTTTCCCTATAGTAATCTGTTTGGACTATTATATTTTCTATAAATATATATTTTATATAAGTGTACAAATTAAAATAAACAATAAATACAAAACAAAACAAAAAGGCTCAATTTAAGAATAGTTTTCTTCGTGCTGAAATCGATAAAAGATTTTGATTCTTTCTGCATATTTAAATTATATTGGACTCATATGAAACAGAAGCAAACTTAATAAAGATGCATTAAAGACGCTCAACGCGTGAGATAAGATTAGATAGATGATACAAATAATAACTGCATATTCTAGCTTAGATCTTACAAAATACGTGTAAATATACTTCAATGTGTACGGGTTGGCAAATTCGGAACAATTCCTTTTCAAGAATTCAAGCACCTTATAAGCCTTCGGAAGTATGTACTCAAGATGAGCAACGAATTTTAAAGAACTATCGTACAACACGCCTAGGTCAAGTTTAGAATTTGACGTGTTCAATTAAATACCATTAATACTAAATACAAAAACAGTGGGATTCAGGGAGCTATGAAAGGAAACGTGTAAACATTTGCTAATATTTAAATGCGAACTATTAAGATTGCACCATTTGCTTAAAGCTCATTTTGCATAATATGCATATCACTGAAAGAATATTCATAAAAAATTTACACCCGATGTTGGAAAATATGGCTTAGAAACACAACATTCAATACAAACAGAGCACATTCTATTAGATAAGTAGGACTTAATCCATTTCAGGAAGTTAGAATGGAAACCCATTAATCCAACTTTGCTAATAAAGTGTAGTGAGACAATTTGTCAAAAGGTTTAAAAAAATCTGTGTAAACAACTTTACTTGACTTCCAAGCTCAAAAGCTCATTTAATAAGAGAGAGTACTTTGGAAGAATAATTTACATAACCTGTTAAATTTACCTTGATGTTACGCAATGGAAACAAGAATTTATACTTATAGCTAAAATTACAGCGTTAACAGAAAACAAATTTCAAGTCTAAGGTTGTTATTATATGTGACCAATAGAAATAAATTATTATTATTATTACATATTAATCATTAATAAAATACAAGACTAATGTATAAAAAAACAGCACTAACTACCAGGGCTATCAGCTAAAATAAAATATATATAATTATTATATGAAATTAAAAGTAACTGTAATTAAAAAAATCAAGCTATTCAAAAAAGACATTAAGAAATTTTCGTTGAAAAACCGTTTACCGAACAAAAACCAGTATAATTCAGGTGTAAATGGTGGTATACGGTGGTATACTTGTGGACGTTCAATAATAAAAAACGCCAATTAAAAATGATGTGTTAAAAGTGTGGCAATACCCGGTATTTATTTGGTAAACAACTCTAACTCCGCGCCAAAACAATTTGCGTTCGCGTGTTTTTGTAAAACAATTTATTACAGAATTCATTGTGCAGAGTTTATTACGAAATTTACGTTCTTTGGCCATCGGTTGTTCCAGATATATACGGAGCTATAAATTTGTTAAGCAGTTGTGATTTTCATTGTTTTTGAATTAAATTTTCTTCCTAATAAAAATGGCTGTAAGTTGCGACAAAATGATGGTGAAGAATTTGTTATTGATCATTTTCTTTTAGGATTTACCAAGTTCTCCACCTCCTGCAACACCCAGTGATGGTGCTGATAGACGCGATATACGTGCCGCCATGACTTCACCGGTGGGCGACTTTGAACCTTTCGAAAATGAAGATGAAATTTTGGGTGATCAAACAGTGCGTGACGAAGAAGAGGAGGATGGCGAAGAATTGTTTGGAGATAATTTGGAAAATGATTACCGTCCAATGCCTGAATTGGATCATTATGATCCAGCTATGTTGGACGACGAGGAAGATTATTCCGAGCTTTCTCAGGGTGATCGTTTGGCAGCAGAACGGGAGATGAATAGACGTGATCGGGCCAAAGGTATACATCGTGATGATCGCGATTTAGGTTTTGATCAGAGCGATGATGATGACGATGTTGGACCAAGAGCAAAGCGAAGAGCTGGCGAAAAAGCTGCTATGGGTGAGGTAGAAGATGCCGAAATGGTAGAATCCATTGAAAATCTTGAAGATACAAAAGGTCATACTACCAAGGAGTGGGTTAGTATGTTGGGACCTCGCACAGAAATTGCCAATCGTTTTCAATCTTTCTTGCGTACTTTTGTCGATGAAAGAGGAGCTTATACGTACCGTGACCGCATTCGACGCATGTGTGAACAAAATAAATCGTCATTTGTGGTCTCCTATACGGACTTGGCTAATAAAGAACATGTCTTAGCTTATTTCCTACCCGAAGCTCCTTTTCAAATGTTGGAAATTTTCGATAAAGTAGCCAAGGATATGGTATTGTCAATTTTTCCTACTTATGAACGTGTTACGACAGAAATTCATGTGCGGATATCTGAATTACCCTTAATTGAAGAACTGCGTACTTTCCGTAAATTGCATTTGAACCAGTTGGTTCGTACTTTGGGTGTTGTAACATCTACAACTGGGGTTTTACCTCAACTATCTGTTATAAAGTACGATTGCGTTAAGTGTGGTTATGTTTTAGGACCTTTTGTACAGTCACAAAATGCTGAAGTCAAACCTGGTTCATGCCCTGAGTGCCAAAGTGGTGGTCCATTTTCGGTATGTGGTACAAATTTCAACAAATGAGCGTTTTTATATTACAGATTGTAATAAATCTTTTTTCTAGATAAATATGGAACAAACATTGTATCGAAATTATCAGAAGATCACTCTACAGGAATCACCAGGACGTATACCTGCTGGTCGTATACCTCGTAGCAAAGATGTTATTTTATTAGCAGATCTTTGTGATCTTTGTAAACCTGGCGATGAATTGGAGGTAACTGGCATTTATACCAATAATTATGATGGCTCTTTAAATACCGACCAAGGCTTTCCGGTATTTGCTACTGTTATAATAGCCAATCATATTGTGGTTAAGGATTGTAAGCAAGTAGTTCAATCCCTTACCGATGAAGATATAGCTACCATTCAAAAATTAAGCAGGGATCCTCGTATTGCAGAACGTATTGTAGCTTCTATGGCCCCTTCTATCTATGGTCATGATTACATTAAACGTGCTTTAGCACTAGCATTATTTGGTGGTGAAGCCAAGAACCCCGGTGATAAGCATAAGGTTAGAGGTGATATTAATTTACTTATTTGTGGCGACCCTGGCACAGCCAAATCGCAGTTTTTAAAGTACACTGAAAAAATTGCTCCTCGTGCTGTATTTACGACTGGCCAGGGAGCTAGTGCTGTAGGTTTAACAGCCTATGTAAGACGAAATCCCATTTCGCGCGAATGGACTTTGGAAGCGGGTGCTTTGGTGTTAGCTGATCAAGGAGTGTGCTTAATTGATGAGTTCGATAAAATGAATGATCAGGATCGTACGTCTATACATGAGGCCATGGAGCAGCAATCCATTTCCATATCGAAAGCTGGTATTGTTACATCGTTGCAAGCTAGATGTACAGTAATAGCTGCCGCTAATCCAATTGGAGGCCGCTATGATCCTTCAATGACATTTTCTGAAAATGTTAACTTATCTGAACCCATTTTGTCGCGTTTCGATATTTTGTGTGTGGTAAAAGATGAATTCGATCCAATGCAAGATCAGCAATTGGCAAAGTTTGTTGTTAATTCTCATGTAAAACATCATCCCTCTAGCGAGGCTGAAATGGAAGAAACGCAACCGAGTGGAGTTAGTGAAATACCACAAGATCTTTTAAGACAATACATTGTTTATGCCAAGGAAAACATAAGACCTAAATTAACGGTAAGCTAATTTGAAATCTAAAATATGTTTTGTATTGTACTGTTTCTCTTTTTGAATCCATTATTTTAAGGTTATTTATTCATTTTGTTTCTTTTTCAGAATATTGATGAGGATAAAATCGCCAAAATGTATTCCCAACTACGCCAAGAGTCATTTGCTACCGGTTCTTTGCCAATTACCGTGCGTCACATTGAAAGCGTTATTCGAATGTCTGAGGCACATGCTCGCATACATTTACGTGAAAGTGTCATTGAAGCTGATGTTAGTATGGCTATACGCATGATGTTGGAGTCTTTTATCGAAGCGCAAAAATTCAGTGTCATGAAAAAGATGCGTGCAACTTTCCAAAAGTACTTGACCTTCCAAAAAGATCACTCCGAATTATTATTCTTCATACTGCGTCAGTTAACATTAGATCAATTAGCTTATATAAGATGCAAAAATGGTCCTTCCGCTACACATGTTGAGATCATGGAAAGAGATTTGATGGAACGTGCCAAACAGTTAGACATTTATAACTTAAAACCATTTTACGAATCGGAACTTTTTAAAGAAAATGGTTTTTCTTATGATGCCAAACGGCGCATAATTTTACAAATTGTTGCAGAGGCAGCAGTTTAACCCAAGAAAATTTTTTTTTTTTTTAATATACTACTGTAACGTAAGGTTTTTAGATATTAGGATTCATTAAAACATTGTTTATTTTACAAACTTTTTATTGTTTTATTTATATACAAAATAAAGTTAGAAAAGTCGAATTTTATGATTCTTATATGACCAAGTTACACTTTGATTTGAACAAAAATTAATAGTTATTTTTAGTGTGTTAAAGAAGTTGAGTGGTGATTGATTCAATATTTTTGTAATGATCATTCTATAATGTTTTTTACATGGTCTGAAACTAAAAATTTGTTAGATGCAAATCGGTACAGAGAAATGTATCCTTTTTTACTTTATTAAAGCAAAAAAAGCGATCACTATTTTAAATCACGAACTTACACATTTTCTTAATTTAATCATCATCTATGCCCATTTCTTTATTAAAATCTTCTTCAGATATTTTATTATTTTTTAATTTCTTAAACAAACGTATATCGTTGGCCAATTCATCGAGATCCTCTTGAGTAAATTGTTGTTTACGTTTTTTTGCCTTCGGTCCATTCACAGCTTCGTCTGCCTTTTTACGTAGTTTTTTGGCTTTTCTTAGCTCTTTTTTAGTTTTTGCATCCATTTTTACTTTTTTAGTCAGGTCCCAAGACTCGGTTTGTTTTTTATGTTTCTTTTTACTCGGCCACTGTCCAGTTTCTTCATAGGTTTTTACCTTTTCCTTTCTGGCTTGTTCTTTCTGGAGATTTTTATACGTCAATTTGTTAACATCTACTTCGAAGGAAGGTGCTATAAAATTGTCAGACTTAAAAGTTTTCAATTCAGGCATGCGAGGCATTTGTAGAAGACCATATCCAGACGCGGCCTTACCCATATCCATGTCTTTTAAACGCAATATAGCATTGCATTCGTGTTTTCTGTAGGCTTGTATGTGGGATACAAAAGCACGCACGCCCTTATCATATAGGCCTTTATCGGAGGCCTGTAATTTATGTAATTTTCCTAAAGTTGATGGCAATTGGTTTTTGTCAAAGTCCAAATCAATTAGTTCTTCCAATTCTACTTTTTGATTGATTTTCAAGAATGTTACATAAGCGTCTTCTGAAGGCAAAAGAAATACCAAAGAATTACCCTCATTACCTTGTCTGGCAGTTCTACCCACACGATGCACAAAGCTGGCAGCATTCGACGGAGGATCCCATTGTATAACCCAATCTATTTCAGGTACATCTAAACCTCTGGCCAAAACATCTGTGCACAATAATATTGATTTGTCTTCTTTGCGAAAACGTTCCACAATATTTTTACGTTTATTTTTCATTTTACCATGAATGCCTAAGATGGAACGATCTTTCAAGAAGTTCGGCATGACTTCGGACCAATATTCCACACAAGCACAGGTTGGAAAGAAAACCATTACTTTACTGTTTTTGGCTTTACTCGATTTTAGAAAATGTAATAAAGCTATCAACTTTTCATCTGCCTCTAAAATTCGGTAAAAGTTATGCAAGCGGACCGGTGTATTAATTGTAGACTTTTCTTTGACTGAAACAATGACGGGGTTACGAAGACCAGCTCTTATAAGATCGGTAACTTCATTTGTTTGAGTTGCCGAAAATAGACCCGTACGTCTCTGACGTGGCAAATATGCAAGTATATTGTTAATGGTAGCTTTAAAACCTAAATCTAATAAACGATCAGCTTCATCTAGAACCAGCAATTCCTGTAAAAATTTAAATTAATTAAATGTAATAAAAAAGTAGTAGTTATATTATAGAATGATTTAAATTACCAAACTCTTTACTCTTGCTGCTAAATTCAATTCACCTTTACGTTGAAATAAATCCTCTAATCTTCCTGGTGTACAAACCAAGATGCAAGGACCATAATTATTCAGTGATTTTATATCCTCATCGATACTATTGCCACCAACAATTAATTTCTGACGCAGAAAATTCAAATCATTGTGTTCTAGAAATCTGTCTAAAACGTCTGATATTTGCATAGCTAATTCTCGCGTTGGTGATATGATTAAAGCACCTATTTCTTTAGGCAACCAGGGCGAATCTTTGTGGCGACGCTGTAACAGCTCCAATAAGGGTACTAAAAACGCCAAAGTTTTACCAGAACCAGTAACCGCTTCAGCAGACACATCTTTACGGGCTAATAATAAAGGTATAGTAGCAGTCTATACTAAAAAATATACAAAAATATAAAAGCGCTAACAAGAAAAATTATTTTCACTTTTCACCTGGACTGGTGTCATTAAGCAAAATCCCATGTTTTGTAGTACTTCTAAGACAGGTTCTGATAATGGTGGTTTGTCCAAAGCGGTCCATTTCTTGCGAGACATGGTGTTTTATTAATTAATAACTTTAATATTTAAGTTATATTACCAAACTAACTAATAACAACTAGGATGATTTCGCTATTGTTTTGGATTATTGTTTTGACACTTAAACACGTGCGCAGGAGTTGCCATTGTAGCTGTTTTAAGAAACATTTTAATGCAGCTCCATTGAAGGTGTTGAAACACATGTTTTTGTTTTTTTGTTGATAATTTAGACCAAGGCGAATTGAATTCTAGGTAAAACTGATAGCCCAGCTGAGCATCTTCTTATATACCCTCTTATGTCAAAATTTGTTTACATTTTCTTTGCGACACATTTTATTAAATAAAATTTAAAAATAACAATTTATTATACTTTAAGATTATGTTCTTTTATTTTTCCAGGTTTTTACTTTTTACTTTAAATATTATAAAAGATTTTGCAAAAACTAATGCAACTTTTGTGTTTTGTCTAACAAATTTTCTTCTTTTTTTATTTTCTTTTTGGGATTTGGCAATTCTGAACAATTCTGTTTTTGTTGCCACATTGCGATTACCTTGTATTCAATTCGCCTTGATTTAGACGTTATTTTTTTTAACTCCTTTTTAAGGAACTGTGGTTGGTTTTCCAACCCTCTCCAAAACTGAAGTGACATAGTTGCTCATCGACATATGTCACGTCCAATAGTGCCTTCACGGCTAGCACCTTCCCACCTTCTACCCACTTCTTTCTCTAACTTCTCACTTCTTTTACTTCTTTCTCTAATTTCTCAG
The DNA here is from genome assembly GCA_949628195.1 of Phasia obesa. Classification (NCBI taxonomy): domain Eukaryota; kingdom Metazoa; phylum Arthropoda; class Insecta; order Diptera; family Tachinidae; genus Phasia; species Phasia obesa. The sequence continues at coordinate 174,433,220 of OX451215.1, read as the reverse complement.
TCTAATTTTGTTTTCTATTTTCTCTGTCTATCCCTCCTCTTATCTGCAGGTATCACAAAGGGACCAACATAATGGACAAAAGTGAGCTATCTTATTCTCTTTCTTCCCTCTATACAAGCTGCCTGCTTAACCTAACCTAACCTAGACGTTATTTTAAAATAAAATAATCTACAAATGAATTATAGAAGTAAGGCTTAAGTTAATGTTTTCTCTTTAAGTTGCAAGTTTGGTTTGATACTTGATTAGTATCAACTAAAAATAATGTTGGGACAAAACAAATAAACAAAACGTTGCTCTCGTTGCTAACCGAAGGTTGGCTAAAGCAACAACAAATATAAAGTTGATTGCCTATTTATTCATCTGGTGTTAAAATTGAAAATATAAGTGCTAAAATAACACAATATTTAGCCACCATCGCATAATTTTTACAGGAACGTAGACTTTAGCTATTACCCTCAAAGTCATCGGTGCCGCTTTTCACTTTCTGGACTAAAGAAGTAAGGCCGTCGTATCCCCACGGTACAAAACCAAAAAAATTTTAGGCGTGGTCTTCGACAGCCTTCTACACTTCGCCTACACCAGAAAGTGAAATCTCGTAACAAAGTCCTAAAAGATCTTGCAGGCACCTCTTGGGGAATGACCAAAGAGATCATAATAACAACTTTAAAAACAATGGTCGCTCTCTCTTTTAGTATGCAGCGACACTAATATAGATCACCTTCATGAGAAGACCAGGATACTGGATAAAAGCGAGGAATGCGTTTTTTTTTCTTTAAAATTGAAAATATTAGGTTACGTTTGCCCCTTGGGTACGGATTCCTAAAAATAATATGTAGTTTTTACTACCACCGTTTCTATGTATGATTAATTTTGACAAACGGTGGTGCAATAAAAATTTTTTAATAATTCATCATTGTGGGTTTCGCCAGAATAATATAAATTAAAGACTGGCGTATCTAACAAGTAATCACGATTCTACGAGAATTTTGCGGCTGCTCTTACAGCTCATAAGTTAATTTAAGCGGCTGCTTAAATTAACTTATGAGCTGAACTAAGGAGCTTATATGAGTTCATTGTTGTGATCAGCTCGCTTAGATCAGTTGAGTGATTAGTTCAACTGAACTAAGTCGTTTATGAACTACACAACATTAAAAGTTTATAAAAAAATTTCATAAAACTGGCTTGCTAGTAAACAAAACTCATGGTCCTTGTAGTCGTAAGGTGCGTACCGATGTGAATGTGCCTGCTGTGGCCAAAATCCAATTTAATCCAAGATATCGCTTTTTCTAGGCAGCATAATGGGTCACTGTATAATTGGACGTTTGTCGGAGGTTATGCGAAGCTCTTGTGGTAGAAGCTACTGAAGCTGTCTGCAGGAGGAGGAGGAAAAGGAATCAGTAAAAAACCTTCTCTGCGACTGTACGGCTCTTCAAAAACGCAGGCTCATATTTTAGGCCAAAGATTCTCTCAGCACATAGACTGTCTCATGGATGCGACACTGATTTGTCTGTTAGGTTTTGTGAGAAGCTTCATACGATCTGAAGATACTGAAGTTACCGTTAATCTAACCTTTTCCGATCCTTATAAGGATGAAAATGTGCAAAAGGCTGTAATTGAATATTGTAAAACTCACAAACAGCAATGTTATCCCTTTCACTTGAGGTGGGGTTGAAAAATAATAAAATTACTTTAAGAACCGGACACATGGACATATGTAGTTATTGAAACATTTGAACACGCAATGCATGCTGCTGTTTTAATTAAGGTACATTTTTTGGTTTATTTTTTTTTTTTTAACTTGTTTACTTCGCTGTAGTTTCTTTAAGGGTTTGTGGTAACTATTGGGAACAAGTTTAAGTAGCGTATTTTTATAGCATTTGTATAACGACAACAGTAATAATAGAAGAACAACAAACAAACTTTGCACTATTCAATATTTAGAGAAACATGGTTAGGCATATGGAAATATAAATGTATAACTAAACGAGCAAGGTCTCCTTTAGAAAAGGGTTTGTTATTAAAAGGTGTTAATTTTTTATATATTTTTTTTTTTTTTGAAGCGGGTTGTCCACAAGGCTTTTTAACAGTTCTTTGGATTTTAAGATATACTCAAAATCCTTGTGGTCTATTGTGAATCATATCTTTCATATTTTCTTAAAAAAATAATAAGCTATGCTATGTTAAAACATTACGTTAAGCCATATAATAATCCTGATCGTATCATGAAGAATATTACATGCGATATCCTCTAACACCATCGCATCGTAATCTGGTAATAAAAGATACGAGAGTAATTACTCTCGTATCTTTTTTGGATAATTCGGCAACTTTTTGGATAAAATATATTATTCTCGGCTAAAAAGCGTTTTTTTTTAACAAACTTTTCTTTAAGCTCAACACATTTATTCCAGAGTTTTTCTAGTATTTTTGTTTCATTAAAATAATACGATTTCTAAAGAATCTTTTAAGAGGCTTTTGTTTCAAAAAATGCTCTTTTTCTAACATCCAAATACTTACCACCCAGCCATTTCGTCATATTTGAAAACAGAAAATATTCGCAAGACTCTAAATCTGGAGAGTATGGTGGATGGAGTACCAGTTCCTAACCCAATTCATAGATTTTTAATACACGTGTTCATCTGTGCAACGCGTGGATAGCAATTTTATATCCAAAAATTAATGCAAAAAGGAAAGTACCCTCTCGGATGAGATGCCTGCAACCTCAGCCCCTTCACGCATATTCATACTCCAATTGTCCAGTATCATTCATCTCTTTTGCGACCTGAGCGTAAATCACTTTTTAACGATTGAAATTGATGGTTCTGGTGGTTTATTCACTTTGTTTTATTTGCGTTAAAATTAACGAGTTTTTCTGAGGGGGGGCTGTAAAAACAACTATCAAATCAACTATCGAATTTTGAACAAGTGCTAGTAGTCTGGTGCATACATACATATGTATGTATACGTATATTAAGCACAAAATATATTTGTTTGTTTGTCGGAAATCTATAGCTGCCTACGAAAGTAGAAGATTAGTCTACTGTGACATTTTCACTGTTTGTTACCAGATATGAGGTTGGTAAAATAGGATATACTATATTGTTTTGATATTTCAAGTGGGCGTGGAACTTCACATAAAATGTAAATATTTATCATCATGGTACTTGTAATAGAAAAAACCTTGACATTTTGTGCAAGTAACTGCCTTATTAATACGCATTATGTAGAAACAACTGCCTGGATGATAATAGTGGGCGTGGTACCGCACATACAAAGGAAATATTATTTCCGTGTGCTAAACTGCATAGTCTAGTAAACCACAGACTGGATTGTGACAGTGGGCGTGGTATCTCAAAAATAAAGTGAAAAATTATTGTCGTGTACCTAGATAATTGTAATTCGTAGAGTCTTGAAATTCTGCTGAAGTAACACCCATATGAATACGCATAGTAAAGAAAAACCAAATTGGATAGGAATAGTAGGCGTGGTACCTCCCATACAAAGTAAATAACTATTATCGTGTAGGTACCTAGAGAACTGAACTACGTAGAGTTTTGGCATTTTACACAACTAAAACGTGGCATTTTTATTCTAAAATATATCACTTATTAAAAAAACATCTTCCCTCAATACACCCTGCACATTTTTCTAAATTCACTACTTTGAATATTAAGGGAGCAAGTTCAATTTAACAACATATAAAATACTCTAACAATTCAGTTACCTTAAGGGGGTTAAAGGAAAACACACAAAAGACAAGAATAAAAGTAGAACTAAAAAAATATAATAAATTTTAAATATTAGAAAATATTATTGAATTTACAAATAAAGAATGGTCTTCCATTATATCTTCATAACGGCAATACTAACGGTTTTTTTCAATCTGAATTGTGTAGTAATTTGCTTAAAAACGGATTATGTAAAAGAAAAGAATTTCAATCGCTCAGTATTTGTGTTTGATGATGTAAAAAATTGTGCTAAAAATGAATATTACGATTTAAATTATTTTCAGTGTCGTTCATGCAAGAAAATTGGTGAAAATTTGCAACCAACTAATAACAGTAAGTAAAGAAATGATTTTATTGATTAACACAAGGGAGATTTATCTACCTTGGATTAACATGTGAATACTAATATAGAGCAGCACTTTTAAAAACAAAACCAGTTGTCTAGGGGATAGAAAATATATTGTTAAAGACGAAAAAGTAAATTAAAAAAGGTTCAGAAACCTACATATGTAAGTATGTATGTATATGTTCCGCGTTTTGGGCCTCTCAAGCTTCAAAATTGTTGCCCGATTGCAATTTATATAAGCTGTTTTGTGATACTCATTTTGTCCTATTTGACACTATAAATTCAGAATACCTCTAATTATGTACTATACAATTTTTTTTGACTCGGAAAATAAATTTTAACAACAATATCACACAAATTCAAAAATTATCAAAAACAAAAAAAAAAAAATCACTTTACTGATTTATCGATAACAAAATTTACATTAATTAAAAAGCTTATTATTACAAAAACTTTACGAAAATATCGGAATTTAATCAAAAACTCAGCTAAAATATGTTGTTTTTTCCAAGCACCTAAAAGATAAAAATATAAATTTGACAAAAAATCTAAATTTTCCCAAAACGACACCCCCTGTACTCCACTTATTATATGGATCTTAATTTGACCACTGATGATACTTGAAATGTCCGTGACCAGTTACTGATGCAGTTGTCCAGTTCTAGATACTTTGATTATATCCAAGCAACTTTTTGCTTCATGAATGCCTTTAAAAAGCCAAAAAGGCTCCTTTACAGACTGACCTCTTGAAAGGCTGTTTGATTTTATCAAAAATTAAAATCATAAAATTTCCAGTAATGCTGGAAATATGTTAACCCGCACTTAGATCCATATAAAAAAAATAGAAAGGAAAACTGGAGGCATGTCTCTTACGGCACTTAGATCCATATGTTTCATATGCGATAAAAAAAAATAGAAAAGAAAACTGGAGGTCAACAGGTATGCAGAGTTTTCTCGACTTAAATTAGCCTGTCTAATAGCAAAACCATATCTAACTAATGACAGTACACTAGGTTACGACAAGTCATATACTTGTGCCTGCAAGACGGCGGCCCGCCAGAACATTACATAAAATACTACGTACAAATTGCGAAATTTCAATAGAATTTAAATGGAAATTTCGATTGATATCGAGAGCCGTAATTTGCCCCTTGGTTTTTCTGGTATATCTTCACCACAGGTAATTTTAACTATAACGTTTAAGTGCCTTAAGGGTAGGTTGACTGAAAATTGTTTTTTTTATTCGGATCAAAAATTTGGTTTTTGTGCATGCAATTCATATAATTTTTTACGCACCAATTGGTTTTTCTAAACAGGTGTATAAAATTGAATAATTATAATTTTATACGGTGTTTTTTTATTAATTTTTAATTTTTTTTTCGTTAAAAAAGGTTTGCGGAAAAATCTCTTAGCATCTCTAAATATTAATGAAATTTCATACTTGAGCTAATTTTTGTTTTAAATAAATATGTTGTTAAATTTTCTTAACCAAAAAGAAAATTAAAAATTTTCAAAAATTCATCGCGGTTGGTGTGTGAACACTTTGTCTTATAGTTTTTTATGCTCTATCGGACTGTGCTATGTCAATTTTGATATTTTTTGAAAAATAGTTAAAAAAGTTATATCCCTAACCCGATGTCCACACGTGATAAATTTTCATCATAACTTGTAATATAACGTCGGCAGCACAACTGTCAAATTTTTATTAATATCAATACATAGGGTTCCGTACACAAAGTATAAAAACGTAACCCTATTATTTTCGCTACAATGTCTGCCCGTCTGTCAGCGCCTTTTATCCCTGGAACCGTAATAGGTAGACTCTTGAAATTTTCACAGATGATGTATAGCTGTTGCCGCTATAGCAACAAATACTAAAACTTATAGGATGTTCCGATAGAGAAGTGTTATTCACGAATCTGTTCTTTTTTCGTCAACTGTAGGAAGAATACACTAAAAATATGCAAGCAGTAATTAAAACTTAGTACGCTATATAAACGAGTCTAAAAAATAAACTTAAAAATTAAAGGGTGTGCCGACAGTCACGTGATTTGTATAAACATTGACTAGTTTTTTAACCATAATAGATAGACTCTTGAAATTTTCACAAATGGTGTATTACTATGACCCCTATAAAAACAATAAAATTTAAAGGGTTTTCCGACAGTGACGTCTTTTGGATGTATAACGACATATTTTTTGAATCGTAATAAGAAGACTCTTCCAATTTGTATAGAAGATGTGTTGCCATGGCCGTTATTACTAAAAATTAAAGGGTGTTCTGACAGTGACATGTTTTTCACGTATAGTAACTTATTTTTTTAATAGTAATAGGTAAACTCTTGATATATTCATAGAAAGAGAATTGCCATGGCCGCCATAGCAAATAACAAAATTAAAGGGTTTTCCGACGGACATGTTTTCTATGTAAATAGCCTTATTTTTTGAACCGCAATAGGTAGGCGCGTGTACATTTTTATAGACCGCTATAACAAAAATTACATTTAAAGGGTCTTCCAACAGTGATGCAATTATGACTTTAATTTTAAAAGGGTGACTCAAAAGACATGAACAAATTAACAACTTGAATTTTTAAAGTTGTACTAAACATAGTACGGAACCCTATGTGTGTGAGTCTAACTCGCTCTTGACTAATTTATTATTTAATAAAATTAGTGAAAGAAATTAAAATTTATCGTGTTTGCAATAAAAAAAATAAACGTCTGTTTAAAAAATACAATAGGAATGACGTTTTACATCATAATATGCTTATCTGTTTCTGTTTGGGATACATATTAACAATGGTAACATCTTATAACACTATGATGTAGAGCATATACGATTCGTCACAGCCGAATATATCACTCTTACTTGGATAATTGTCCCACCCACTAACAGCTGTTTTTTAAATATTGCATAACACTGTTACTTGTTAATAAATAAAAATAAAATCTTGTATAATATAAAATTATTTATATTAAACTAGCTGGAGCCGCCACTTCGTCAGCATCCTTATTGTGTCTTGAAAGTAATCTACTTTAAGACTCTTACTTTTATAGTGCTTCAGATATTTTAAATGTATTTACTTTATATAAAGGTACCCATCCCAGCAGAAACATAGGCTTTATATAAAATTTTAAAATTTAAATAAAATAATTTTTACCTTGTATGTGGGCGTAAAAGTGGGTATGGTCAATTTTTCTTACCGTAAAAATCTAAGTTGGGTTATAATGAAGATCTAAAGAAAAAGTTAGCCAAGTCGGTGCAGTCGTTCTTTGAAATTAGATAAATCAAAAAATTGAGCTCTTAAGTGGGCGTGGTCAATTTTTTTTACAGTAAAAATCTAATTTGGGATATGGTTAAGATCTAAATTTTGCCAAATCGGTGCAGCCGTTCTTCATAATTAGATAAATTTAACAATTGGGCGTGGTCAATTTTTCTTACCATAAAAACCTATAATGAAGATCTAAACAAAAAAATTAGCGAAATCGGTCAAGCCGTTCTCAAGTTATGCGCTTAGCATTTCATTTTTATTTATATAGATTAATTGATAACATCATTGTTTTTTTAGAATTTTCCTGTGGCTGCCAAACGTCATTATCAATGACTACTGTAACGATCTATGACACTATCAAGCCATACATAACATGTCATGACCTGTGCAATCCAAACCAAAACCATAGTAAAATAACTTTCAACAACACCAGTGAGCTGATTAATCAATATTGCCAACAAAATGTAACTAATCTTCCAATACCTAATTGTAAATTTAAATATATTAATCGTACGCTGACCACCACAACACCCACTCGAAGAATCGAAGTTGCCCATTTCGATTGGCAATATGATGGATTATGTGACGATTGTAACATTCAGTATAACTTTAACTATCAAGACTACTGCATTGCAAATAGCCTGTTGAGACCTTATTTAAGTTACAATTCCTTTTGGCAAGCAACCACATCTACTCAACACTTTGGTGATTTGAAATTTGTGGCCTTCTTTTGTTTGGCTCTTAAAAATCAAACGGCCTGCAATCAGTTGGCCAATTTATGTGTGTTGTCACACTTTGCCAACGATAAGAGTTCGCCTTGCAATAAATTCCTTTTAAATCAAGCCACAGATGCGGTCTACAGATATGGCAGCGTGGATGAACAACTGGCACAACAACAAATGAAACCATTCTTATACTATAGCAAGGGTAAAGAAACAGTGGCGGAACTAGGCGTGCCGATTGAAGGTGTAAAATATTCGACGGATTCACAAGAGACAGAAGTTAGTAAATATTATTCACAATATTATTATTTACTATTTATTAATAAACACATTTATTTTTAATATCCAACAGATTAATCGTTTGAAATTTTTTGCAAACACATACGCCTTAGATGGTACCCTAGTTCGTTGGGGCCCTTTAAAATCGAGTGATTTAAATTTATGCTCTCATTTTAAAGACAATTGGAGTTTTGGCAGTTTTTTAAAGTTTGCTTACAAATATGATGCCATTACGTGTTCATTGACTTTGGAAGATCTTATTGATTTGGCAAAGTTTTATGGAAATAATCGGTTTACAACTTTATTTTTAAATTATACTCGGAATGATGGCATATTTCTACAAACAATACCGGTTTTAATAGAAGACTTGATACCGGAGAATAAGGTTGGTATTAAAAATATAGTTTTTTACTATAAGATATTAACGGTGCCTCATTTACGCTAGATTTTAATTAAATAAAAATACGGTTTTTTTCTTTTGATTATTTTTTTATGAATCTTATATTTGTATCATGAATAGCATGCAACGGGTAAATGAAATTTATGGCTTTACTGGCAAATATGCACTCTTGTCGAAACTTTTTATGTCCAGTATGGCTGTATGGCATGTGGTACCTTTTTGCCATAATCATCGATAACATCAGAACTCTCGTATGATTCAATCACAAAAAATCGGACAGAATTCTGTCCTAATTAAAAATTGTTTCAAAATAGCCTTGTAGCTGCCACAAATACCAGCCAGCCTACCGGACGCTGATTTTAAACTTTAAAGAGTAATTTACTTAGAGCGGGTTTTTAGGTTCGAGCTTAAACTCTTCTTCTTCTGGTGTTGGTGCCAATGGTAAAAAGCTGCCGTAAACACTAGGTTCTTATTTGTAGCTTTTGGTCATGTCCAGAAACGACGGTTAGGTTGAAAACAATGTTGTATGTTTTAATTTTGTTTAGTTTTTCCTGTTATAGAATTGTTCTAGTCATATGTAGTTTTTATTTATTTGTTGCAAATCCTTGTTTTTTTTTTCTTTCGTCAAATATATGTAAAATTTATGTTAATTTTTCATGTGGTTTCTTGATTTCGATGTCGATTTTCAGTTTATGCAAAAAATTTAGGTTATACACGATAACCCAAGCGATTACACTTGGCTGATTAATGCAAGCACGAATTAACTGTACCATGGTGCAGCTAACCGTGGGAGCCAATCAGCCAGTGGGAGAGGGAGACGCAAACCACTTGAAGACCGAGCAACAAGGACGGCCTGATTGACCTTAAACGATAATGACAATGACGTGTTCCTCAATCCAAAGCTACTTTACGACTCGAGCTTAAACTCAAGTTTCTTTTTAATTTAAACCTTGCAGTATTACCATACTAAACAACAAAAATTGCAACATATTTTTGTAAATGTCATAATTTTATTAAAAGAACACTGTGTTGACTCGAGAAGAAGAAGAAATTGCTAGTACTTTAGGGTTGTAATTTATAGTTTACAGAGAGTTTATTTTAAAGTTTTAAATTAATAAAATTGTACATGTGTATGTCTTGTCCATTTTTTACATTTTCTAAGAAATTATTTTACTTTAAGTATATTTTTTATATGCTTATATTTTGACATACATAAGTATGTATGTATATGTATGTGTGTGATAATTTTTCATGTAAGTATAAATCATAGATAATACATAGATAGGAAACTGAAATGTTAAAAACCTAAGTCTTTTGTCAAAAAACCTAAGTCTTAGAATGTATTGGTAGAAAAATTTGTATAAGTGTTGGTTTTTTAAAAAATGTCGCCACAACACCCACCTAAACTGCACATAGTTGTATAAAATGTTTTGTAAAAAAATATATATTTTTTTTTATATGGTAAAAATAACCAAATGATACCTCAGCTTTCAGACGTAAAATATCTCGGCATACATCTTGACCGGCGCCTTACTTGGAAACGCCACATAGAATCAAAGTTAACACAAATGAAGTTAAAAGCAGTCTAACTAAACTGGCTTATCGGCAGAAATTCTACTCTCGCTTTAGATTGCAAACTTTTATTGTACAAGTCAAATTTAAAACCAATTTGGTGCTATGGCATTCAATTATGGGGCACTGCCTCAGCTAGCAATATAGAAAAAATCCAAAGGCGTCAAAATAAGATTCTACGGATGATCAGTTTGTTACATATGTAATCTATGGTTTAAACTACTAACGTTGACCGCTTAAACTAGTAAATAAAAGTAATTAATTATTATCTTAAAAATTAAAAACAAAGATTAAGGATGACTATATCTCCAATCTCGATCCTAAAAACCCGCTCTTAAAGATATTTATATGTTAAAAAAAAGCTTAATCAATATGTAACGACCGTTTCTGTACATTAAATATTTTTTTTTAATTTGGTTGGTGGTGCAAATTACTAGATAGAATACTGACTGTGTTTGCATCACGTAAAAACTATTGTATGTATTTTAATAAAATTTTGTGCGGAGGTACCTGAGTACCTCGGTTCAAATATTGGATATTTTTTCCGTAAATATATCTCATTTCGAAGATACAATGGATATAAAATAGTGAAAGTAAGCAATTTTATCGATTTATTGGTACTGGAAACTTGGCAGCACCTTTTATTTTTGTAAGCGGGAAATTTTAGACACTTACATTTACAGAACTCTACAATAATTTTAGAATTTTATACATACATACATATAAAGTTTTCCATATTCTGAGTAATTACCCAGGTAAAGTTTCCCTTGAAAATTGTTGTAGATACTTTCAAAGCAAAATCGAACAAAATATTGGCTTACTTTTTTGTTTATCGAAGTCTAGTTTCCTCTTAAAATGATTCCTCATATTTTATACTATTTTATTTCACCCGGCGTTGCCTAAGCTCACCATAGGAATCGTTTTACCTAACAACAACAAAAATATTTTTAAATAGATTAGGTGGCCTTGAATATATAACATTTTTTTATCTATTAAATCTGTCACTAAGGATTTGCGAAGAAAAAGTTTCAGACATTTCCGAAATGTCTCAAAGAATGTTATATAATGCTCTTGAATATTACCGAATGTTCTAGAAATGTTTCGAGAGCCACACCTTGGTTCAGGTAAAAACGGAACCTTGTTCTTGGATTTTTATTTTTGACTTATTTCTGGTATTAAACTTCTTTTTTGAGCTTTAGTGTATTCAGAGACTTAAAATGGAAAATTATCACGAATATTTCTGAATGGCATAAATGGAAATTCTCAAATGCCTATTTGTGTATTTTGTGTGTTTTGCATCAGTAAAATGATAAGGAATTTTTAACATGTAAAACAGTTTTTAAGACATTATTGATTGGAACAGCAAATTATCAATTCAAATTAATCAATTTCAGCTGCAACAAAAAGAAGATTGGCAATTGGTTAAACGTTTTGAACTGATACAATATCATTCTCGACATGGCATATTGAGTACCAAATTGCCACCCCTGTACGATGACTCTAACAAGCTGCTGCTTTTTAGGTCCTTACGTTTCGCTGATAAAATTGAACTTCATTACGATATCTACGAAAATAATAGAATTGCATTACCCATTCTGAAGCTACACTATCGCCATATTGAATTCACCACCCATAATGTCAGCCTAAATACACAGTACGATATTAAAATGCAAATAACTTATGAACGCCATGGCGAAAGAGTCAAAGGAGAATTGGTTAATGAAATAGCTTTGCCACTATTTCTGTTATCGGCCTTGGTGACAGCGCTTTTTAAAGCTAATAATACTCGTAAAAGACGTTTATCTTTTGGTACGACTGCATCTATGGCAACCGCCGCAACACAAAATAACAATGATGATTTTGGTCATTTGAATTTTTTCACCGAATTCCTAATGAATTTGATTTCCTATTTGGCGTTGGCCTTTTTATTGTGCTTTCTTTTACACGTCTTTATGAATTCTTTGACATTCTTAAGCCAGGAAAATGTCGAGCTGACATTACCCATTGTTAAGGATCAACGTTCGTTGGAATTGATTATATATGGAGCATTGACTTTAAAGGTAAATAATAAAATATGATTTTACTTTTTATTTTTCGGCTTAGAATAAGTTTTTGGTTGAATTTTCTTTAAATTAAATCTATAAACATAATTGTATTTCTCGTTTGTTTTCCATTGTGTTCCATGCCAAGCAGTTGATTTATATTTGTATCCACTTTTGGCGCCTCTCACATTTTCACATCTTTTTTATTGACTGGGAACGTCCGCGTTGCGGCGATACACACCACTTTACGCTGAAAAATAATCTTGAAACGTCTTCCGTATGTTCGAGTGTTCGAACTTATATTACTGATTCTAATGTTTCGGCTTGGCGTAGCATTCTATTGGCAAACGAATGGATTCAATTAAGTGGCAAACAGAAGACATCAAAAGTTCTACAAGGATTGTCAGTGCTCGCAATAGCAAGGGTAAGTGAGATACAACAAACATTTTTATAACAGTAGAATCTCTTTAAATGAAAAATCTTCATAATTTTTAATAAACTGCAGGTTCCTTCAAGAGATATACTACTATATATTTGAAATTTTTAATTCACAGTTTTTTCAATACATGGAAAAATCCTGTAATTCGTAAAAAATGTCTGGACCTTGTGATTACGAATTATCAAGATTCTACAGTATTAAAAAAAAATATTAAAAAATGCCAATGTATGTACAATGTACATGTACATGTAGGGTGTCCCTTATAAGACAAAAAATTTTTTTTTTTCGAATTTCGAAACGCATACCCTATAATTTTTTTATATATAGAAAATTATACCTAAATATGAAATTTTACTCTTCTATCATGATTGTAACCCGTGGCGACTAAGGCAAGAAGTTTTACATAATACAGTAAATGAGAACAATGAAAAAATGAAAAGATGCATTAAGAATATTTTATTAAGAATATTTTAATATTCCAAATTATATGGGATAACTTCTTTTTAAAGTGTTTTTTCTGCAGTCTGGATACAGGTTTCTGTGTTCCTCAACACAGCGCAACAAAAACTGTTTTTGCTCTTCATCAGCAGTAATAAGTCCGTGAAAATCTTCCACAAGTTTGACTGCTCTTTCAGCAGCATCGTTTACCACTCGTAAAAGACTTACTTTTCGTTTGGCTTCCAGAAATGCAGCGTTGTTTATCCAAGACGCCACATTTGTGCGAAGAAAACTATCATCGATCTGTAATCTTGCAAGAAATACTTTGCTTTTACCTGATACAAAGCAATCAAGTGTTTTAGCTGAAATAAAGAAAGGTTGTAATAAAAGTTGTTATAAAAGCATTCAGTACTAATTTTTCAAAAAATATGATTTAACACAAAGATAACATTAAAAAAAAATAAATTTGACTCACCAAACAACGATCCTGACATTTCATCGCTGTTTGGAATATATCGTTTGTTTAAATCCGATATTTCCTCCCTGTTTAAGTTAACAACCATATTTGTTTTTGTTTTCACTTCCACTTCGTCATCAAAAAGTGATAAAATGACTGCCTCTTCACTTAAATACCATAAGTGCTTACAAAACTTACTTAGAGCAGCATTCGAAATTGTTTCGTCTATTTCATTATAGCCTTTGACAGCTTTCAAAAAACCCAAATCCTGATTAGGTGCTTTTACAGCTTCTGTACACTCGAGCCATGGCTTTACGTAAATTATCGCAACAAATAAGCAAATGTCCTGCAGAGCACTTTTATCATTTGCATCTATGTTGATCTGGGACTGGAGCAAACATATTTTTAATGAATAAATGGCTCTGGCCATCCATCGTGCTTGGTGTAAGGCTCCGGGGGGCTTGATTTTTATTTTCTTTTCTGGATCGCCATTCAAAAACACAACGCAGAGTTCTACTAATTCACGATAATCTTCTCTTATAAAAGTTTTTTCCAATGCCGCTTTGTAATACCTTAAGATGGATAAAATTTGTTCATCAGGAATGTGCTTTCTAACGAAATCGATGCATGGTTCAATCTTATTCGAATCTCTATTTTTTTTCAATTGTCTCTAGTTTTTTTAAAAAGTGGTATTTCTGGAGATCGAAAATTTTGCTTAATTTTGGCTTCAAATACACTTTTAAGCACTAACTCATAAATATGATGACGACAAGCGAAAAGCACCAGGTCTCTGCCCAAACTTTTCTCCAAAAGAGCACAAGCGCCATTAAAACGGCCAATGTTCGTTGATGTTGTATCACAACAGATTATTTGCACCTTGTCAATGAGATTCCAGTCATATAGAGCTGTTCTAATAGCTGTTTCTTGGTGTTTACCAGACGAACTCTCCAATTTTGGTACTGCAAGAAGTTGTTCCTTGTCGCTATAAGAAATTATAATTGGCAACCTCTCCTCTTTGGAGCTTCTCACGTCTAAGCCGGGTAAAAGTTTGCCATCCCAATGGACGGTTATGATATCAGGTACGTTGTTCTTAAAGTCACTTTTTATAGTTTCTGCACGTGATTTTCTCATTTGTGTACGAATTCGCTGAATGGAAGATTTATTTATTGCAAAATCGTCGCATTTCAGATCCAATGCCTCTAGGATAGCCTGAATAATATAGACAGAATCTCTTATACTTAGCTGGCACCTGTCTAAAACTGCGACTACCTTTGGTGTTATCAGATTTTTTCTTCCTATTTTTGAACTGTCGCTCTGCAAACTTGTGCTTGCCTCTGGCTGGATTTCGTCGTCGTGGGAATATTGTGAATCTTCGGTATCAGAATTTAATATTTCTTCCACGTCTAAAACTTGTCTGCATTCAGCATATGATGTAGAAGTCGATGCAACTTCCGAAAATTCTTGTTGCCTTAATTTTCATGTTTCTTCGAGTAATAACCTTTTTCTAGATCTTTCCTCTTTGTCTGCCAAGTTTTTATCTATGCCAGCAAAGCAACCCGGTCTACCCGGCTCTCTCTGTAGCTTCAAAAATGCTTTATCCTCTTCTATTTTGATAATTTGAAGGGCAGCAGCATGAGCAATATCAAATAGGTTATCAAGATCACTTTCAAAATTACTTTCACGGGTCCTATAAATATCGAGACTTTTCTTACAATTTTTTTGCAACTTTTTCCAAAGTGTATATTTATCTAAAAGCTTCTTGACACAGTTCGGAATTGCCTTTGTAGGAATTCTTGCCTTCTCCCAAAAAATTACACATTCTCTAATTACTAGATTTGCACTTTCTCTAAGATCGAGCTTGACTTCGCGCATATTGTAAAAAAGCACAGCGAGAACTTGTCTATTAGATGGTAGTTTAGCACCATTAATTTGATGACAAGGCATTCCGATGAGAAAAATTTTTTGTTTTCCACTTCGTAATTCGACGGACATTTTTTTAGTTAAGGCACCGAACTTTATAAAACACACTATTGAAATTGAAAATTGCCACCGCAAACAATACATTAATTTGACAGTTGAGCAAAAAGGAGAATCACCTTTTTAGATAAACAAATATATATGAAACCTTATTTTTTTGAAAGCAATGTAAACGATCGCAAGTCGCCACGGTTTACCATTCTTGTATCAATGTAAAATTTTTTCTGGTGGCTTCTTAGATTATTTAGAAACTTTTTAGCGGGTATGCGCAAAAAAAATGACGTCCAAAAATAAGGGACACCCTAATGTACATACATATATGTTCCAATTGATCCTATAAGGAGCATATTGCCTAAAAAAATAGTAAAACTTTTTAAGTAACCTTTTATAGACTTACTGATCTTCACAAGATTGATTTATGTCACATCGCACAGTGAACGGTCCCCATAGTAAAACTGGAAAAAAATTCGAAGGACTTATGGTAGCTTAATGAAATTTTTGGCACATATCTCTCTTGTCCTAACATTTTTAACATTTTTAGAAATCCTTTTATTTTTCCGGTGCGGGGACAATTAAATACCCAAAATTCCCCCATTTCAGTAATAACTATTTTTCTGAATTTAAATCTATCATTTCACATACAAAATGATAAAGCATGAAAGTTTTTTTTACAAAATATAACCAATCTCTAATTATTTAGGGTTGCCGTATACCTTTTTGGAATATAACATTATTTTAAACTTTTTAGTATTTGTATTATTTAAAGTTTTAAAAATACTTATAACCAAGGTATATTTATCTTACTAGGTAGTGTCGTCCGCCCAGCTGATTTAGTAGTTCGACATATTAAAAGTTGTATGTGTTCAGAAATTTTATAGTGTAAAAGTGAGAAGGCAATAAAACACATAAACGCCTTCTCAATTGTCTTCTATGTTTTTTGACATTCCGAACTACAAAGCAACAATAAAATGCCACGTTGTTATTGTATTGTTGTATTTGTTGTAGGGACGCCACTACCTAGTAAAATAAATATACCTTGCTCATAACCATTGGCATTGGTTTAAAACATAGCCTACTATTATTATACATTTTCAAATATTAAAAATATCAACGGATAATTTTAATAAAAATATCAAATATGGATGATTTTTAAAATGATTATATTTCAAAAGTTGGCATAGAAAACACCTAAACCTTTTTATACATATTTTAGTATATATAACAGAAAATAAGATTATTGATTCATAAAAGTAGCTTTTTCATGTGCCTATTTTTTCGGGTCCACCGAAGCTGACTATTTTTTTTGAGTACATATTTTGGCTGAAAACTTCACAATTTTTTTACAGTGTTGTTATGAATATTTGAATTTTAGGATTTTTTCATTGTTTCTGCTACATTTCTGAATAAAACAAATATAATTGAATGCAATTTGATTGCGAAATGAATTTTTGATATTTATTTTTCGAAGCCCATTTTTTGTTACTTAAAAATTATGGAAAAATTATCAAAATAATTCGACTTTAAAGACGTGTAACTTTTTATAGGTGTAACGCACATGGAAAACCAAACCACCTTTAGAATTGTGGGAATTTCAATTATTTTTTTAGTTTTTCAGGGATATGGCGGACATCCCAATATGGCGGAGTATTTTTTAACATTATTGGAATCGCATGAAATTAGTCACATAGGGATTTTCGGGGTTGCTGATCAGCGACCCCAACAAACTTTAAGTAACAAGTTTCAAGCAAATCCCATAATGTTACAGATAATAGTCAGCCATATTGGATTTGCCATTATGAATTTTCAAAATCTAGTAACAGATTCGTAATCTATAATCCAAAAAACGCCCGGATATCGAGTTTCAAGCCATAAAAGCGATCAGATGTATCAAAATCGACTTGCTAACTTTACAAAATAAAGTCCGCCATATTGGACTTTGAATTTTCAAAATCTAATACCTGGGGCCCAATCACCGTATTCGATATCGTGTAAACTATCGTATCGAATAACAAATTCGATACGAGTCGAGTAAGCTAATTATTACATTCGACAGGTATCGAATCGTTATTTACATCAAATTGTAATAGATTAATAATGAGTCAACAAGTGCACAAGAAAACACGGTTTAAAAACATTTGCTTTCGAATAAAATTACGATACTTTTTATTCGCTATCGAGAGCCATGATACCAAAATGAAAAATTACGAGAGATTTTACTCGATATCGAATGCGGTGATTAGACTCTAGATTCGTAATTGCCGGTCCCGAAAACCCCAGAAAGGTGAGCTTTAGGTAAATTAGATCAACTACAAACAATTTTGTTACACCGGGTTTATTCTTTTTCTTTTCTTATCAAAGGTGTATTTTAAAGCTCACTTATGACAAAAGAAATGCCATTATAAAAAATTATAAAAGAAATGCAAATATATAAAAATTATATATTTGGCATCACCTGCTTTTGGCCCTTTTTTACACAATACAACCATGCATCATATTCGAACGAATTAGATAATACGATTTTACTTTCGAATCGGAAATTTGTTTCGAAATGTTTTGCTTTTCGAGTCGAATTACGTAATAACCCCCCAGGGATGTCACAGAATCCAAGTCGGTTTTGCAAACCAGTATTGGTTTAATTTGGTGTCATGAAACCAAGTCGGTTCGGTTATTTTCGAATAGAAATAAAAATGTTCAAATACGCTGAATATTAATCAATTCCAAAATGTGTTCTTTCTGATGTGTTTTAAACAACTTTATTTAAATAATTCTTGCGATTTGTTTGAATTTTTCGTCGTTGTTCAAATATATGAATAAGACATGTTCGATTACCACACTCGCAACTGAACCAAATCAACGTTCACCAGTACGATGTTGATTTTATACTCTGCTGGGGTTTGTTAAGTGATTAACTAAGAATAAAATATGTTCGATCTAGATTCACAACTGTATAAAATCAACGCTTGTCAGCACGATGATAACTTTATTCAACACTTAGTTTTATTTGATAATTAAATATGAATAAGATGACATCAAGCAAAACGTAATTTTTGCAGTTCTCTGGTAAACACTTACTGTCATATTCATAAAAAATATTTTTGATTTTTAAAAAACTTCCTTTCAAAATATCCTTAATAATTTTTTTAACCCGAAACTATTATTTTTAATAATATTGACACAAGTATCTAATAGAGTAAGATTTTTTTTAATAAATCTTGCTAATGAAAAATTTTAACTTTCAAAACTAAATTTTATTTTTCCAGGTTTTGAATTTGGATGCTCACACTTATGGCGATACAACATTAAAAATCTTCTACATTTCCCTCTTATACATCCTAATCTACATCTGCCAGTATGTAGTTTTAAACCAAATACTTGCACGCATCACAGGAAACCCAATACAGAAATACATTGAACACTGTTCGCTGGCAAACATATCAATATTTACGCTGATCGAACCTTCTTTTGGTTTCTATATACACGGTCGTTCGCCGCATGGTTTTGCTGATTCGGATATGACCACAATGATTGTGCAGCTACAACGTGAAAATCAAAGTATTTGTGGACGTCGTGGTCTCTTAAGCGATACAGATCAGTGTTACGTAATAATGCCACCAAGAAATTTAACCCACTATTTTGATAAATTATTGCTGCCGCATCAGAAATCATTTGGTGGGTTTGCTACTGGCGGAGGAGGAAGATTTGGAAGTGGCGGATACTTTCGAAAAGAAATAAATACGATTGAAGGAACCTTGGAGAAGATTTCGATTGCGTATTGTAGTGTTAATCGTTTCTTCTGCGCCTTTATTGATCATGTATGTTGAAGAAAACGTTTTTTTTTATTAGGGTCATTCAGATTGTGCTTTTATATTAAATTGTTAAAGTAAAAGAGTTTTCCAAAAAATGTTTATCTTTAATTAAGAACGATCTTTTTAATTTATAACTGTAATTAGTAGGGGAATATTATAACTGGTTTTTTCGACCTATAAAACATATCACCCAAATTTTAATGACATTTCTGCAAAACTCAGCTCAATATCCATTATTTTGCGTCGTGTTTACTATTTCAGTTTTGTTATCGTGTTCGGTTTAGACTTGTAGATTCTACTCTTTAAATAGAAATATAAGAAGAAATAGAGAGATGTTTAACCATACGGTCTGAAAGTGACCGTACTGTGCGCAGCACCAGTAGCAATGGTGCCAGGTTGCACCTTTTTGTTGACATCAAAGCCCCTCGACGTCCACATCTTCTAATTGGTCCCACAAAAAATACATCATCATATTCCGATAGTGCACACCGTTGACCTTAACGGCATTTTCTTCATTATCTGCAAAGGGTAAAGACCAATTACACCTTAAGGCACACCAAATAGGTACTGTTTAAGTACCTGTTTGGGAATTTAAAATTCCCAATTGCTGTGTAATTTGAAAACCTCAAGACGGCACTATGTTTCTCACAGGACCAATAGAGATATCTATACATACATATAATAAAATAGTAACTCATTTCCTGCCTGTCTGTCTTTATATTTGTGTTCCCATCACATAAAAACTGCTGGATGGATTTTAACAAAATTTTGTGATATGAAAGTGAAGAGAAAGCAAATCCAAGAGAAAGTGGAGAAAAAGGAGTGAAAGTACTCTGATTTTTTTACCGATTTAAACTGCATACTTTAAGTCATCTTTTATTTTTGAAAGCAGTATATTTTAAGCAATGTTGCGCAACAGATTTTAAAATAATGAGCAACTCATTTCCTGTCTGTCTTTTACAGAGTTTTACAATAATTTTTAGAATTTGATGTAAATTATAGGAATTTTATCCAGGGACATTTACATAAGGCACATTTATATAAAGTAAGAGTCTTAAAATTTGGTGGATTACTTTCAAAATCGAACAAAATATTGTCAGGACGCACACATCGTGTGCAATTATTAGCTGTGACCACAGCTAGTAACTGCTGAGATTGACAAATCATCGATTCATAGGCCTTACTTTTTAACAAACTCAGTCCGTATTTTGAACGAATTCCGACCTAGATTGATCCAACTTCTTATGTATTTGGAAGGGAAATTACGTACACCAAAATACTCACTTAAAGCACGATGAGATTATTTTCTCGCTTGGATAATTTAAAAACGTTTTTCTCTGTTCTCCGGTTTGTATCGAACACGTTTTTGAAAAGGTATCTAAAATTTTAATTTTTTAGTGATGTCTACTTAAATGTTTAGCAAATAGTTACGACTGACATGTGAAAGCCCAACTTGAATCAATCTATATTATGCTAATTACCCATAAAATTTTATAATAAAAATGATTTAACACAGTGGTTACAATCATTTTTATTTCGGAAATAATTTCACTGCGTTATATAGGAGGTGTTTTCGAGTGGAGCTGCGGACGGCCTGCCTCCTAGGGCAAAAGCGGCTTGTGGGTATGCCCCCTAGGTTGGGTACTTCATGCTTACATGACTCTACCAATTTGGAAAAAAGTAACTTGGACATTTTTTTTGCTGAAATTTTGGATTAGTATATTTGATTGGCGGATATCGCTTACTCTTTGGATAAAATATAGAATAAAATACTTTCAAGCCTTGTCCTGTAGGTATGGTATGGTGCACGGTCGATCAAGTGTGCTGTTGCACTCTCAACAGAACAGAGTTTGGATAGTCTCCAAACCCCTAAGCAGGAGGCTATAATATGGAATCTAGGCGTGCCATATTATTTAAATTGCTACTCATTGTGACTGTATCACACATAAATTGCGATACTGGCGGCAACGTCATATCGTGGAGTGTTGTTATACTACACTTAAATTTCACTCGGTGGAAAGACCACCGTGGGTTTAGGCCAACCGGCAGTTGCCCATGTTAATCTTGTTCCACATCTGTCTCTGAATTGGGAAAATTTCAACACTGACGATTTTTTTCCAAAAAGGTGGTATAGCTCATTTACTTATATAAATTAAGTTAAATTTATAAAATAAAAATTAGGTCATCAATTGTTACCGTTGTCCCTCCAGGTTAATCCAAATATTGCCAATTTTGAACCAAAATTTATAAATTATTGTAAAATTGCTTCGAGTGCAAAGCGACCGATTGAAAAAGTAAAGAGATTTTTAAAGCCTCATCCTTTGGCTACTTAGTTCAAACAAAAATTTATACTAGCCGCTCTACTCGAAAATTGATCTAATTTTTATTATAATATCTGTGCACATCGCGCTCTAAATAATAAACAGTCAGTGCTCAAAATTCTCAAATGTTCAGGAGAGGCAAAGATTTTTTTTTAAACAGTAACGGTATATTTCCGGTTAAAGGCCCAACTATAATATGCATAAGCTGGCTTAAGCTAATGTCAAAAAATGAACGAAAAGTCTGTCAAATGCTTAAGTAACTTATTGAAGACTTTTAGGTGGCTACAATGTACTTACATGAATCTAAAAATTATTATGACATAGTTGCACATTTGTTTTATTCGTACTTTTGAAAAATAATAATTTTTTTCTGAATAAATTTAATTTGTTAACAAAAAGGTGTTAAATAAACATATTTTATATACCTAATGCCATTCATATACAAATTAATAATTATTTTTAATAGTTTTAAGAAAATTTCGAAAGAAACATTTGAAATTTTTTGCTGTTTTGGTAATTTTGGCCAAAAGTACTAAAAAATACAGCGGTGTGAATCACTTAACCCATAAACAATACAATGCTATTTCTTTTTAATTACAATTATTATAAAATGCCTCCCTTTTTTCTTCTTTTTTTAAACATTTTATATTAAATTTAGATATAATTTGTTCACTTTCGTCCTCCATTGCAATTTTTTATGAATGTACATTCATATGTAAAACACAAAGCACAAACAGCTGTTTCCGTACGGAATGTGCGATCGGTTTCGGACTTTGCTTAAGCAAATGACATTCGACGAAACTCAACGAAAAGTTTTGTCAAGTACATTATAGTTTGCCACATATGATTTACATGTAATTGTACAGTTGCTTAAGTTGGCTTAAGCTAGCTTATGCATATTATAGTTGGGCCTTAAAAAAGACAATGATGAAAACGAAACATTAGTGGTTGTTAGAGATTTGATCTGTCAACTTGTTTATAAAAAATACGATTATGATCAATTTTAAGTTTTGACTGTTTATGATTTAGTGTGCGGTATAATAAAACTACACGAGGTCTGTGTTTTTATATCAAATATTTTTTTGAATTTTCTTGCTAATGCTGATAGTAAGTCTGAGTTTAGACACGAAAACATTTGAACATTTAGTTTGGTAGCAAATTACGGGTAGGGTAGAGAGCATCGTTTTGTGTTCGGTACTGGGCGATGCGCTTTGTCTTTTGAGATTTGCTTCAATAACAGAATAATGGAATGTTGTTGACAACATGTTCGTCGCTGTGAACGCGAATGAATTAACAAAGGAGAATTCCTAATGTTTTTCTTTCAAATGTTCGGCCGTCTAAACTCGAACTAATCTATATGGAATACAAAATATCAATTTTTGGAATTTTTATCTATCTCGGTTCACGTGAAAACTACTGGATAGACTTTAATAAAAAAATTATGCAAAGGTACCTTAGTACCTCGCTTTAAATATAGGATACATTTGTCGTAAAAATATCGCATTTCCAAGAACATTAAGAGATAAAATCCCTAATTTACATAATTTTATCGTTGTAAATGACTTGGCAGCACCTTTTATTTTTAGGCGAACAGTTTAGACACAACATATAGAGTCGTTCCATGTCAAATCAACAAAAAAGAAGATTTTTTTTTTAAATTTACCATTCCAGATTTTATTGAAACTTTTTTTTAATTATATACCTTGACTCTGACTCTCTTCCTCCAAATATAATTTAAAAAAAATCTATCTCTTACACTTTCTTCGTTATACATTTGCATTTGCGCTCAAGAATGAAATATAATATAATTCCAGTTCTATAAGCCCTAGAGAGTTGAGTAAAAACTCATTTTAAATGGAATTTGATAAGCTTTAATTTGATACCAATTATAAGAATAAAAATTTTTAAACATTTTTTTTTTTATAAAACTAGCAGTGCCTCCCACGTCGTCAGCATCCTAACAGTATTTTGTTCGATTTTGCTTTGAAAGTAATTCGCATCAAATTTTAATACTCTTACTTATATAGTGCTGCATAAATGGTTTATGTATTTAATTTATATAGAGGTACCCATCCCTGGGTAATTAGTCAGGATATTGCAAAGTAGTCTGTTCATGAAATTCAAAAATTTAAACATAATTCTAAAATTATTGTAGAGTTCTGTTAATGATAGTTCCCGTTAAAAAAAAGAGGTGTTACCAAATTGACAATACCATTGATTCGGAAAAATTGCGTACTTTCACTATTTTATCTCATTTTCTTTTGGAAATGGGATATTTTTACGGGGAAAAAATGTCCTATATTTGAATCAAAGTTTTCACAAAATTTTATTAAAATCCATCCATTAGTTTTTACGTGTTGCGAAAACACACACAGACGGACAGAGAAAAATTCTTAAAATTAATATTTGCACAAGCAAAAAAATTTTCAAATAATATTTCATGTACAGAAACTATACTGTTACAGTTTTATTATATGTTTAGATCAGACATAGGGGGTTTCAATTACAATTACATTTACAGGTAATTTGTAATTGAAAATTTCCAATTACTAATTACAAGTAATTGTAATTGAAACCAGGGACAAAATCAATTACAATTACTTGTAATTGAAAAATTTCAATTACAATTACTTGTAATTAGTAATTTAATTTTCCAATTACTAATTAAATGTAATTGTAATTGAAAAAGTTCACTTACAAATTACAAGTAATTGTAATTGTAATTAGGCAGTAATCATTACTTCCAATTGAACGAAATTCAATTATATCCCTAAAAATTGCAAGCTTATCTTGCGTTGCATGATCAACTGTATTATTCAAACGAGCAATACGAAAACTGCATTCATGTTCAATTACGGTGAACACCTTCATAAAGGTAATTATCACTTACAAAATTTTGAAAACTTTTCGGTTAAATATACATTTTTGCATTTAATATTCCGTAGACATTGACATTGTGAAAAAGAAAATAGTTTGAAATTTGCACTTCAGATTTACTTGCGTGGTCTAAATTCGTTTCTAAATTACCTCAAAAACTATCCTACAATACTAAAGGCGGTATAATTACGGTCTAATACTCCCTTAACATCTTCAGCACCAATTGAAAGGTTATATTTGTTCGCTATTATTATTTTAACACTAAGGCGCCAAATTTATTTATTCAAATAGGATTGTTATTATTTTTTATAATTTATATGTAATTGAACATTTTTGTAATAAAATATTTTTTGGCAATAATTACAAAAAAAAGTATTCATTACTTAAAATTTCAATTACAATTACATGTAATTAGTAATATAATTTTCTAATTACTAATTACATGTAATTGTAATTGAAATTTTTCAATTACAAATTACAAGTAATTGTAATTGATTTTAGTCCCTATTTCAATTACAATTACTTGTAATTAGTAATTGAAAATTTTCGATTACAATTACATGTAATTAGTAATTGCATGTGTAATTAATTACAAAATGTAATTGATATCCCCCAAGTCTGATTTAGATATTTATTAGATTATTAGCATAACAATACTAAAATATATTATAATTCCCGAAATAGTTTTATAAATAAATAAAATGGCAATGTTTTTAGATTATTTAACTTTAAGGTTATGTTGTTTTTTGTTTCATTAACAGGGCATTAAGGACATGGACTATATTATTAAGGAGAAGACAATTATTGAGCGTTTACTAGATTGTGAATTTGAGAATTATTTAACAGACAGTAAGTACATTCAAGAAGTATTACATTACATTATATTACATAAAAAAATGCATTTTTCTTTCCTTTATGTATATAAAATGGGAAATAAAATTTTAAAAATTTAGAAAAATCAAACACCGATTTTTAAATAAGTTTGTGTAGCAATTGCTTTTTCGGGTTCCATACTCGAAATGTGCCTACGACACCATATGATGTCTTTAACAAGAAGACACCTGCAATTTTTACATAAAGTAGGTATAACCTTTAAATAATTTGCAAATCCCCAAAAAACGCGAAATTTCAAATTGTACGGTGGAACTGAACCCTTCGTAAGTACGACTCGCACTTACCTGATTTATTTAGAAAGGCCTTGATTTTTAAAGGATGATTTCAGATGACAGTAGTGTTTTTTTATTCCTCACTTATAATCTGCAAATAAAAGTAGGTATTAATATCAGAGGTCGATTATGGATGGCAACCGAACTTTAGTTGCGTTGTCAAAAGGCTACGCAACTATCAAAAAATGTTGCAAAAGTAGTACTCTGATTTAACTGTGGAAAAACATTGCAATGTTTCTGGCAACATTTTACCCCCCGACCCCATTACACATTAACATGTCTTAACAAAAGTCAAACTTCATATAAAAAACCATTATTTTTAATACTGTTTTTTATATGTAGTTTGACTTTTGTTAATGTTAATGACTAAACCCCCGTCTTCATTTACTTAAATAAAGTCAAACTTAATATAAAAAAACATTATTATTAATACTGGTTTAGTATTATTATTAATACTGTTTTATTATTATTAATACTGGTTTTTTTATATGAAGTTTGACTTTTGTTAAGACATGCTAATGACTAAAGCGGCATTTAGATGGTCAATCGCGGCTTGTCAGCGCATCCATAATCGTAAACGATTAAATTTATTTTATATAAATACACTCTCGATCAGATGATTAGAGACACTTAAATTATTAAATTCTCAGCAGGACAACAACCAAAAATTAATTGCCTTTAGTCTTTTATGTCCTTTTATTTTAATTAAATTTCTAGCACATGGGCGATGGCGTGTTAAACTTAAAAACTAACGTAACACCCTGTAAACAAAAGCAAGCATTTATAAAAACCATTTAAAAATTATTTTATATGACCACACAAATAGAAAGCGACCTAAGGTTAAAAATTAAATTTTACAGGTGAGTCGTTTAAAGATTACTCTTTTTTACGAGTGTAAATGTTGTTTACATACCTGTTGTGACTTCGAAATTACCGATTATCAATATTTTCCGGTAGTCAAATCACACATTGAGAAACCAATTTTTTTATCTCAAAAGTACTTGAAGGTAGGAGGGGTTCACTAAATTGTTAACCTATTTGAAAAATTGGTTTACAGAAAGAATTTAGTTAAAAAAAATTAAATTTCATGATTTTTTTCTGTTCTCGACTTACATGCAGAAAAACCAAATTTTCGACACAAATTCGCTTTCGTCGAGCGGGATCTGAGACCACTTCCATTCGATTCTTCAGTAAATTTTACCCCAGTTAAAAAAAATTTATTAACCCTTAGGTCCCTTTCTCTGTTCGCGGTTACATATGTAAATTTAATGACCTTTAAATCTTTATTTTATTTTTTTATACATATTTTTAATTAATAAATTAATTATTTAGGCTTAAGTTTTTAATTATAAAGAGATAAAGAAAAATTAGATACCAGCAAAGCAGAATGCATTTTCTAGACAGCTACGTCCGTCATCAGTACTCTTTGTATCAATCTAGAACTTAAGCCTAAATAATTAATTTATTAATTCAAAAATAGTTCAAATAAAATTCTTATAATTACATATTTTTAATTTAGATAAGGGCACGTTTTATATCGACACGAGTTATTCATTTACCCAAATGTTTCTCTATGGCAATGAATTTCAATTGTTTGTATTCGAATTCCTACTCCTTTTGACAGTTTATTTAATCTGTTCAAATCTTTTGGCGTCCGTTGTTGCAGTTTGTATTTTTAACAAGGTAAAAGAAAAATATTTTTCATACTAAATTTATTTGTCTGACTTTTATTTCTTTCAGATTTTCCAATCGCTTTATCGCTATGCGGTGAAAGAGAATATCTCCAATAAGACTTTAATCGATAAACGTTTCTTGATGTAATAACTAAATGTTATGTTATGTTATTATAAAATAAAATAAAATTATTAATATTTAGTAATCAATCAATTTAAAATATTGTAATACCGAAAATTTTTAAATAAAATTAGTGATTTTATATGGTTTTGTTTAGCTCGTATATTCATATTTTTCTTTCTTATTCGACTTTTTATAATTCTTGTTTTTCAGTTTTAAAACATAATCCTGCATCAATATTAATGTTATCCATGGGGGCTTGGAGTCTTTTAATTATAATTTAAATGCATGATATAAACATCGAAGCATTCAGCCAAAATTCATTTTATTCGTTAAAATACAAGCGATTGTCTCTGTCATGCTCTCATGACAGAGAGTTACATATCGCTTATCCTCTTTATCCGACTCTAGTTTTTTCAGATAGTTGACCGTTTTCATCATCACGGATTCCCTTATAGTATGCAAAATCAATTTGCCAGGCAGTGCTGGACATTGGCACAAAACGTGCACTACCTTCTTGGCCTATTCCAGGCATATTCTTCATTTTTTACATCTTGGTCAAAGTTCAAGTTTCATCTAAAACTTGAACTTTCTATTCCCTTTCACTAACGCAATAAACGAGGGGGGTTATTACGTATTTCGATTCGAAAAGGAAATCATTCGAATTTGTATGACTTTAACATTGTGTTTCGAAAAAGATTTCTTTCGAATCGAAACACGTAATAACCCCCCAGCTTTATGTACCCCAATTTTATCCGAGCAACTTTCTGATCTTCCTCTCTAAGGTTTTTTCCCCGGGAGTGCCTTTATAAAGTAAACCGCTCACCTTATGCGAGGTATTTTTTGTCATCTTTTCCATCTTTATTGTCAAAGGTATTTCTCGAAACCGAAGTCCCCCAGAGACATTTCCACCTATTGCGCAACTTTTTCGACCATTCCTGTAAAACTCTCACAGTCCCATTTGTTTTTAACATCTTCTTTCGGTATCGGAAAAGAGCTTCATATGCCCTGATAAGATATATTGAAGCTGGAGCTCGACAGGTTTCCAGAGTTAGCATACTACCAACTCTACTAAGCTCTATCATGGGCATGCATCCCTGGAGAAGAGTTTTACTTCTCTCCGCCTGACTTAACTAAGCCTGTTTGAGGCCACTACCTCGAGGATTTATAAATCGAATTTCTGACAATACATTTAGTTACTGCGAGACATACCTGCCAACCATTTGCCATTATGTTGTGCAGCTGAAGTTAAATTGTTTGAATTCATTCCGGTTCTCGTTATAAAAAAAAACGGAGGAGGTTGGGTCTTGTTCGGAAATGCATAACAGCTGACGCCGATACTTACTTGATGCACAAACAATAATAAATTATCATTTGTTTAAAATTTCGAACGCTTAAGAGCGGGTTTTTAAATGAAGTTTGACTTCTGTTAAGGCATGTTAAGGGGGTAAAGAACAAAGAAAATACTCACTCATCAATTGCATCAGCCATTTGACGTTTGTTTGCGCATCATCTATTTCAGTGATGCATTTTAGAACACACGACATTTGCTGTGATGCAAACTGATGCATTTTCGAACGTACTAATGCAGCGCAGTGATGCATTTCCGAACAAGCCCTTGCTATTTAGTTAGATATAAAATCCGAACTTTCGCGTTCTAATTACGAGTATATTTCGAGATGTTTATTAAAGCCCGTTTCACACTATAATATGTACTGAGTATTAAGATTTTCATTGGATTTTGTAAGATAGAAATCAAATAAGAATGTTGTGATTGTCAAAACATCTAACGTAACATAACATTCCTTTTTTACATTATCACACTTCAAATAAACTGAAAAATATCAGCAAAGGAACAAGCCCAGACGAGACATTGAACGGTGTCGGCTGAGCAATTTTATGTGGACGGCAGAGGATCTTAAGTTTGTTTAGCCGTTCAAGTTTGCGGTTAATGAAAAATATGAAAAACAAAACAAAAAATATAATACGTACATTTAACAATTTATAGGCATGGCAGAAACAAAGTACATACATAGACGCAAGGTATATTTATCTTACTAAGTAGTGTCATCCCCCCAACTGACTTAGTAGTTCGACATGTCAAAATTTGTATGTGTTCAGAAATTTTATAGTGTAGAAGTGAGAAGGCAATAAAACACATACACGCCTTCTCAATTTTCTTCTATGTTTTTTGACATTCCGAACTACAAAGCAACAATAAAATGCCATGTTGTTCTTGTATTGTTGTATTTGTTGTAGGGACGCCACTACCTAGTAAAATAAATATACCTTGCGTAGACGATAAGACTGATGGCAATTTAAGGCAGGTGCAGGACAAAACAAAAAATATCATCGGCGGCTGCGAACTATTGGCTGCGACTCACTCAGCTTTGTTCTTTGATTAAAAAAACACAACCCTGATAAAATGAAAAATGTTATCGTTTAGAAAATTTTCTAAAAATGGTTTGGTATTATGGGATGTCAAATTTCTTTCCATATTATTTCACATTTTGATAACATACTGCTTTCACACTATCACTCTTTCTCATTGGATTTAAGTATTTGACAAGTCTTAATACTCAGTATAATAGTGTGTAAGTTTTGACGAATTTTTTTTTTTTTCGTTTATAATAAAAAGATAGTTTTTTTTTATCGAAATAAAATATCATCTCTTAGTTGTAAAAACATTATTATTATTTATTTAAAAAGAAACTTAATAATAATTAATTTTTAAGTTACAAAAAAAGAGCACTAGCAACGAAGGCCATCAGCTCAAAACATTATTATAATTTCAATGATATGATAATAAAGTCAGGGGGTAGAAAGTAGACACAAACATGAATCCAAACCTATATATGTATGTATATACATTGTGATGGTTTTCTTTGTTCGTTTTTAGTTTGTTTCTATTGGATTATGTTCCTAAGAAAAAATCCAGATGTAGCTCGGGTATGCAATACAAATAGGCTTTTCTTGGGTTTTTCGTCGGCTAACCACGCAATATTTATTCGAAAGATAAATTGTTGCGAATCTCTATCGCAAAATTCTAGACATTTGCTGTGATAATAATTAATTAAAGTAAATATTTGGGCTTCCGAAGTCAACTGCAGAGCAATAGCTGTGACAATAATCCGATAAGACAAAACAGGACATAATACACTTTATATTCAAAATTCCCGTACACAACAGTTATAAAGGTATCAAGTGACAAGGCAAGAGTTTTAGCTCAAAATATTGAAAAGTTAGAATAATTATGTTGTTTAGTTTTTATTTATTACAGACAAATGAGTTGTATACCTATAAGGTGAAAATTCAATACATTAACATAATGAATACGCTGTCAAGCAACTTATATTTGGGGTATTCAAACGGTGTCTTATCGAGTCATATTGTCATAATATTTTAAAACAGTTTTAAAAAATTGTTGTTGGTTTATTGTTTTGTCATAAATTGGCAAAAGAATTCGGAGTTAAGTGGTTAAAGCTATTAAGTTAAGCCGGCGATGGTAAAAACAAGTTGCCGCCAAAAAGCCGAAAAGCAGAAATTATTATTAAAAATAAATAAATAAATTAAAAATAAATAAATAAATTAAAAATAACACACTAATTTAAAAAAAGGGAATTATGCGTTATGAGAAATAAATAACAATAACACACTAAATTACAACGGTCGTTCACAGCAGTCATATTTTTTCGTTTCATTATTTTATGACATATGACTTTAGAACGACCGTTTGAATACCCCAATTATCTATACATATAATAAAATGGTAACTCCCATCTGTCTGTCTGCTTTTCATTGACGTTCTCATCACATTAAAACTGGATGGATTTTAACAAAATTTTGTGAGGAGATACCTAAGTATCCTGGTCCCAATATAGGATACTTTTTTTCTTAGAAACTGAAGAAAAAGCAGTGAAAGTACGCAGTTGAACTAACCGGATATGAATACTTTACTTTTTATAAAGTAAAAAATACATAAACTGATATGTAGCATATCTTAAGGTGGAACTAAAGACACCGGTATTACCACATATCACTAAATCGCCGGCGAAGTAAAATAATTATAAATTGGCTATGCTAGCTTCAAGCTAATTCGCCTTAAGAACACCAGAAGCGCCTGCGAAGCTTTGCTATCACACTAACCATCTCTCTTATCTACTACTATCCCTTTCTAAAGGAAGTAGCACAGTTAATGTAGGCATTAATTGCCTGAGTGTTACTTCTCTTAAAAAAAAATAAAAAGATTCTGGTGTGGATTGCTTTCAAAGCAAAATCGAACAAAATATTAAAGGGCGCTGACGAAGTGGCGGGCATAGCTAGTATATAATAAAACAGTAACTCATTTCCTATTTTTTTGTCTGTGTTCGCATCACGTAAAAACTACTGGATGGATCCTAACAAAATTTTGTGAGGAGGTACCTTAGTATTCTTATTCCAATATAGGATACTTTTTTTCCGCAAAAAAAATCTTATTTCTAAGAGAAAGTGGACAAAAAGCAGTGAAAGTACGCCGATTTTTTTATCGATTTAAAGGTACTGCATACTTTAAGGCATCTTTCATTTTTGAAACCGGAAATAAAATTTCCATTTGGTTTTGTATTTTTACTTTGTGGTATTACATTGTTATTAAAATATTTTAAACACCTTTTACAGAGCTTAACAATAATTTTTAGAATTTTATCCAGGGATGGGTACCTTTATATAAAGTAAATACGTAAGTCTTAAAATTTAGTGTGGATTACTTTCAAAGCAAAATCGAACAAAATATTGTCAGGACGCACACCAGGGGGGTTACTGCGTATTTCGATTTGAAAAGGAAATCATTCGAATTTGTTGACTTTAACATTGTATTTCGAAAAAGATTTCTTTCGAATCGAAATACGTAGTAGCACCGCAGTACTAGCTGTACATAATAAAACTGTAACAGGACCGTGTCACACGAATTCGATCTTTCGCACAACTACATTTAAAACAAAAACAACATTTATTAATTTGTTTTTGTTTTAAATGTATTTATTGCTATAGATATAGAATGAAAAAAACAGCAATTTTTGGAATATTGATAGATTTTAATAAAATTTTATGTGGAGTTATCTTAGTAACCCGATTGCAAAATAGGATACCCTTATTCCATAAAAATTTTCCAAGAAAAAGTACAGATAAAGTGGTGAGAAGGACCGCAATTTTACCGAGTTAAGGCCAAGACTCCCTATCATACACAATCGTACGATTTAATCACAAAAAAATCTGACAGAATTTTGTCCTACTTAAAAAAATGTTTCAAAATGGTGTAGCAGATGCCACACTATCATGCAAAACAAGATTTTGCAACTCTGATCGCTTGGAAAAATACTATTTTATGATTTTTTTCAAAAGATTATCAAATCGTACAGACTGTCAAAAAGTCTGTCATACACATACACTTTTAATCCACACAAGCATTTAAAACTAATGAAAACTTGGCAGCACCTTTTTATTTGTAAACGGGAAATTTCAGACACTTCTACAATAATTGTAGAATTTTATATAAAAGTTATGTTACAACAGCCTGAGTAATTACCAGGAGATGGATATCTCTATACAAAGTAAATAGATATAAATATATGTAAATCATATTTGCAGCACTATAAAAGCAAGAGTCTTAAGAATTGGTGGGTATTACTTTCAAAACCAAAGGCAAATACGAACAAAATTTTCACATGACTCGTTGCGAAAGAGAGAAAATGCTAGTCGAATGGAATGAAAATAAATACTTACGTTAAATTTAGCATAGCCCAGGGTATAGCAACCGCTCGCTGTTCTTCTTGTATTCAATCAATAACATTTTTGTTTTTGGTTTTATTTTTTACATGTAATACGAAGTTTATTTATAAGATAATATTTATATGATTTTGTTTTGCTTTATTGTTTAACTTATTATATTAAATAAAAATTAAAAAAATACATTTTACATACAATATTATTCTGCTTTGTATTTAACGTAATATAATATAATTGTGAATATGAATATAATGCGTGAAAGCGATTATAATTAAATAAAAAATAAAACAAATTTGATTCATTATAAATTTAAAAAAGAAAAATTTTATTCCTTAAAATCTAAAACTAATAGAAAGCGAAAAATAAAACAAATTAATTAATTTGAAACAAATTATACATTTTTTAAACAAATTTATGTACTTTCTTTTTTGATTACTTATTGTTTAGTTTTATTACTAATTAGAAGAATTTCTTATTCAAAAAGTTTTCATGAACAGTCCGACTTGTTTGTTTTAATCATTCGGATTTTTAAATGTTATGAGAATTTTTCTTTCTTTTTTATTTATTAAACATACATTTTTTAATTAAGATTTTATTTCATTGTTAGTTGTTTCTTTTTATTTCAGTTTGTGTAGACTTTTATGTATTTTATGTTTTAAAAACATTTAAAAATGTTTTTTTATATGCAATATTTTTGAGTTTTCTGTACTAAACCAACAATTGAAATTTTTCATAATTATTAAGTTTCGCTTTTGTAAATGTGTTTTTAATAATTATTTTTTTTTAATCTTAAATTCTATATATGTGATTAATTTTTGCTCTTCTGATGGTATTTATCAAGGAAAAACTAAACCAGTTCCACAATTATTTCTAGAACACGTCAGTACAGCCAGTATCAGTTACAGTTTGGCATTGCAATCATATGACCATTTCTTTATTTCGAAATTCTTTTGTTCACATTCTTTGTTATATCATGGCACTTCACATGGTAGATAGGACACCACCGATACCCAAACTCAAATAAAAATATCGGCAATATCAATACCGATACGCCTCGAGAAAAGGGATCGTAAACAAAAAAAAATTATTTTGAAAATTAAATAAAAAAATCCATCTAAAACAGAATGAAACTTTCACAAAGAAAATTTTATTATGCCGTAATAAATTAAAACTTTTTTATGAGTTTTATTATTTTTTAGTCAGAAAATAAAACTTATTTTATTGTTAACCAATATAATCATCTTACGTTTCAATTGAATAAATCTCCATTAAAATAACGAAGGTTTTCGATTTGTTATTGTTTGATTGACTTCCCTGGACTCTAACCCAGAAAAAAAAAATTATTGGGTGTTGGTAAGCAGTTAAAAAAAACTCATGTCTTTCAAACGCGGTTCTTATAAGCGCATTCGAGAATGCTATAATTGTAAGACAATAATAACAAACTGCATCCGCTCTCGCTTACGAGGATGCAGGTATGTTAGCGAATAAGTTTTCTTTCTTTATAAAATTTAGTGAAACAAAGAGACCTCCAAGTAAAGGTAATTTTTGATAGGAAGCCTACTTTTCGCAAACTTTTCGGTCGGAACATGTACGGGTGTTTAGGGGGATCGATCGTGTGTGTTATATTTTTTGAATGCAGAATAATACGCTTTTTGGCTTTAGAAGTAGCAGACTATAATTGAAATATTCGTGATTTGCATGGATTAAGTTTGTAGATAGTAGAGCATTAGTAGGTAAACAAAAAGACTTTTTGATATCATTTTGTTGTGCTTTTATTTTATTTTACTTTTTAATCGTCGTAGAAAATAGTCAAGAAATAAAAACTATTTTGTTCTGACAGCAGTCTATGAGTCTCTCAACAATGTTTCCATACCTTTATACAATTTTATTTTATGAGAAAGTATTTAAAGTTACTGCTATCGATTTAATTATGGCTCACTTTTTGCCGAAATTTGCTTGACTACGTGTTATCTTTCGTTAATTAAAAATATAAGCGAATGTACAGTTGTCTCAGAAAGTGAGTGCTTAACCTTAAAAATAAATCTGAAGTGGCCTACACTCAACTCTACCTACACTCAACTTTATATTACAAAGAGAATATCATTTCAAAGTATATTCGAATCAAAAAAATAATATTTCGGTTTGGGGTGTTAAGTAAACTACCCCTTGCCCCTTCCCGATTATGCCCAAAATTTATACAGCTTTTCATTTCCATATACCAAAGGCACATACTGAATTTCATTTTGATATGTCAAACGGTATGACCTGTACAAACTCCAAAAAAATAGTGACATACAGGAATAAAGGGCTTTTTACAGATGAGATTAAGTTTAACATCTGTGGCAAAAATGGAAGGTATTTAGGAAGCCAAATAAGTAGATATCTATGAGCTTTGATAGGTTACATTTACATATAGTTGATGGAATAATGGACTATAAAAAATATATAAATTTTGAAAATCCATTTCCAGCCCAGCGTGTAAAATATGGAAATTACTAATAACTCTACACGGGACAACTCAAATAATTGCAACATTGCAGGAGAAGATAAAAACATAATAAAAACTATAATATTAAAAATGGAATTTTGTAAAAGCGTTTGCTTGTACAAGCGTTATTTTTACACTATTGCAATAAATTTTTGTGACGAGGTGTGTTTGTCTGAAATGTATTAGAAAACTGAATTTCGTAAAAAATTTGATTTATGGCCTCTCTACTTGAGACCGTCGATATATAAACATTTAACGTGAGTCACATATTTAATTTACAAACCGTCGTGAAGAAAATGAGCCATAAATTGTGATACAGATGGCAGATTACCTTCATCTGTTAAGTTGTGATTTTTTAAATGTTTAAATATTTTTGGGTGTCAGTTTTTTCCCTGAAAATGAGTTTTTTCTTTTTATTGAAAATCAACCAACGTTGCCAGGTTGTAGACCCTAAGTAACATTAAAGCAGGTTACATTAGACTTAAAATAAATAACATTTCATGTTAGTCTTATGTTTAGACTGCTCATGTTAATGTTTTTTCAGATGGAGGCGACACCGCAGCTGTAATTTTTTTGCACTAGTTTTTTTTTTGCTGATGTCTTGTCAAAAATACATTATTTTATATATGCTAGTAGAATTTCAAAGTTTTTGTTGTAGTCGTTGCCGTAGTGCTCTCACCTGGTATCAATTCGCCTTGGTTGTTATCAAGAATATTAGAAGACAAGATTACGCCATGCGCATGTTTTCCCCTTAGATGACCTTGTTCGGCCAATGTAAGGTTGCCGAGTCAGTAATCCAAAAATTGCTTAAAATAAATACGTACAAATAGATCTAAGTAATAGGCAAAAATTGGCAACCCTGCAAATTAACTATCGACATTTACATTAAAAACTCTCATAATTTATAGTTATACTCTCAGTCAGCATTATTAGCCAATAGGAACAGCAGTTTCGTGACGTCATTAGGTCGACATGCGCAGAAAATTTTAGCTGAATTACACGATAAAATTTTTCAGGAAATCAGTTCATAAAACTGGTTTTGAGAAGGCAAAAGGTGTAGAGAGGCAAAGAAAAACAAAAAAGTTCAAAAGAGAATTAATGAAATTTCATGAAACGATTTCATGGTGTAAGTTCGTATTTAAATTTTATTTTCGGGGGGATGGCTTAACCTTGTCTTCTTCTATCATCCTTTATTTTATTATATTTGTTATCCCCCGTCTACATTTGACATAAAATGATAAACATTAACACTTACATTATGTTAGTGTTAAATGTAGACAGCTCTTGTTAATGATTTTTTCCACATGGTTGTTAAAACATTTGTTATAATAGCTGTTTTATAACATGACAATGTTGTTGTTATATTTTAGTTTTATTTTCAAACAGCGCCATCTATTGCTCAACCGTACTCCTACTATATGCTGCTATTGCACAACTTTGTTGGAAAACAGAAAATTATGTTTAAACAGAAAATGACATAAACACTTATTTGCCACCTATGCATAACACATGCACAAATTAATGTCGTTGCTCTGCCGGCATCATGTTTATGTTTTGTTCAAATTGATGGCAATTGAAGACGACCTCTTATTAAAGCTCTCTTAAAACATGACAATGACGTTGTTTTATTTTAGTCTGACAGTTTTATTTTAAAACAGCGGCATTAACCGTAACAATACTCACAATACTCTCTGCTTTGCTACAAGCATTCAAAAAACATTGATGGAAAACCGAAAATTATGACCAATCAGAACATGAACACGTATACGCCACCTATAACAACATGAACAAATTAATACCATCCTTGCTCTGTTAAACGTGGAGACGGGATGTTAAACGCATTCTAGAACTAGTGATTGTAGAATGTGTGCTTTAGTCAAATTGCCTTTTATGAAATATTGAGGTTAGGTTTTAGTTTGTTTTTTCTTTTATAATTTAAATGAGTAATTTGTAATATATATTTTTTGCTTTTCTTTGCTGGTTTCTTAAAACTCTAAAATATTTATGTAGTTTATGAGTTTTTGTTGTAGTTAGTTAGTTCTTTTAAAACCTTTATAGTTTGCAATTCATTTTAAAATTTGCTTGAAATTCCTGTCAATTGTTTTATTAGATTTTAATTCTCCTTTTATTATTTTAATGATATTTGTTGTATAGTACATAAACATAATTAAATTTTTTGGAATTTAAATACTAGATCTAAATATATTTAATTGTTTGTTTTTAAATATAAAAGCCATATAATCTAATGCTTTTATTTTTCATCACTTAATTGTATTTTTTTTAATGCTTATTTTTGTTTTAATCTCTCTACTTTATAAAATTTAATGGTATTTATTAAAAATAATTCATACACAACAACAATACTTGATTTTTATTTGGATTAATTATTTTCTTTACTACTACTACTACTACTATTTATAAAAATTTTGAAGGAAAAAAAATATAAATGGATGTTACGGAGTCATGATAAAATGAAAATGATATTATGCTATTGTTCGTTATAGGGGCTTTAGTAAAAGGTTTTAAAATGTGGTGCTAAGTGTTTTTTATGTGTGTTTGATGTAAAATAACAATATGCAATATTTTAAAATATTCTATTCATAGTTTATATTTTTAGAGCATTTTAATTATATCAAATTGGGTGTAAAATAAATTTAAAAAAATCTACAATTTTTTTTGTAGATTTTAAGATTCGAAAATTCGAAAAACTCGAATTTATTTTAAGATTTATTTTTAAATATTTAGTTGGGCAGTTTGTGATTGAAAAATTTAAAAACGAATGTACTTGTAAGGCAATTTTTTTTAAATCAAGTTCGAAAACTAACTTTAAACATCATCAACTACAGTGCGTGCTTGTCTGTTTAAGCCATTATTTCAATAATACTTTAGTGTACAACACCCGTAAACTAGTTTGCAATGTAGCAATCTTACACACTGGCTTTAAACGAAAATTAGGACAGGACCACTCAAAGCAAGCTGACATATTGTTTTATTCGCGTATTATTAATTTTAATATTTGACAGATTTTATGTAAAACACAAATCAATGTTATATTTTTCAAAAATCAAGGTGAAAAAACGAAAACAGTATAAATATTAGATTAAAAAAATTATTTATTAAATGAAATCGGAAAATTTATTTACAACGATATCAATGCAAATCCGATATTTTAAAAGAATATGACAAACCAATTATTACTGAACACTTTAATTACGCACTTGGTAAATCGTTAATCTGTTCTGGGGTCAATAATTAACTAACGCGTCATCGTCATTATATTTTAAGCGTCAATTTTTGTCTATCACTCTTCGGAAGTTTTGCAACTCATTTTTACATCGGATGCTTTCTTTGTTTTGTTAACTGTACTTTTAGTTTACACGGCGCCTGAAACAGGAAGATTAGAATTTTAAAAGTCTAACAAATGTCCAAATGACTGGTATTGATATTACTACAGGGACAAGCCTCTGTGACCGGTTAATGGCAAGGCGCTTCGAGGAGTAAGGACAGGTTGAAAAACTGAGCAGTATAAAAAGCCGATGATTCCATTTCTTTTTTAAATTAAAACAAGAAAATTATTTTTTTATTTATCAATTTACGAATAAAAAACTAAAATATCATTTCCGACGCTACAGCATTACTTACACTGAAATTATGTGCCGACCTTTTTTGCCTTTTTCCGTAATTGAGTTTAGTAAAGGAATAATGATTCCACAATATTTAATTATTATTTTTAATTTATTTTATTTATAAATGTTTGAATGAATGCGGGAACGTAATCAAAATATATAAAAGGGAAGATTATTAATTCAGTATATTACGAAATGTTTGTTTTTTAGCCGTTTGAACTTTATTTAAAGAGAGTTAAATACCTGTCTTGTCTTTTTTTTTCGGAAACTAAAAATATCTAAAATTAAAGTTTTTTACTCGAGTGTTAAAAAAATATGCACCCCTCTCATAACCAATAAGTGAACTTCATGTTCCCCCGAAAATACATTTACCCTCCTCGTGAAAATTCGTATAATAAATTTCACGTGAAATATTTGTTTCCTTCAAAGTTGAATATTGAAACTATCAGTTTACTTTGAATGTAAATTAAGAAATAGTTGGGTAAATTTTTTTTTAAGTTTATGATTGAAAAATAAGAGGTAAAAGGTGCTCTACATTTTGAACGTATTATGTCAATATTGCTATCGTTTAAAAGGTTTTAAAAATATCTTTTAGGTGGTAATTTAAATTTTTTAATTCCTAACCCATTAAGACCCGATGACATTTTTTGATGTAAACATATATGTAAGTATATAATATATAGGAAATCATTTATAAGTCAAGGTGATGATGGTTACACCAAGAGGGGAAAATCCTGGTGTCTGGCCGAAGGCCACTTATGCAGGGGATATTTAGTAAGCGAAGCCGACGTTGGATGTCATAGAGGGGCAAATCCTTGCGCCCGGCCGAAGGCCTACCATGCAGGCAATCTTAATTTAGCGAAGTCGGTCTTGGCTATACCACAGAGGAGAAAATCCTTAAGCAAGGAATATTTAGTAAAAGAAACCGGCGTTGGTTATACCACAGAGTAGAAAATTCCGGCGACTGTGCAGAAAATCTTAATTAAGAGAAGCCGGTGTTGGTTGTACTCTAGAGGAGGGTTTTGTGTTGAAATTAAAATCAAATATGCATACATAACATTTTTGCAATTAGCTCTTACTCTTTTTTCGAATTGAGAGATTTAATTGTTACTTTATTTATTATTTTATCAAATTTTTATTTTAATATATTTAGATACATACATATGTATATGTATAACTTAAATGTGAGTTAATATAAATAAAAAAATGCTTCGGCTCTTAATGTTTTCTATGATAAGTTCAGAAGCTCATAATTTGGAAAATTTGTCGCCCATTTGCTTCTTGTTTTTTAAACCTCTATCACCCTATATACCTTTTTTATTGTACTAGCTTCGCTAAACTAAATTCGTTCCCAAATTTTATATGACAATTTGTTTAATAAATTTTTTTTAATCAAAAATTATTTTTGGGAATATGGCCGCTAAAGTGTTCAAAATGTTTGGAATTGAAACAATATCATACACAGAGAAAACTTTTTGCAGGTTTTAAATATTTTTAAATTAATTTTTTAAGTGCTTGAAGTATATATTTTTTTAAAAGAGAAGAACAAAATTTTGCAATTAAACAAATAATTGAATCAATTAATAATCTAATTAAATTTTAATCTGAAACCAATTGAAACCTTTAATTGTTGAAAATGTTTTTTTCTATGTATCGCTTTTATGTCCATTCATAAGAAAAAACAATATTCAACGCGAAATATTACTGTCTTCCATTCAGCAGCACTCTTGAAGTTTTCTGTAAGGCATTTTCAAAATTCTGCCATCACATCCTTCGAAACCTCCACAAATCTGGAAGCAATTGACCTGTTATTTTACGTTTTGCTGTTCATTGTAATCCCTTGTGCCTTATTAATGGATCTTGCACTTAAAAAATAAAAAAACTACTTATGCATTAAACACATATATAACATCAGGCTACCGACTACAAACTTTCAAAACTAAAATAAAACTAAAATACACACATTTATAGGTAGACGATTATTTTCACGTCATCAAAGTTGGCTACACGACCACCGTTGTGGCTGTAGCCAACTTAAGGCCTAGTTAGCCGACCGTTACTTTAACGGAACGTAACACGTGAAAATTTTAGGCCCCGATTACCGTTCACAACATTAACTTTTTTAGTGTTGTATATTTTAAATTGCGATTACGATTTAAAACACTTATCACATGTGTCATAGTTTTAGTTGTCTATAAAAATTTACAGCGATTATTGTTTACAACATGTTTTTCTATGTGTTGTTACGCACATCAAAATCTTACAACTGCTTATTAGCTGTTGTCTTATTGTAGTTGAAAAATTACAATGCAGAAAGATTTTTATGTTTTTATTATCTTTGCTTGGCTCGTAGAGGTAATACAACTAAATCTAGGGAGGCTACTGCGTATTTCAATTCGAAATAAATCGTTTTAGAAACACAATGTTAAATTCATACAAATTCGAATGATTTCCTTTTTGAATCGAATTACGCAGTAACCCCCCAGATATTGGCCGGGGAAAGCTAAAATTTGGAACTAACAAAATGCGGCAAACAGCTGGTTGCGAAACCCCAATATTACAATCATTGCCGCTACTTCTTTGAGAACATTCATCAGTAAAAATCTAAGTGCGTTACACAGTTTTAGAATCGGTGGAATGGCAGAACATCGGGTTGATGGTTTTAAGAATTGTTTAGCAGCAAAAACAAAAAGCCATTATTTTTTCTACGAAAAATTTTATACAAATGTACAAATAGTATGTATTATATATATATTGTATGTATGTAAATATATTGTAATTAACACTGTTCATTTAAAAAAAAAATTTTTTTACTCAGTGTTTGGTAGGGTAGTTCCAATAGGTTGGAATTATCACGAATTATTTTCCGGATAAGCGCAAGGTGTAATTTTGCTGGCCTCATTGATTATGATTACTATAATTATTAATTATAAATATTATAATTATTAATTATAAATGTTATAATTAATATAAATATTAAATTTAAAACAAAATAAGATTTTTTTTCACCTCAACAGTTTTTAGTATTTAGGGATGGATGTATTTTAATGAAAACAAGTATTAACATAAACCGCAACTCTGAGACATACACAACATTAAGATGTTGTAAATCATAATCGAAAAACAAAATTAATGCCCCTATTACGGATTACAACTCAACTCAGTTGAGTTGTAATCCAGAGAACTTGAAAGACAACTGCTACTGATGAGTTGTAATTTGAAACAACTGCTACTGATGAGTTGTAATTTTTTAAACTTTTGTTAATCGAACTAACACAGGGTTGTAAACGGTGAAACTACAACAGAGTTGTAACACAATTTAAATTCAACTTAACAATTTTTGACAAGTTGAGTTGTAATTGATAATACCAAATTGTAAAATTTCAACTGAAGTAAAGTTGAGTTGTAAACCATAATAGGGGCCTAAGTTGTGTTGTATCCGAGACAACACAACTTTTCTGTGTCGTAAACGATAATCGGGCCCTTAGTTTTTTGGAGGCTATTGCTTTTGTTTATGCATTGTTTACCAATGACTCGTTAAAATGTAAGCCAATCTATTTTTAATTTTATTTTTAATAAATTGGCCTACATCACTGTCGAAAACATTAATAAAATACAAGAAAGAGCGAAAGGAGAGCAAGAGAATCTCAAATGACAACAACTTTCATGTGTTACAAACTTAAACAACAACAATTTTCATGTATTATATTCCGTTAGCTTACGGTCGGCTAACTAGGAACTTAGGCTAATTTCGACTTTTGTTTACGACAATTTTATTTTATTCAACAAAATAAAATGTCACAAAATTAAAAATTACAAAATTCATTTACAATCAAAAGGCTTTGAGCCAACATATTTTTTTGTTTTGAAATGATAAAAAATTTTTTTAAAAAATGTTATTTTATATTTATAAAAGTGAAATTTGTATTTCTACAACAATGTTTTAGTAGTTTTTATGTAGTTGTCGTCTTATTAATATAATTAAGTAGTTAACTACACCGCGACGATTGTAGCCAACGGCATTTGCAGCCGTGTAGTGGTATACCCGCTGACTTATATTTGTTTAAAGCACAACTATTCTCCAGCGAAAATAAAGTGAATAAATCAAAGGGAAATGTAAAAAAATCGCGGGAAATAAATCATTCACGATAACGGAAATTCTTTTTAACATGAAATTATTCACGGCGAAATTATTTACGATTGGCTCTTTGAAAGGGAATAGAAAGGGAATAAGGCGACAATGACAGAGAATGCTTTAGTGAAGAATAAAAGTAGTTTTAAAATTGATTAATTTTTTTTAATAAATAATTAATTCAAAAGGTTGTGAAGTACAATTTTCAGTATTTTTAAAAAGTGTCATGAATGTGTGTAGTGTTTTTTTTTTATTTGTTATATTAACAAATAATTTTATTAAATTATGTTATAAATAATAAAGAAGTACAAATTATATAAAATTAAATATTAAAAAAGCAATGGTACCTTAAAAATAATGTCTTCTCTATGTTAAAACGTATACATATTCAAATGTGTAATGGTTTTGATGTTTGATTTTTAAATAATTTCATTTGGGAATTTATCTTTAAGCGATCGATACATGAAAAATGGAAAATATATATGTATGTATATAAAACTAAAATATGATAATTATGGAAAGATCATTAAAAATTTGTAATATGCAGGAAGGCTGGTATGTATGTATATAAAAATGTGTTTTGTAATTTCTTTTCAAAACTATCACAAATAACTATAAGAGTGGGTAGAGATTGAGAGAGAGAGAAATAGTAGTAAAATTGTGAGTAAATTTATATATATATATATATTTTTTTTTGATTAGGAAAAATCTTCATTAATGAAAATCAAGAACAGCATCACATCAGCAAAAATGTGTATTGAAATAATGAAATGATTACTATAGGAAGGAAGGAAGATAGGAAGGTTTGATTATTATTTGTTTGATTGCTATATATAAATACAAGTAGTTATACTATAAATGAATGATTTTCGTTTTAATTATTTAAATGTAATATTTTTTTATATAATTTAATGATTTCTTTACGAGTTGGTTTG
This sequence comes from Phasia obesa, assembly GCA_949628195.1. Lineage (NCBI taxonomy): Eukaryota > Metazoa > Arthropoda > Insecta > Diptera > Tachinidae > Phasia > Phasia obesa. Next base: position 174,388,638 of record OX451215.1, on the reverse strand, counting down.
ATTTGTTTAAATGTTTTTGTTTGTTTTTGTTTTATAAAACTTTGAAACAGAGAGTGTTTTATGTTTAATGTTTAGTTTATATACAGGTAAATTTGTTTATATTTAATGAATTGTTGTTGATAATTTTATTTGTTTTTTATTTCTTTTATTATTTATATCCTTGCAATTAGAGCAATTTTTGCTTTTTTTATAATTTAATTTACATAATTAGTTTTCTTTTTTTTTAATAAGACTTGGCTTGTGTGTGTGGATTTTTTTTTTTTCTTAATTAAAGTTAAACTTTGTCTTTCCTTTCAGTTTTTTTTTATTTTTCTTACTGTTTTAATTTAATTCAATTTTTTTTTAACAGAAATTGATATGAAAGTTTAATTTAAAAACCACATAATACGTACGTACATATTAACGTGTAATTTTACGTTCCTAATAAACGTATTTTGGCTTGTAATGTTCTGTGTTCTTTTAATTTCATTTTATAACTTCTGTTAACATTAAAGAGAATTTATTCTTGTTTTTGCCTCTTTTTAGGTAAATAATCTAATAATGTTCGTTCTATCATGTATTTTCCTGTTGCATTTGTTGCACATTGGCGTAATGCTATATTTTCTGTAATATTTCCATAAATATATTGAGATTTTCTTCATCAATAATCTTACCCTATTCAGTTTGTTTGCGCTGTCGCTTGGCCGGATTGCACCCATCATCGATGTTGTCATCAGAACGATGTGTTGATGCACTGCTACCATTACTATTCGTATTCATATTTAACATTGCTGAGTTGGTACTTTTCCGACCGCCGTTCTCTAAAGATGGTGATGGTGCACCGGGTGCTGGTGAGGCGGAAGTTGAAGCTGAATTGCTATTGTTGCCGTTGTTGTTACCATTTGTTAGTCCATTGTTTGGACCACTGTTTAGTATACTGTTGATATTGTTGACATTTATTGATTTGTTGGCATAGCTTGGTAACCATTTGGCCAATTGTTCCTCAAAGAAATTCTCCAAATATTTGGCATTTGTAAAGGTTTTGGAATCCTCCTGCAAAAAATTAATAACGTTAATAATTTTAAAAGAAATGTTTGACAACAATTATAAAGACAAATTAAACTTAACAAAAATGTGCAAATAAAACAGGAAAATAAAGTAATTCGGCGTATGTGTCAATTGCCAAATCTTTTAACTCTATTTAAAAAAGAACAATTTTTTTTGATAACGAGTATAAAATAAATCTTCTAAATGAGATTTCAATTTAATTGAATAGAAGGAACTTTAAAAGCAATGAAAATATGTAACTAGTTATAATTTGGAGTTAATAGATTTGGTATCATCGCCACTATTGTGGTAAATTATGACTTTTGTCATTTTGATATAAAACGACAGAAGATATTGTGTTACTGGTCAGACAGCGCTAATTGAAGTCTATTCTTAGGCAACTAGCAAAGGATGCGGGGTCAACCCGGATAAAACGGAGCTAGTTCTTTTCACTAGAAGGTACAACAAGGCATAGAATTTTAGAATACCAAAACTGTAGAGGGTACGGTTGAAACTCGAAGAGGAGACTTGTTTACTTGGGCAAGACATTATTTTAGAAAAAAAGGCTTTCATGCTTACTTTTCGTGCAGAAATTCCATATGTAAAAGCTGGGAATCCCGGACAAAGGTTGCTGACTGTAGTTATTTGCCCATTGTAAGACCAATTCTAACATATGGTTATAATGTTTGGTGGAAGGCAGTGAGGACAGGGAGTTTTACTAAAGTTTTTGAATAAGCCAACAGCAGAGGAGCCATAAGAAATACATCTCAGGTGGCCTTAGACATACATCCTTTTGCATCTACTACCTATTGAAGTTTTTGAAGCAGAAACGGCAAGAAGTTTCGTAAGACTTAGTTAGCCAGGATAGGTAAGTTTAGGGTAGTGTTTTAATCAATTCTTTCAAAAGGTTTTAATTATTTAAATCTAAAAGAGGTGAATCTTCAAACAATATTTTGTAAAAAACGATCCACACAATGTGCTTTGGGATCTTTGTCGTGTTTTTAAAGTAAAAAAATTAAGATCTGAGCATGCGATCAGGGATAAATATTAATGTCGAGTCAGACTGCGCTAAAGCCTCTTTTTATAATATTAAGATACAATACAATACAATAGTTATTGACAATATAGAAAAGATTATTTTTTAAATCATATAAAAGATTACATTTAAAACATTTAACATAAATATAATAATAATAATAATAAATTAAAAAGAGAACAAAAGATTTATTACCATATTACTCACTTGATAGAAAAGATAAGTATTCTTAAAAATCAAGCGAACGTCAGCTATAAATGAGGATATATCCTTGTAATGATTTGGGCTAGAAGGATCTAAACGTGTGCGTATAACATCCAAGGACATGGGGCTAAAAAAAATAAATGAACATATTTATTGTTTTAAATATTTAAATTCCAAATACAATAACAAACAAAAAAAAAATTCAATCAACTTACGTGCAAACAATTTCATAATAAGCTGTATTCGATGGTGGCTCCGGTTCACGGAAATGTAAACTCTGTTCGTACTGACAGAACAATTCCAAACAGATGCGTTGTAATATTTGCAATTCCAAACGACTTAATTCTCCCGGATTCTTTTGTAGATTGTCCGGATTGCTGGCCAATTCTTTAAGATTCACACACAACAAGCACTGCCAACTTTCACTTTCGTCGGGTAAAGATGATATAGCAGGAATATGACAATTTTGATGGAATACTTTGGGACATTTATCGCAGCACATTAGTTCGCCTCCATCCAAGCAAACGGCACACCAATCTTCATTTGGATCATCTTTTTCGGTAGTTTTTGTATTATGAACTTGATTAGTTACGTTTTTATTTATTTGTTTTGTTTAATTTTTTTTAGAGGGATTTTATTGTTTGTTTAAGATTATGTGGTTATTTGGTATATATATAGTATATGATTTAAATTTTACGATTTTTTTTTGTTTGGCATTTATATGGATTAATTAAAGTTAAGTTTAATTAATTGATTCAATTTTTTTGTTTTGTTTTGAGAAAAGAAATAAACAAAGCAAAGTTACAAGTAATTATAAAAAAACTACAGCAACTATTTTAATTACATGGAGTATAAATTATTCAATGATTACTTTTAATATATGAGGAAAAATGAATAAAATATATGCAACAAAAGGCTGTGAAATTAAATTAAATTCGAATTTATTTGCTTTAAAAGCCCATCATTGTTCTGTAATCCGAATAGAAAAAAATTTATTCGGAAGTGAAATATGTATTTCGAAATTCCATTTCGTTTCCAATTTATAATATATTTAATTTCTTTTCCATTTTCGAATATTTTTTTTTTTGATTTATTTCGACATCAAAAGTATATGAAATTTTTTTCTAAAAATTTATAATTACGAATTTTTTAGATTCCAAGTGTAGTTATACAATTTCATTCTACACGTTTTCATTCCACTCGAAAAACAGAACAGTTACGTTAAATTCTTTTTTAAAATTAATAGATTTATTTAATGTATAAAAAAATAATTTAAAAACTTATGGGAAATAAAGAGCTTAACGAAAGGAAAAATAATATAAAGAAAAATTAATATTAGTTGCGTACATACCTTCTTGTGTATTCGATAAATCTGTGGAACTGTGAACCTGTGGAGATGTTGTCTTTGTACGTCCTTCTGGCAGTACTTGTACGCCATTTGAATCTAATTTAGCTATAGTCGCCATTAAATCATTAATGGAATCATCACGTACTTTATCGATTGGCTCAGTAAAATCTTTTGAGGTCTATAAATTAAATGTGAAAAAATAGTTGCTTTCATTAAAACTTTCTTTAGTAAAAGACATTTATTGCTTTAAACTTGAAAACTTGGGCTAAATAATTAAATTGCTTTCATGTCAGTATTTAACATAAAGGAAATCAGCATTTGCGACCAGATCGTTCGATCGATAATAATCACAGAATTTATGAAACTATGGCCGACAGACTAGACATCGATTCGTCATCAATAATACTAACTGGGGTTGTTTTCCTTTTACACCATGCAAGTCAATTTTGACAGAAGATATTTATTTATTTATTTTTACTCAAGAATTAGAACCCAGATACCATCAACAACGTCTTATGTTGGTCGAATGGATACATTAAATGAAAAATTTTGTTCAGTTATGAGACACAATTTCGGCTCAAGGGATTTGTAAACAAACATTTTGACATTTGCAAAATACAACATAGATTTGACATAAAAACAATTCAACTAAATAGAGTAATAGTTCCAGTACCATCTACATACATTTTATGATGATGTGATCAAGTGACTACGGTCGTCAACTAAAGGTATGACAACAGAATTTCATATAGTGGCTGGTCAGCCGCGAGATCTTAGCATCTGATAAGTACTTTTGTAGTAAAGTTTGAAGACATTTGACTTGACGTTTCCCATATTGAAACTGGCAAGAAAGACATTAGTAAGTAGTTTATTCCACATAGGAACTGTTCGGACAAAAGACAAACTTTCACTATAATGGTGGACTCTTAATTTTGTACGCAAAAATGTGCGGGTATCGGGAACAAGTTCCCTGATTTCTTTACAGAACATTCCATTGATTTATTGGTAAAATAGCGAAATATATCCTAAATTACGTCGATGCTCCAGTGAGTCAATACTGTCACCACTGAACTTTTACCGTCCTCTTCTTTACGCGGTCGAAAATAGACTTTGGGGCGGTGGCTCATACATCAGAGTTGTATTTCATTTTACATCGGATATAGGAGATATAAATTGTAAAAACCGAAGCACTTGAAAGCTTCTTACGACACTTAAAAATGTGTTCAGTCTATTACTGAATGGATATGAATAGCAAATACTGCTGTTATATGCAAAAGAGTACGCAGGATTGGATGTCTGATAAACAATGATCATTAAAATAAGGTCATTAAAAAAATAAGAAACAAGGTAGGAGAAAGAACAGAGCTTTGCGGGACCCTTGAATTAATCTTGAACTCGTTTGAGGAAATCCCATCTATAGAAATTCATATGACGCGATCCCTGAGAAAGCTCGACATAAATCAAGAAAGGTTGTCGCACGAAACCAAATGAAATAAGTTTTGACAGAAGTGCATCATGACACACTCAATCAAACGTCGAACTCACACCATTTTTCCGAAAGGAAAGCTAGTAAGTCAGCTGTAGAGCGACCAACCACTACGTAAACCATACTGGAAGTCGCTTAGCATACTCCAAATACTTTACAAGATAATTATTTTGATTAATAATAATAATATTCATTATCCACACAAGCCATATAAAGTTGATTTTTTTGTTAAAATTATTCATCCCATCAAATATTCTTACCTCATGTGTACTAGGACTCGGTGTTTTAGGATTTGTTGATGTTACATTTGGCAGGATGGAAACAGCGGGACTTAAGCCCAGTGAAGCAGCATTTAAAATTGTATTAATGCCATGTGCGGAAATATTGCCACCACCACTGCCACCAGGCATACCATGACCAGCTGAACTGCCTGTTGAGGGAGGTGTTGTATTCTTAAGAGTATTTGGTGATTTTAATGAGATTTTAAAATTTTCTGTTTGATGACCGTTGGCAAACCTCATCAAATTGGGTCCTTGCTGAGAGCAACCTACCGAAAAGAAATAGAAAAAAACTTAGCTGTCTGAAGTACATAGAAAACTAAAAATTACTTTGAGCAGATTGAGGTATATGCCATTTAGCCATATGCATACCACCAGCGCCGCCGTTGCCACCACCACCGCCGCCGCCGCCCCCACTACCACCTAGTTGTGGAGAGGTTTGCGGATGACCGGCATTAAAACCAGGCTGGCTTCCGTGAAACCCCATGTTCTAGAAATCAAAAAATAAAATTTAAAAAATATCGTTTAATTAAAATTAAAACTTACATTTTGCATGGGATTATGATGCATTTGTGGTCTTTGCATGGCATTTGGCGATGGTATTTGACCCTGACCCGAGGAGGCCATGGCTGCTACAGCCGCTTGTTGTTGGGCATGACTTGACATACGTTGGTATGATTGAAAACGTGCGGCGGCCGCTGCTGCTGCGCTATTATTCATGAAGTTTGGATTATTTGGTCCACCAGGCGGCGTGGGTGCGTAATTCTGATGCTGCTGACCCGGTGGACCGCCCATAAAATGCTGACGCATTTGAGGACCCATTTGTTGTGGCGAAGGTGCTCCCTGAGGTCCACCCGGGTAACTGGGTGGTCCATTAAAGGGTGGCATGTGTGGCGGTTGATTAGGACTTTGGGCAGCTTGATTATTTAACAAACCCCTTAGGCTTATGTCTATAAAAAATAAATATTTTTATATTTTATTTCTTGTAATTTGTGTTTATCAATCATACCCATATTTTGTGGATGAGTCGAGGAACTAACATGAGGCTGTCCTTGTCGCTGCATTGTTAATGAGGGTGGTAGACCACCGTAACGCACTATTGTGAATGAAAGAAAAAAGTGAATTCAATTTAGGATCAACAATTATTGGTTTGTCATTTCAAAATACTAAAGTGTATGTGGTTAATATGAACGATTTTGTTGCCTACCCTTACCTGGCCCTTCACCAGCAAAATTGCGATTCATTTGCATATTGTGTACGTGTTGTTGTGGTGAATTGCTGTTGTATAGGCCAGGACCGTTCTGTGGACCAAATCCTCCTGGTGGCGGCGGCACTCCCGGTGACATTCCGGCTTGCATTACCGGCGGCATGCCGGGTCGTAAAGGTGGTGCCATATTTGGACTTGGCTGCTGACGTTGTTGTTGCTGGGGTGGTGGGGATGGTTGTGGTGGATATGGTTTGCCATCGACAAGTATGTTACCAAGTCGAGAAATTTCTGAAAAGTGAAAGATTAAAAATGAAATAAAAAAAGACAAAAGATAAAAACTTTCCAACTCACCTTTTTGTAATTGCTGTATTTGACACATTTGTAAATCAATACGTAACGGTATATCCGGATTGGGTATATCGGCCCTCTGGCACTTAAGTTTTTGTAGATGTCTTACCAAAGATTTTTTGCTCGAAAGTATAGCATAATCGCTACCTTTATCCAAAACATTAGCAATAAAATCAATACAATAGTCGGTGTTGTCGGAGAGTGAAATGAGAGAATCTCTCTTGTCCACTAACAACTTTAATTTGCCATCACAAACTTCATTTAAACGCATAACCAACTGCTTGCCACGCATATTCACTGTATTTGTAATGGTCACAACCATGGCGGTTATTTCTTTGATCAATTCTTTCTTTTTATCCGATATGACTTTTTGCCGTTCGGCAATGACTTGCATGGCCGAGGTGAGTAAGAAACGTTTATAGTTAATTTCCGCTACCATGGAGGTAATGGCATGTCGTGTTTCGGTGGCAATTTCATGAGCAAACTTATATTTGTGATCGCGATGATCGCTTAGCTGACAATCTCGACATGTTAGTTTTTCGCAGGTTTCACAATACAGCGACAGCTTCTCCTGAGGATGCAAAACGCACATGTGTAATTTGTCAACAGCCGAACTGGGCAATTGTTCGTTGTTAGCCTCCTCTTTGGGTTTGATGGTGTGATCCTTGGTTATTTTCAAACGTTGATGAGCCTGCACACAACTATCACATATATATTCCGAACAGTCCACACACCACGATGTGGCAATATTATTGTCCGAACAACTGCTGCACGGAATATTTATTGAGGATTTTGAGCCAGTGGAATCATTGGGATCAGATGACATTTCCCCAGCACCGGTACAGTGCTCAATTAAAAATTGATTATCAATAATGAATTCATTCTGTGAGGCCATATTACAGATGGGACAGTGTATTAATGGTGGCATGGTACGATCCAACTCAGCAAACTTTGTACTCATGCATTGCGAACATGTGACATGCAAACATTCTAACAGTTTGGGCCGATCATTGATGCCCAATGTCTGTGCGCAAAATACACATTTGGTTGCAATGGGTTTGGAAATATTCGATGATATTGAGGTCGATGTAGATTCAGACTGTAATGGAAAAAAAATATTTAATGAAATTTAGTTCAATAAGGTTTGTTTTAGAGGAAATTTTAAAATTAAACTATTAAAGTTAGATACATTTTCGTTCTGCATAAATGGGTTTATAAGCCTAAGAAAAACTATAAAACGTATCTATCAATTTCAAATAAAAAGATAAGATTTTAATAATATTTATATTAAGCTAAAGATAAGTGAAATTATCTTATCAGCCAGCCCTTGTTGTTTTTCGTTCTAGAAAAGTATAATGGTTTAAGCACAAAAAATTATCTGAAAACCTTTACTTCATAATCTAATCTAAAGGACTTTGATAAGTACCCGTAATCACACAAATTGTTATACAATCAAAAAACTAAGTCGTCTTCATTTACTGTGGTGTAATAATGACGTCGAGTGTTTATGTAAATGCATTACAATTTGATTTCGTTTTATTTATTTAGTTTTGTTTTTAATATAAAAGTCTATAAATAAGGCCATACATTCGCTACCAATTGAGCTTCATCAACCAGTTTATCAATCTTGGGGACCCGTAACTTGCGCTTGTTAGCTGTACTTGATGTTATATCCTGGTCCTCTAGAGTCTGCTGTTTTCGGTGAGCATTATTCACATTTGACTTATCAACCCTTTTATCGGTTTCATGCGATTCAATATGTAGTTTTTTCTCCATGTATGTTGAACATACGTGAGAACAGTGAACGCAAGGATTATGGATTTCCTGGTGTTTTTTCAAAGAATGTTTTGTCGTATATTTATTTCCACAAATGGTGCAGATAAAAATTGTGGACGACATTTTTATGTTCAATTTTTTGAACTTCACAAAAGAAACATACACGATAGACTAATTTAAAATTATACGCTCTCCATGTATTATATTATGTTTATAGTAAAGTGTAGGCAAAACTGCCTGGTTAGTGGAAATAAACGAAGATTTTGACTTTAATTCCATCCAAAAGACATTAAAAAAGCCATTAAGTTCATGCAAAGGCCATTAAAGAGCAATAAATTTCATTCAAAAGCAATTAATGTCAACCAAAACAATTTTAAGAGTTTAAAATATAAAATAAAAGTAGTGTTAGAGGATAAGGGTTGATAAGGAATCTTGCACGAAGTATGGAGAGAACGACAAAAAGAGAGAGAGCGTGCTAAAGAGAACGTTGATAAAGATTCAATAACTGAAAAGTGTTAGAAAAGGACAATTGCGTATGGCAAAAACGAAAGATAATTTGGGAAAATAAACAATTCAGAAATTCTTCATTTAAACTATATTTTTTTTGTTCGTTCTAACCAAGAATTTATATATAAAAAATAATTCAATATTATAAAATATCATTTCATACGATTAACTAAAAATTTTCAAGGCTAGAAAATTTGTGGATTGTATTTAATGTTGTTGTAAGTTTCTTTTTTGTTTTAAGTATTTTTGGGTTTTGGTACAATGATGATCTTGTGCATTTTGAAAGAGATGGGAGATTAAATTAGAATTATCTATAATTCTAAACAGAAAGATAGGCAAACAGGTAAACAGGCTGACATTTAGGTAGACAGATGACGCTATGGGCTTGTGTATATTGGCAGAGCTGTAAAGAACGATTGAAACGAAATTACGCAATGAATTGTCTTTTTTTTAAAGCATTTATTTTGCCCAAAATATGAATTGAATGAATAAAAACTTCTTGAATGCATTCGTTAAAGTTAAATTAAAATTACGGAATGGAGTTTTAAAAAAATGTTTTCATTGAATTATCACCCACTCTATATGTTTATAAGAAATAAGCTTTGATAAAATGTTGCCAGAAACATTTTAATGTTTTTCACAGTAAAAACAGAGTACTATATCTGCAACATTTTTCATGACTTTTTCATACAAATTATGTAAATATGTAGTTTGACAGCATTCATGAAAAACTGAACAGAATACTGGGCTTAAATGTCAATAATTTCAAAATAAATATTTTGCCAACTTTAATTTTTTATTTTTATTGTTTAAAGTTTTTTTTTACGTTTTACGAATACTATACTACAGACTTGCTTCATTGCTGTTGGCAAAAATGATAGTCATCAGGATTTTTTCGAGCTGTTTTGCAGTTACCAATATATTCAACTTAATTAGCTTGTAAAATTGTGTAAAATGTTGAGCAACATTTATTATTTCACAAGGAAAATTTGACATTTAAAATGTGGTATCTATCTCGCGATTTGGAAGAATTTTTATTGTTTTAAAGTACACCACATTGTTTTACAAATGTTAGCAAAAGCTGTTGTTTGGAAAATTCCACATGAAATAATGCCCGCCCCCTTTCTTTATTTTGCAGCTTTGATGTTGCCAGAAACATTTCAATGTTATTCCACAGACAGTAAAAACAGAGTATTTCATCTGGAACATTTTTTCATAAAAATTTTTTATGTACATACAGTGGATCAATAAAGTCTAGGCACAACATGATTTTTAAAAGTGTTTCGCCAGTAACTATGCATCTGCATAACTTGATAAAATTATTTTCATGCTATTTTCAAGATTGATAGGTTTACTGACCATTTAACACGAAAAATAATTCATATCTTATTATTTCTAATATACAATGGCTTTTAAACTAAAAAATAAGGCAAGTCTATGTAAAAAAAAGTTTAGGCACACATGTGAAAATTTTCGGTATATTCGGGGTTTTTGCATGTCTAGTATTTGGTTGAACCTCCTTTAGCTTGGATAATTGCTTCTAAACGTCTACTCATACTTCTTACTAGGTTAGATGTTTCATCAGGAGTAATTTTTTCATATTCTAAGCGAAGTGCCGCTTTAAGTGATTCTTAGGATGTAATAGGATGTTTCCGTATTTTTTTCTCTAGTAAGTGCCAAATATGCTCTATAGTATTCGTGTCTGGCGATTGCGGAAAGGTTTTTAACTATTTGCAGTGGTATATAAGCCATTCCTGCACAAGATTTGAAGAATGTTTTGGGTCATTATCTTGTTGGAACAAGAATTTCCCATTTAAGCCCAGCTTCGCAACACTTGGAGATAAGTTTTCTTTTAAAATATTTAAATAAGAGTGCTTGTCCATTTTGTCGTCTATAAAGACAAGATTTCCCACTCCAGATGACGCCATACATCCCCAAACCATAACATTGCCACCACCGTGCTTCACAGTCTTAATAATATTATTTTCTTGAAGCTCTTTGTTTGCTTTTCGCCAAATTTTTTGTGGACCGTCTGAACCAAAAATGTTAAACTTTGATTCATCACTAAATATCACACTGTTCCAGAAGGCTTCAGGGTGATTAATGTGGAGTTTTGCGAACTCTAAACGCTTTTTCTTGTTTATGTCTGAAAGACAAGGTTTGCGACGGGGAACTCTTCGATGATATCCAGCTCTGTGCGAGCTATTTCTTAATGTTTGTGGATTAAGGTCTTCACCAAAACTTTTCTTCATTTCCCGACACAATTCTACAGCTGAAATCTTTGGATTTTCAGCCACTGCAGCAACAATGATACGCTCCTGACGAGATGTAAATTTTTTTGGACGTCCTCTTCTCCTCTCACGCTCTAATTTGTTGGTTTTTTCATAATGTTTTATGATGTTTCTTACACTGGTATAGGGCCTCTGTACAATCACACCAATTTCGCGATAGGATTTTCCCTGTGCATGAAGATTTATTATAAATTTACGGACATCTACGGAAATTTCTGAACGATTGCTCATTTTGCTGTTTTCGTCACGAATTAAATACCAAGAATATTTTTTACATTTAAAACTCTCGCCTACTGAGGATTTAACATGTGCATAAACATGAGTTGAAATAAAAAAGTGAAAATTTACCGTTATACAAGGGATTAAAGGGCATTAATGCAGTAAGTGCCTAAACTTTTTTTTAGATAGACATAGCTTGTTTTTTAGTTTTTAAAGCGTTATATATTAGAAACAATAAGATATAAAATAGTTTTTGTTTTAAATGGTCCATATAACTCTCAATCTTTAAAACGATATCAAAATTATTTTATTAAGTGAACCAGATGCAAAGTTATTAACAGAACACTCTTGAAAATCATGATGTGCCTAAACTTAATTGATCCACTGTATGTATGTAGTCGTATGCATTCCGTATGAAAAACTGAAAAGAATACTGGGCTTACATAAGTATCAATAATCGTAAAATTTCAAAATAATTATTTTGCCAACTTTGTTGGCTTTTTTCTGGTTTTGGGACACATTTGCGTTTAATATTTTTTTCTTGTTTAAAGGTTTTTTTACGTTTTTTGGATTAAGAATACTACAGACTTATTTCATCGCTGTTGGCAAAAATCATAGTATTCAGGAATTTTTCGAGATGTTTTGCAGTTACCAATACATACATTTGCAGTTACCATTATATTCAGCTTGTAAACAGTCTGTTATATTGTATTGTTTTATCTGTCCAAATATGTAGATATTAACAATAAATATTCACTACATAATGATAACACGAAATTGAATCGTGTTGTAATTACTAGTTTTGACATAATTTGTATTTTATACCCAAATCAGCAGTGCATACTTACATATATAACTATGAATCTTGATGATAAATCTAATTTTCTTTATTTTTTCAAATAAAACTTAGTCCCAGTAATATGTATGTTCGATACAACGTAAGAAGTCGTATATTTATAACAAACTTTCCACAGCATATTAAGGTCTACACAATAGGACGATTTAATTACAAAAAAATCAGAAACCATAGTGTTCAAGCCCGTTTTACAGATGCCAATATATGCAGCACGGACTTGAAGAATTCTATGTTTAATACTAATATTCGGTTGGAAGCAGATCGGCTAATAGCCGACTAGTAACCGCGCCGACATAAATTGGAAGCAGGCCACCGAAGTGTTCGGCTAATATCGGTTAAAAATTTTAGCCGGCTTCATCAGCTAAGCTGTTTTTTATTTAATTTGATATTATTTATTTTAAAACTTGATACGAGTAATTTTAAAATAAATTGCATAATCAAAAGACTATTATCTATCATTTTAGAAACTTAAAACCGCCCCCACTGTGATTTACACAACAGGGTAAAATCACATGAGTAATTTAAAAAATATTTAATACTTAAAATGTGATTTCCAGAAATTTGTATATGTATGTATGTATGTATGTATGTATGTATGTATGTATGTATGTATGTATGTATGTATGTATGTATGTATGTATGTATGTATGTATGTATGTATGTATGTATGTATGTATGTATGTATGTATGTATGTATGTATTTATGTATGTATGTTATATGACTATCTCACATTAAACGTGCAGTGCCTGTTCAAGGTTAGCGTCAGTACCTGCCATGATGGCCCAACCTGGTGGTGGTCTTACCACTGAGTAAAATTTTGGCAGCCTAGCGCCCTTATTGTACAATACAAGTATTGTAAAATAAGTAGCCATTTATAGAACAAGGAAAGCCTGCACCCATGTTCTAACCCCTTGTTTACCGATATTTTGGAGAATATAAAACTCCTGACACTATTGGTGCGTTCTGTTAAGAGTACAATAGCACACTTAACCAACCGTATACCATCCCTGCAAACATTGGTCCAAACCACATTCACCACGTGTTCCTCGAAGCTGCACGTGCACAGAGATGGGCGGTTCTGTCGGGCTTCCAGTTCCCGTAGTACCAGCCTCGAAAGACTTATGTATATACACTGACCTGTTCTTCCAGATACATGTTCTAGGAACCCTGATGTCTGTTTTCCCTATAGAGTCACCGCTTCAGCATGGTTTGAGAAAAGGTTGCTTAACAGTTACAACGATTTTGCACCTTACAACGTTAATAAAGCGTCGATATAATGATGGTCAGCAACAAATGTTATTTATACAGTCTGCAGTAAAGCTTTCAATAAAGTTAACCACAATCTTCTTCGTGTTTTGGGCTTTACTCAAAACACGTTAAGCCAAATAAAATATTATTTAATTAGCAGAGCGTAAAGAGTTGATATCAATGAAACTATCTTTAAGAAAATTTCCCCTTTTAATAATGATTTGCGGTGTGAGTGTAATTAAGTTTTGCAATGTTTTAATGCGCGCAAATGATGAAAGTTAAAAATTGTCAGCAGATGAAATCTTCTTGCAACAGGATTTGAATAGGTTCTACAGTTGGTGTAAAATCATATTAATGGACTTATACTTAAAGAAGCGCAAGCATATGCGTTTCTTACGGAACTTATACACTACAGTATTCCTTTAATGGTTGCTCATTGGAATCAGTAACTAAATTCTTAGATCTTGGTATCATTCTCGATCGTAAGTTAGATTTTCGGAAGCTTATTAGTATGATGGTAAACAAGGCTCGTGGTTTACTTGCAGAGGAGTTCACTGACCTCAATATCACAAAACAATTACTTACGACTCTAATAAGAGTGTATGGATCTGTTGTATAGGACACAAACATTAAAATCAGTCAAACAATCCCTCTTATTCTGGTCCCTTTTCGACACCCTTCCACCCACTATCATTATGGGCAACCGACTTGTAATTTACGGCAACCTTACCTCCATTGAGTCACGTGCTACCGCCAGCGTTTACTCTCCATGGCATTCACATTTCACAAGTTTCTGCCCGTGGTCCTAAGCCTTATGATAATGTGTGCTACCATTTCACCCGCTTTGAGGCGCAGTCTGCAAATATCATCTTCTTTAATTTTCATGTTGGGTAGTAGACACTTGAAGTGTCTACGGACTGTCACTACGCAGTTATCCAGCTTAAGGTACCTATAAGCACCTTAGTGGAGTTCCTGCCAAGAGGCTATTTGAGCACCATTTGAGCCTGCCTACATGTAATTGCATCCCTCCACCTTTTCACGTTTAATGAGTTTACCCATTTTAAGACTTTCGCGCGTATTTAACCATTCATCAGTTAAAAACTGGGTTCTGGTCCACAGAGACAAGTGAACGTGTACACCAAACTAGTGCTGTAATGCGTTTTAAAACTTAACAGATGTGTGTTGAGTTAAAGAACACATAGGCACCGCTGGGAATGAAACAGAACACAAAGTCGTTTCACACTTAAGAAAATTATTGAAATAAAAGTACCGAATTACATTATGCAACTTTTGTTGCTGCAATCTTAATCGTTTCTTCTTTAAAACTGCATTTGTGTTTATATTGTGCAATTTTTATTGTTGCAATTTGTATGGATGTGTACATTCAAAATTAAAACTAGCAATGGGAGGACAAAAAGAATTTCAAGAGTACATGCATATGTACCCTTTTTAATTCCTCTATTCCCTCTCGTCTACTAATGAAGAATTGCAGCGACAAAAGTTGCATAATGTTATTCGGCACAATTATGTGTTCAAACTTTACAATTGGCTTGGCTTAACAATAGCAGATGGAAAATTTTTAGTGCTATTATATATTGAAATTGGATACTTATAAATAGAAACGTTGATTAAGCGATGTATGTCGTTCCGTGTTCGGGTAGTAATGTCGTTTACCAAGGCATCAGACGAGATACAGATGATTTAAGCCCACCAATCTGCCAGGCATAGTTTCGCGATTGAAATTCAGCAACATCGGATTCCTTTGGAGGCTGCGGGCAAATAAATGCGCCCACCTATAATTTTAGACTATGACAGGAGGAGTTGATTAATAACCCCCTGCGAGTACCGATTTTGCGTTTATTTGTAGGTTAGTAAGTTTTTTCTGCTTTGATTTGTATTAAAGGCCGTTATAGAAAGCAATACATATAGAGGGGGGTCAAAATGAGAATTTTTTTTTTTGATTTTTTTTTGGAAAAAAAAATTAATAAATTTTCGAAAAAATTTTCAAAAAAGTTTTCCAAAAATATTAAAAAAAAATACAAACATTTTTAATAAAGTTTTTCAAAAAACTTAAAAAAAATTATGTACAAAAAAGTTAAAAACAAAATTTACAAAAAATGTTCTAAAAAATTTTTAAAGAAACATTAGAGGCATTACTATAATGAAGGGTACATAAGATTCGGCGTGGCTTGTTTTTATTGAAAACAATATATTTTAAGTTATAGAAGCATTCTACATTAAAATCTCAATTTTTATAAAAAGTAGACTTAGCACATTTACTCCGTATGCCATTTCTTACGATCTAACATTAAATATTACAAATCAGATTTATAAATTATTTTTCAAACTCAGTGAGTAGTAAACCTACATGACTGACTTCAAAAACATCAATTGCTTTGTCTTCGAAGAACTATAAATCAAGATTATCCAATACCCATATGAATTCATACCTCTTTCAAAATACACAACATCATTAAACCAAATCTAAAAAACAGTAACACAAAAGTAACTTACAACAAACTAACAATAAATTGATCTTCACAAAAGAGTTTTTTGTCGATTGTCTAGCATTAAATATTTTAAGTTAATCATAATAATTGATAAGTTATAAAATTAAATTAATGTTTTACAAAAAAAAAAAAAAAGTCAGCCAAGTGCGAGTCAGTCTCACACACGTAGGGATCTGTACTTTGTTCAATACAGCTTTAAAAGTACAAGTTGTTACTTTGTGGCGTCTTATGAGGCACTATTTAATTTTAAAATATTTCTTTTATACTAGAGCATAGTACTTAATACCCTGCCAAATTTTTCAAATTTGCGACATCTAGGGAACACCCATTTATTTTTATTAATTTTTTTTCGTTTCTTGTAGTTATTGAAGACATTGTTAAATAAAATCTTTCAGATCAGAGCCAATTTGTCTGTTGAACTGTTAAACCGTTTAGAGTTATAGCGGTCGTGGCAAATCTTTTGTTAAAATTTTAAGAGTCTACATATTACCTATTATTATGTTCCAATCATGTCACTGTCGCATTACCCTTTAATTTTATTATTTGATACAGCGACTATCAATATCAATATATGATGATGTTATGATTAAAAAATAAGGCAATATACGTGAAAAACACGTCACTGTTGGAACACCCTTTAATTTTAGTAATTTCTATAGCGGCCGTGGCAACACATCTTCTGCAAAAATTTCAAGAGTCTACCTATTACGGATGAAATGATAAGGCCATATACGTGCAAATCATGTCCCTGTCGGATTATCCTTTAATTTTTACTATTAAGTTGTTGTTAAGGTATATTAATGCACCTTCTGTGAAAATTTCAATAGTCTACCTATTATAGTTAAAAAATTAGGTCGGAAAACCCTTTAATTGTTGGTATTTGTTATAGAGGCCGTAGTAATATACCATCTGTGAAAATTTCAAGAATCTATCTATTATGGTTCAAAAATTGGGACATATTCATGCAAATCACGTCATTTAATATTTCTACTAGCAGCCCTCGTAAAATGTTTGTCAATAAACAAAACATCTGTAGTGAATAACATACTTTTTAGCTTTTTATTTTACACTAGAGGCAATACACTCGAAAAACCAGCTCATCCTGATTTTAAAGGAACTCTTCTTTAATTGAATGTAATTAAGAAAATGCTCTTATTGATAAACTTATCAAATTTAATTTAATAATAGACCACCTGGTGATCTTCAAAATAAATTCAATTTATTGTTATAATAAAAATTTTAAACATATTATTATTTTTTTCAGTTAGGCCTGAGTTCGTTATGATTATGTGATTAATTATAAAGAGATAAAAGGAAAAGTTATAAAAAAAACTGAATATTCTTGATTTGCTTTATCCTTCTTTAGTATTCTTCGTATCTATCTATAGGGTACTTAATTTAAATTGTAAGCATTTTCTATTTAAAATATTTTTATGGAGAAATAAATAATTTATTTGTTCAATTCACAAGGCTCCTCTTGTATCGCGCAATATTTATTGAAATATACCGTCGAAATACGCTTTGTAAACAGTTAGTTTTTGTATTGATAAAAGTCAATATTCAGGTCGGGGGAGTAATTCGCCGAAAACAAACACATAAAGTATAGCAGTAGCACAAAATACTTTACAGTGGACCCTCGGTTAACGAACTTAATTCGTTCCAGCACCTCGTTCGTTAAGCAAAACGACTATTTCCATATAAATACATGTAAAATAAATTAATCCGTTCCAGATCGAAAAAACTACCCACTAATATGCTTTGAACTCTTTTTCACTGACTGTTGATGTTCCTGGTAACTTTTCAATAAGATTGACGAAAATAGTTTTAGCCTTCTCACAAATTATATTCTGCGAAATTGAGTCACCTTGCAATTGCTTTTCGTTAATCCATATCAGAAGCAGTCTTTCAACATCATCCATAATTTGTGGTCGTTGCGAAGAAATTCTTGATACTCCTTTTGCATCATTCACCATCCCAAGCTTGTCCTTATTCTTGAGGATAGTAGAAATCGTCGATTTCGATAAGTCCTAAACCAGACACACCCAAACCTTGTTTATATTTTTTAATGATTTTGAGTTTCATCTCAATAGTTATTTTAGCTCTTTTATTTTTCTCTTTCTCCAAATCTTTTGTTGAAGGCATTTGCGAGTATGTTAGTTTGTAATTTTTATATAAACAAAATCAATAATTCTTGCAAAAAAAAAACCGACTACAAAACAAATATATGTGCATCAATTCTTAACTAAAAATTTAAAAGGAAGTAATCTGTAAGAAATAGTACTCGTATCAAATTATTTTATACTTGTTGCTCTAACGGACATAGTAATGTACGTTCCGTGCATTTAAATATCTAGCCATAACGGTTCAGCAGATAAAGCCGTATACGACAAATTACCTAAGATATGAGGACAACCTTTTATTTTTTACACTTATTATTACTGACACAGCAATAAAAAGTAACGGTTCCAAAGATATGACCATATAGGTTAAACAATATCACCTAGGGGACACCCTTTAATGTAAAATTTTAAATTAAACTCTTATTTTAAATTCAAATGTCTGTCTAAAACGGTTCAAAAGTTTAGCCATATGCATCAATTTACATCCACTATTGAGACACCCTTTATAACTTTAAATATTTATAAATGTTATTATACGGGACATAGTAGTGGAGATTCTGTCTAATTTTCAAGTGTTTGTGTATAACGGTTCAAAAGATAGGGCTAGATAGGTAAAATTGTATCAATTATGGGGACACCCTTTAGTTTCCAAATTTAAATTATATACTTGATGTTATAAAATACTTAGATATACAGGTTCTTTGTAAATTTCAACCGTCTCTCTGTTACGGTTCAAAAGTTTTGCAATATACATCAAATTACATCAACTATTCGGACACCCTTTAACTTCTTTTTACAAATATTTAATTTCTAAATATAAATATTGGACATTCCGTCCAATTTTCAAGTGATTGTCTACAATGGTTCAAATGGTTCATATATTTAAATTGACGTCACATATGGGTACACCCTTTAATTTTTAAGTTTATTTTTTTTATTAATTTCTGTTATTGGCAGCTATAGTGATATGCAGTTTTTTAAAATTTTAAAAGGGTGCCCTAATAATACACGTAAAAAACACGTATGTTGTATGGGGACACCCTTTAATTTTTAAAATCGGTTCAGAAATGACTGAGTTCTGCGGGCACAAACATAAAAAAAGCAACATTCAGACGAATTGATAACCTCCTTCTTTTTTTGAAGTCGGTTAAAAATAGAACACTTACATATACTTACATATGTTTTAACACACCTTGTTAATTATACGAACGCAACTGATGCAATTATGCACTTGAAACAAAAGATGAAAACAGACAACACAATAATGTATATTCGGGACTTCCCCTGTTTCGTTGCTATATACTGAAAGAAATTTTCCATGCAATTAAGGTTTTCCCCTTTTTTTGGTCGTTATGCGAAACTTCGTTCGTTAAGTGAAACTTTTTTTTCATAAAAAAGTGTTCGTTATACGAACTGTTCGTTATGCGGGGCGTTCGTTAACTGAGGGTCCACTGTATTTGTTTAATTTCTTTAAATAGAATGAAATTTGAAACGAAAAAATAAAATTATTTGTTTTAATTGTCATTTAAAGTTATTATGTAATTGAAAACTTTTATAATACTATTTTGATAAGTATGAAAAATATAATTTAAATTGTTTGTTATTTGTTATTATTATCTGTTATCTGTAGAATTTTATCTTAAACAGAGAGATACAAATAAATAAACTGTGAAATTGTGTCAAAATCTTTCTAATCCATTTTTTATTTTTGTATTTATATTTCGAAGTATTCGTCTATAAACGCACTAACTGACAATCATTTTTGTTTTATTTGTTTTTTAAACTATGTATCACATCACAGAAAAAAATATTTAAAATTTAAAACCTTTAATTGGTTTCAGATTAAAATTTAATTGATTCAATTACTTGTTTAATTTTGGAATGTTTTTGCGCTGTTTTAAACAAATAAATATTTGAATCAATTAAAAATAAAAAATTAATTGAACTTTAATTTAAAACTAATTAAAACCTTTAATTGGTGGAAAAATATTGTTCTGTTATGTGACAATAAATCAAATGTTATTTTATTTATGTTTCCATAACATAGACACATATACATATGTATCTAATGCGTCAAGTTCTGCTATTTAAATACTATTTAGTGACATTCCATGACTTAGGGCTACATAAGCTTGTCCTGCCACGAACTAACATACCTTTTAGTTTGAAAAATTCAAATTCAAATTTCATACATTGACAACATTATAAGTACGGCAATTTGAAATATCAGATACCAAAACTAACTTAATTTTGGCTCGTAAAATCCAATCAGACTACATTTCTATAAGTCGATTACGTATGGCAACCGAACTTCAGTTGCGTTGCCAGTTGCCAAAACAATATTACGGATGGCAACTGGCAATTGACGGCTGGCAACGTCAGTTGCCAAATAGTAATGATATTGCCAACCGTGTTTTTCTGGTTGCTTTGAAGATTTTTCAATTGAAAAAAGGCTGGTAAACATAAAAGTAAGAATGTTTTTTATTAATTTATTTTTTTTTAATGAAAATTAAAATATATTTTTTTTCTGTAGATTACAAAATGGTAAAAATCACCACCAGACAACAATTTGAGCTATTAATACAAGAAATGGAAAATAACCCACATATTGCTCGTGAGGATTTGGTGACACAAAAGAATGCACTGTAGTAGCTTTGAAAGAAATATCCCAAAAGCTCAATAGTTGTGGCCCACCAATTCATTCAGCAGAAGGAAGGCAGTGGGTGTAGATACTTTTTAAAGCCAAATTAAAGAAAAAAAAATGTTATTCTTCTACTTTGCTATTTATTGTATGTTTGTTTACATTCATTTTAAGTTGTCGATCTGTCAAAATAACGATTACGATAACTTCTTGGCAACTGAAAAGAGTTGCCATGCATAATATGAAGTGCGGTTGCCATCCATAATCGACTTATAATAAAACAAACACAAAACTTAATTCACCGGTTCCAGCTGAGTGCGGTTTTACGTACAGTAAGTTTAAAAAAAAAATATTTGCTTTCTCCAAGAAAACTTTAAAAATATTTTACCAACCTTTTGAAGCTTGTAAAAATAAAGTGACAAAAAGATTTTTGTATTAAAACATTAAAATAACTGCGTAAAAGTCGTACTTAAAGTTGATTACCGTAACACTTTTACTAAACTATCATGTCAAGTAAGAAAACTAAAATTTAAATTGTCATTGTTATCTGTAGGATTTTATCTCAAATAGAAAGGTAAATAAATAAACAAATAAAAAAATAATACTGCGTAATTGTGTCAAAACCTTAGTAATCCATTTCTTATCTATTAATTTATTTACTTATGTTTCCGAGAATTGGTTTATAAACACGCAAGATGACTTTTGTTTTTGTCGTCATTTTATCATAAATATTTATTTAGTTTTTTGTTTTTATTTTCTATTCATTTTGAATATTACGTCTTGACGGAAACATACAATAATACCTCTTTATTTTTAACGCTCGTAGTTCCTATTCAGCTCAATACACTTTGTGCTATTTTTGTATTACAGTCGAGCGGCTCGTCTAAAAACTTTGTATGAAAGGCTCTCAATTTTTTGAGTAATTCCTATACAAATTTTTCAGACCAGCCACTCGCCTGTAATACAGAAATTGCACATTATTTATTTATTTATTCTGATTACAAGCCTTAAAGGCCAACTTAATCTAGATTTATATGGTTTAATAAATTTTATAACTAAAATAATTATACAGTAATTATAAAAAAAATTTATTACTTTTTCAAATTGCACACATGATGAAGCCAAACTAACATTAAAACATGTTGTTAATACCAGTCCTTTATGTGATAACAGCTAAAATGATGCATTTTTATATGCATTGTTTTAGGATGCTTTTAAATTCCTTAATGGGTTTAGTAAAATGTCGTTCTTCATTTGGAAGAAAGTTGTTCCATAATCTTGAAACTCTAACCACAAATGATCTAGTCATATAAAGAGTTGAGTGATTTGGACATACAATAGTGTTAGTTCTTGATAATCTTCCAAAGTTGAATTGCTTTAAAAGATATGGGGGCATACCAAATTTAATTATCTTATAAAATTGAAGAAGCAATCTTTGGTTAACAAAACTATGAAAATCAGAATCTAATATGCTAATTAAATGACCAGACACATATTCCCTTAATTTGAGATTACAAATATATCTCACAACTCTATTAAAACATAATCTTAGCTTCGTCATATTTTGTTGGGACGTTCCTGAGAATACTTCCATCCCATAGAGAAATAAAGGAAGGCATAATGAAAGAGCTACTCTTTTCCTTACCCTCATAGGTAAGTATATCCTAAGGGAATACAGTTGCCTTAGTGTAAATGAAACTTGAGATATAATAAAATTAACGTGGAAAGTGAAATCTAATTTTGTGTCAATATAAAAACCCAAAATCTTATGATGAGATACAAAATCCAAACTTTTGTTCATTAAGTATATATTTGGAAGCACAGGATTATGAGAAAAATACAAGGCTTTACTTTTAGTATCATTTAAATCCAAAAAGTTAAGTTTAGACCACTCTACAATGCGTTCTAAATCGTCATTGACTTTACCTTCTAGAAATCTGATACCAAAACCATAATCATTAGCTAGCAACTGTATATCATCCGCATATGTGTAACAGTTGCAAAATTTTAATACATTATAAATATCATTAATATATATTGAAAATAAATGAGGGCCCAATATAGAACCTTGCGGCACGCCTCTAAAATTTTCCTACAAACTTATGGGTTGTTTCTGTATTGCAAGCGAGCGGTGGTTAGTATAAAAATAACTCCAAATATTGAGTGCTTTTCATACAAATTTTCTAGAAGATTTGCTCGCTGCTATACAGAAACATTAGACCCAAATAAAATGGCCCCCTAGAACAAGCCTTTACACCTGGTAGCAAGATATTAGTTGACCCCAAAAAAGTTTTACTGCCTCCTCTTCATATCAAAATTGGTTTGATGAAGCAATTTCTCAAAGCCCTAGACAAAAATGGACAGTGCTTCAAATGTTTGTGCGAGAATTTTTTGGCTTATCTGCCTGTCCCATGATGTCGATCGATAACATTTAAAATTACTTTTAAAACTAAAACAAAAAGTTTGGAATTTTCTTTTTTTGTTTTAAATGTAATTGTGCGAACGAACGTTAGCGAGCGACATCGTGGGACAGGCAGAAGCTTTTCATTTGTTGCAAAGATGGGGCTCATTCAATGTACAATATTGTTTTAGAAAAGGGCAAATTCGCTGGAAGGTTTATCTAGAGTATAAGATGACAGCAATATTTAAATCTTATATTTTTATATTTTTAGTAGCAGTGCCCGCGACGTCGAACATAGGAGGTTTTTTGTCAATCTAGCCGGATATTACTTTTTTTTTTTTTTTGCTTAAAATGTATTGAGTGTCTCTAGATTAATGAAACCTGGCAGAAAAATCGTTTATGGTCATAGGCACTTAAAGCTATAAAATAAGAAAAATCGGACCAAGGAGAAAAAAATTCCCCTTAGAAGAACTAATCCTACCAGAAAAATTCATTTTTTGAAGTTTCCCTTACTTTTGTTTAGCAAATGCAACTTTTAAAGTCAGTAAATGTTCAAAAACCTAAAGTTAGGCCCTGAAGATTCTAAAATGCCATTTTTCGCCCCTCCCGCTATTGTGGGCGGTGACAAAAAATATTATTTGCAAAAATAATCTAATTATTAAAAGAAATGAATAACATACGCCTTAATAGCATAAGAATAAAATTTTTAAGTTGTTATGGGCAGGGGAAGGTATCCCTCCAATCACACCCCCCTAAACGTCTATGTGAATTTAAAGAAAAGTGTTTTTTGCTAATTTCAAAAAAATATTCATTTTTAAGTTTTTATGTCGAAAAGAAGAATATTAATAATTATAGTATTTAATTTATCTGAGAATTAATTTATTCATAACTAGCTGTACTTGCTATTTCGTCAGCGTCGTTATTTTGCTTTGAAAGTAATCCACTTTAAGAATCTTACTTTTATAGCGCTTCAAAAATGGTTTATGTAATTACTTTATATAAAGGTACCCATCCCTGGGTAATTAATCAGAAACATATGCTTTATATAAAAATCTAAAATATTTATAAAATTCCAAAATTATTGTAGAGTATTGTAAATAGTGTTTCAAAGTAAACGCTGACAAAAATAAAAGTTACTGCCAAGTTTGCAGTACCATTGATATCGGTAAAATTGCGTACTTTCACTAACTTTCACTACTTGTTCTCTCTCTTTCCGGGTAATGAGATATTTTACGGGAAAAAATGCCCTATGTTTGAAACACGATACTAAGGTACCTCTCCATAACATTTTATTACAATTCATCCAGTGGTTTTTGCGTGATGCGAACACAAAAACAGACAGACAGTCAGAAAACCACAGTTTTATTAAGTTTATAGATAATAAATAATTTACACTAGTAACAATAAATTTTATTTAAAATAATAACAATTAATTCTTATCCGTATCTACCTATGCAAGATGAGCAAAAACAGAAAAAGGTGAAAATTAGAAAAATTGCAAAAAAATTGCAAAAAAAAAGCGCAACGTTTTTTTCTACAGTATACAAGTAGAGATCGTAAATTTTATAGTGATATATAACATTTTTAGGATCGCATTGGCTCTCACTCTCAAGAACCTTTTGACTTTGAATGAAGAAAAAAAAATCCTTTTTTAATTTAGAAAAAAAATTTATCATAAAAAAAATTTTTTTCTAAAAATTAATATAAGTAGCTGTTAATATAGCCTTTCACAGAAAAAAATCAATACAAAATTTTTATCCGTTTAGCCACAAAAAATATATTGCAAATCTCTCAAAATCGTATAAAATAAATTTTGAGAAATGTAGTGGATACCGAGTATCGATCACTTTTTTGAGTAACCAATACACAGTTAATCAATACTTTTAGTTAATCGATACTTTTGTTACTATTATGAAAACGGAAGTATTGAGTACTATTGAGTACCCAATTGAAAAGTATTGAGTGGTATCAAGTAATAAATTGAAAGTAGAAGAAATTTCCAGCACTAGACTGCAGCGATCGGACAGTATTTTGTTCGAATTTGCCTTTTGTTTTGAAAGTAATCCTCATCAAATTTTAAGAATTTTACTTTTAGTATTGGGGGTTATTACTGCGTATTTTAATTCGCAAACTTAAATTTTTCGAAAGCAAGTTCCGACACGAAAGTTAAATCATACTGCGTACTCGTTTGAAACGATAACAGAGTTGTATTTTTTAACAAATGGGAAAATATGGTAAAAAGTTGGCAGCACTGCAACATAATTGTTAAATTTGGTGAAAATAACCCAAAACAAAAAGCAGTTAAAAAAGAAAGCTTAAATATTATATTTTTCTAATTATTTTTTATTGTAATAATCGATTGTATTTCGTTGTGGATTAAAGTTGATGTTTCAATTCCAGAAAGAGTTCAATGCAAAATAGTAAGGGTCCCATCAAATATCATCAATCTTAATGATAAAAGGCAAGAGAATCGAATTACGTAGTGACCCACCTGCAAATAAGGTTCTCTGGATAATTACTCCGGATGTTGCAACTTAGGTTTTATATAAAATAAATGTTACAGTTATGCTATGTTGTCGTAGAGTTCTGTTAAGTGTTTAAAATTTTTCGTTTACAAAAATAAAAGGTGCTGGCAAGTCACTTAAATCTCCTAAATTGTGTATATTCGAATTTTTACCTGTATTTTCTCTTAATATCCTATATTTGAATCGAGGTGTACAACCTTAACTTCGAAAGTTTATTAAAATTCATACAGGAGTAGACTGCGAATGTTGTGATTGCTTCGCTTAACCGGCTAAATAATGATAATTAAATTTAAATTTAAAAATTTAGTTTAACTTTAGTTCAACTGAAAGTTATTTGTTGTATATCTGCTCTTATTTTATTAAATTGGTTCTAGTTTTCGAGATATACCGTTATGCACAAAATAACCTAGAAGGAAGTTGCACGACGTACATACATATATTTCCATATCTCAATAACAAAATTACTATTGCACTGAAATTACTATGTATTAATTCTCATAAACGTTATTTTTGATTCCGTTTAGTAGTTTAAGAGATATCGAATCAAAAAAAGAAAAATTTAAACGTTTTGTGTTTTTAATATTAAACGAATAATGTGGTTAAATACTGTGCAATACTTCTTTTCTCTGCAGATCTCCATCAAACAAACCTGCAAAATTTTCTCTCACCGCAAAATTTGGGATATTCTTCGTCGTATTTTTTTTTTTTAACAAAAATCTTGAAATATAACCTTGCATTTTTGCATCTGGATGATAATGTTGCTATCAATCGGGGCGATAATAAATTTTAAATAAAAAACTCTTCAAACAAATTTATATCACCTATGACCTTTGTTATCTTAAAATTAAATATTTTAATGTGAGTGCATGTGTGTTTGTACTAGGAAAAAAAAAGCAAGATAAGTAAATTACTTTTTCTTATTTTTTTAATAAATTTAAATTAATAAAGTATACAATTTTACACTTGCAACTCTTATAGACCGAGTTAAAAGAAAGAAACATTTTGTACTTGTAGCACCACAGAGAAATGTTATGCTGTTTACTGGCCTTGGTAATGGTGTTGTTGTTGCTGTTGTTTTGTCAGTTATTCACCATTTTGTGTTTTGTGACAGCTTAAGATTGATTAGTAGTATTATCTTGTGAGTTTACAGCACACATAAATCTTATTGATTGATTATGTTCCCTTTTTAAATGTAGACAATCAAAACGATATTCGTCAGTATGTTTGTGCTATATGTAAAGATATGTTTGTTGAAAAAATAACTAAAATCAAAACATATAATTTTTTTCTTAATTAAAAAAAACAATAAATTGGTTTTACATTTCACAAAAAAATAATCTGGAGTGGCCTACACTCAACTTTAGCATACCTCATGGAAACAGATATATAGAGTATATCGAATCGTTGCCTGCCCCACCAAAGATTTAGTTCTTCCCCTAAACCACTCCTTCCTGAACGTATAAATATTTTTACATAATCCTAATAGGGTTTTAAATACAAAGTCTTAACGTTATAAGTTTTATCATATTCGAAAAAATATATTTTCGGTTTGGGGTGTCAAGTAAACTACCCCTCCTCCCCTCTTCCTGATTATGTATGTTAGGCTCATACTAAATTTAATTTTGATATGTCAAAAGGTATGACCTGTAGAGCCTTCACAAAAATGGTGTTATACACACACCCACCACCCATCCACAGATATCATCGCAAAAATGGATTCAGAAGACCTCAAAACGTAAAGATCCGATGACATGCCGGCATCGATTTTTTGCACCATTATTATAATTTACCTTTAATACGTATGGTAAAGAAAAAAGGGGTTAATAAAAATACAGACTTTACTTAGGACTTGTGGACTGATTTGTTATTTTATCTTTTCTAGTGATCCATTTCAACTAGATATACGGGTATGCGTTGATTTTCATCGGTTTATAACAGATTGAGTTTTTTTTTTAGCTGAATGGGAACTATCAATAATTTGACAGCTGAGAATGTTGAACTGTGTTGACAATCCTGTTCAATAAGGTTAGGCAAGTCATCCTGAATCATTTAACGCCAGAGCTACGCTTCCAAATTGTATATTTGAAAACAAAAAAAAAACCTGTTTGCGAAGTTCATAGAGCACTTCACTTTCAGGTCAACATAATCGGTCTAGTAAGCAAGCAATTTGTGTTGATCGTTCCAGCACTAATTTTGCTCTTCTCGATTCAAATCCATCTAGTAATGAAGAAAACACCGAAATGTCGATTTGTTGTCGTTCTCAACTTGTTTGCCTTTGTCTTTCAACTTCGTGGAGACTTTTACGAAAGGATTTTGGCTTACATGCCTCTTAAATACAGCTCGTGTGAGAATTAAAACCAAACGACCATCATCGTTTGGTCCCATTTTTACTGATTGGGCTCATTTAAAACTGAACTCATTTCTGGTTAAATGGTTACGTGATTATTGACATACGCAAAATAGCCGTATTTGTAGAGACTGTTTGGTGCGGATTACACGCTGGCGGCATCATCGGTTATTTGGTGACAACTTTATTTCCAGCAGTGGTCCTGTTCACTGGCCCCTCGTTCGTCTGATTTAAGGTCTCTGTGGATTACTTTTATTTTGTCATTGGTTTATACCGTCAAACCAGCAACCATTGATGACATACGGCCAGATTTATTGGAAAAAGTAGTCAAAAATTGTACTGATCGAATAGACCATGTAACTTGTAACTGCGGCGTACATATTCCGGTAATCGTATTTAAAAAATAAGTGCCATGAAATAAAATTTCCAGTCACAAAAATCAAAAACGGTAGGAGACCCCTTCTTACTCTATAGAAATAAAAAAACAAAACGAGCCATTTTTCATTAAAATCAATGCGCAAGCCTTGAACACAGTGTGTATAATACATGAACACATTCCTTGTGAACTTTTGCTAATTTTTTTTCGCATTTTTTATTTATTGTATCTTGAATATAATTGAAAAAAAAATATACTTGTTTAGTTCAACCAGTGCTGGACAAAAAAATGTATGTATGTTTCATGGTTACTGTAATTTGCGGGTTATCCCTCTGATGTACGGATGAGAGAAGCAGTGTCCCTCCTTCTTAGTCTAATGTAACCAGGTTCATTTAGTATGTTACGGGCCAGTGGATTCGGATGAGTTTCAAGCTTCTTTAAATACCTTATGGCAATTTTCGCTATTTCTGCTTTAACGAAAGACTCGAAGTAGCATCACGATATTTACAAGAATTTAGAAAAATGGTTGAAGAAATGGAGAATAAAAGTGAATGAACAAAAATGTACTCACATAACTTTCACACTGCGTAGGGAAATTTGCCCCCCTATTCGGATAAATAAACAAACGATACCTAAGCTGTCAGACGTCAAATATCTCGGCGTACATCTTGACAGGCGCCTTACATGGAAACGCCACATAGAATCAAAGTTAACACAAATGAAGCTAAAAGCAGTCCAACTAAACTGGCGTATTGGCAGAAATTCTACTCTCGCTTTAGATTGCAAAATTTTATTGTACAAGTCAATTCTAAAACCAATATGGTGTTATGGCATTCAATTATGGGGCACTGCCTCAGCTACTAATGTAAAAAAAATCAAAGGCGCCAAATTAAGATTCTTCGTATAACTACATCTTCTCCTTGGTATATAAAAAACTCGAACATCCATAAAGATCTAAACTTTTGCTAATAATAGAATATTCCTGCTAGACTAACCAAAAAGGAATTTTTAATAGCAGCGAAACGCATACATACATTTTAATTCATTTCCGTTCATTTTGCTTCAAAGTTGAAAATACAAACTACAGTTCAAAAATTGAACTAAGTGGACATACAAATTTGAACTAATTTATTTAGTTGTATCAGTGAGTCGTTAAAATTAAATAGTATGTTCCGGAAATCTAATCTTAAGTCCCAATAAATTATTTAGAATTCTTTATGAATAATGGAAAACATCCGTCGTTTGTTTTTGGCTCTTAAGTACAAGCTTTAGATTATTCCCTAACAAATAAATTACAATGTTATTATAATAAAATATTGATTAGGAAATTGGCAGTATAACTATGTATTATTATGTAGCATTTTAATTTTCAAAATTGTTTTATTAACAAATACACAAGTACTTGTACAAGCCTTTTGGCAACATTTACTGTTTTCGATTCTCTTGTGAGAACACAATACAGCTGTGTTCATTTTATTTGATTATTCATTACATTATGCAGGAGCCCCCAACCAGAGAAATGATAAAAATGAGTATGGATTAGTGCTTTTGCACTGAAAAATAAATCTCTATATATTATGTGGTCTTTTTATTTATTTCATAAGTTCACTAGTTGTGTCCACAAAGTAATCCACACCAAATTTTAAGACTCTTACGCATTTACATTATATAAAGGTACCCATCCCATCCTTGGATAAAATTCAAAAATTTATATAAAATTCTACAATTTTAAAAATTATTGTAAAGCCCAGTAAAAGAGAAAAAATGAGTTACTCATTATTTTAAAACAGCGCCATCTGTGATGCCTTAAAGTATGCAGTACCTTTAAATCGATAAAAAAAATCGGCTTACTTTCACTGCTTTCTCAGGGTGCCTAAACATTTTCTCTTTTAAATAGTGCATTTTTAGTGTTTCGTACCCAAAGGGTAAAAACGTAACCCTATTGTTTTCGCTACAATGTCTGTGCATCTGTCCGTCCGTCTGTCAGCGCCTTTTACCTCTGGAACCATAATAGGAAGACTCCTAAAAATTTTCACAGAAGATGTATAAATGTTGCCGCTACAGCTACAAATACTAAAACTTATAGGGTGTTCCGATAGAGACGTGTTATTCACGCATATGTGTTTATTTCTTGAACTGTAGGCGGCATACACTTAAAATTTACAAACAGCAATTAAAAGTTAGTTGACTATATAAATAAAAAAAAAATCAACCTAAAAATTAAAGGGTGTTCCGATAGTGGCTTGATTTGCATGTATAAGGCCTAAGTTTTGAACCATAATAGGTAGACTCTTGAAATGTTCAGAGAAGGGTTATACCTGTGGCCGCTATAGCAACAAATACTTAAACTTATAGGGTGTTCTGAAAGTGACGTGTTATTTACGATTATGTCTTCTTGAGCTGTAGGAGGTAACCACTCAAAATTTGCAGTATACAAAATTGAACCTAAATATTATAGGGTGTGCCGATAGTGATAGGTAAAGTCTTAAAATTTTTACAGGAGGTGTATTACTATACGCCATTATAACAAATAGCAAAAATTAAAGGGTGCTCCGGCTGTGACGTGATTTGCATGAATATGGCCTAATTTTTTTACTATAATAGGTAGACTATTAAAATTTTCACAGAGGGGGTATTACTATGACCCCTATAAAAAACAATATAAATTAAAGGGTTTTCCGGCAGTGATGGGATATGCATGTATAACTCCGTATTTCTTGAACCGTAATAGTTAGACTCTTGAAATTTTGTACAGAAGATGTGTTGCCACGTCCGATATGACAAGTACTAAAAATTAAACGGTGTTCACGTATAGTGACTTATTTTTTTAATCGTGATAGCTAGACTCTTGATACATTTGTAGAAAAGGAATTGCCACTATAACAAATAATAAAATTAAAGGGTGTTCCGACAGTAATATGATTTTTACGTAAATAGCCTTATTTTATAAACCGTAATAGGTACTCTTGAAATGTTTACAGTAGATGTATTACTTCGGCCGCTATAACAATTACTAAAAATTGACGGGTGTCCATTAGTGACTGTTTTTCACGAATATTAACTTATTTTTTGAACCGCAATGGGTAGGCTCCTGATGTTTTTATAGAAAGTGTATTACCATGGCCGCTCTAACAAAAAATTATTAAAATTTAAAGGTTGTTCCAATAATGATGCAATTTTTGCGAATATGACTTTAATTTTAAAATTAAAGGGTGCCCCATAAGACATAAAAAAATAAACAATTTGAATTTTTTAAGTTGTACTGAACATAGTACGGAACCCTACATGTGTGAGTCTAACTCGCACTAGTGCTAGTTTCGTTTTTATAAAGATATCAAATGAAAAATTTCACTTCATAAAATAAGCTGTGATCCACTGTATGTGACTTTAAATAGGGTTTTCCTAATGGTTCTTCTAAAATATGAGTGCCTCGATAGACTGAATAGTAGCGCGCTAGCCTATCAGTCTGAGGGCTGATAGGCCAAAGATTTTGAGTGTTTGTTGCAGTCAAGCATAAAGCTCCCAAGGTAGTGTTGTCTTTTAAAACAAAAGAAAAACTTTTTCGAAAAAGTTTTACTTGCACTAAAGAGGACAACATTAACAAAGAAAAAACATAATTTTTAAACTGGCAACACTTCCGAGTGCAGACTCCTGTAATTTAAACCAAGTTGAAATATGATAAATTATTGTATTTTGAAAAATATTTAACGTTTCCAGAAACCATACAATTTTCAATATGAACACAATGAATTAATGAATGCAAAAAATAAATTAATGTCGTATTTGTTACTGTTGTATAGTAGTTTTTTAACTCAGTCTTATCAATCATTAGTCAGAGACACACAGAAGAAAGATTTATTATTCGCATCCTTTCAAATTCCATAATTGAAAATTTAACAATGCAGCAGCATAAAATAAAGGAAACACAATATTTTGATGGCTTTTTAAATGTACGATGGAATGAAAAATTAATTTTGTTTCAAAAGATACAAGAAACCATATAAATAATTTATTAAACTGTAGAAACGTAGTCGTCATAGACACACAACATATAATTTAATTAAATTATAAAAGAAATAACTTTGCTTAGTGTATTTTCTTAACTAAAAAAGTAAATTTTAAAAATCAAATAAAAAAAATATATAATAAATTAAAAAAAATGTATGAAATACCAATATCGGTTGTTTATAATGACTTTCTATTTAAGGGTGTTGGCTGTACTTTAGTTTCTATCGGGTGTTTTTTTTTTTGTAGCTGCATGAGAAATTAAATTGATAATACAAGACAGAAACGTTGTTCGAATGATTTTTTTATTATTAATAGGTTGGGGAAAAAGAAATCCATTATTTTTTCGGTACATGTAAAGTATCGATAAAACAATTTCAAATTTATGTTCGATGTCAAGGTTTTTTGTTTGGTCCATTGAGTTGTAAGTTATAGGGTGGGGTATTAAAAATGGTAGTCAACAAACAGAAATTTATATAGAGGTACGGAGTTCCCCAAGGTAGTATATTGGGGCCCTTTTTATACTTAT
This sequence comes from Phasia obesa, assembly GCA_949628195.1. Taxonomy (NCBI): domain Eukaryota; kingdom Metazoa; phylum Arthropoda; class Insecta; order Diptera; family Tachinidae; genus Phasia; species Phasia obesa. Next base: position 174,355,353 of record OX451215.1, on the reverse strand, counting down.
TGTATACTTCAGACATGCCAACTAGTAACCGAGTTCACACATCGACATTTGCTGACGACACAGCTTTTTTGAGCATTCACGAAAGACCCGAAGTAGCATCACGATATTTACAAGACCACATATCCAATTTAGAAAAATGGTTGAAGAAATGGAGAATAAAAGTGAATGAACAAAAATGTACTCACATAACTTTCACACTGCGTAGAGAATCTTGCCCCCCCTATTCGGATAAATAACCAAACGATACCCCAGCTTTCAGACGTCAAATATCTCGGCATACATTTTGACCGGCGCCTTACATGGAAACGCCACATAGAAACAAAGTTAACACAAATGAAGTTAAAAGCAGTCCAACTAAACTGGCTTATTGGCAGAAATTCTACTCTCGCTTTAGATTGCAAACTTTTATTATACAAGTCAATTCTAAAACCAATATGGTGTTATGGCATTCAGTTATGGGGCACTGCCTCAGCTACCAACGTAGAAAAAATTCAAAGGCGCCAAAACAAGATTCTTCGTATAATTACATCTGCTCCTTGGTATATAAAAAACTCGAACATCCATAAAGATCTAAACGTGCCAACAGTTAAAGCGGAAATAGCGAAACTTGCCATAAGTTATTTAAAGAAGCTTGAAACTCATCCTAATCCACTGGCCCGTAACATACTAAATGAACCTGGTTACATTCGACTAAGAAGGAGGGACACTGCTTCTCTCATCCGTACATCAGAGGGATAACCCGCAAATTACAGTAACCGTGAAACATACATTTTTTTTGTCCAACACTGGTTGGACTTAACATGTATATTTTTATTTTTAGACTTAAGATATGAGTAATTATTGATAGTTCAATTATATTGAAGATACAATAAATAAAAAATTGCGAAAAAAAAACAAACAGAATATTCGGTATATTTTACAAGTTTTCTTTGATAAAGGCGAAAGTGCGAGCCAGGCGGCTGAAATTGTGAATGATGTTTATGGTGTCGATACTGTAACAGCTAATTAAGTGCAATTTTGGTTTCGTCGTTACCGTTCAGGCATTTTTGATTTTAAAGATGCATCGTCGTCGAAAATGTCGATAAAATCATAGAAATAATCTAAGTTGACCGACATATTAGTAGTCGTAGCACCGCCCAGGAGCTAAAGATCAACCATAAAAAAGTTTTAAACCATATGTGCAAAGTTGAATTCAAAAATAAACTCGATGTTTTGGTGCCACACCAATTAACACAAAAAACCATGATGGATCGAATTTTCGTCTGCGAAATCTAGGCCAAAGGGAATGTAATCGACTCATTGCTTAAACGAATGGTGACGGGTGATAAGAAATGGGTCAAATACGACAATACTGTGCAAAAACGATCGTTGTCAAAGCGCGGTTAAGCAGCACAAACGGTGGCTAAACCAGAACTAACGACCAGGAAGGTTCTACTGTGTATTTGGTGGTACTGAGTCGAAAAGGGACCCATGAAGTTAGTGGCCTGCTTCGGTAATTCCCTACAAAAATTATAATTCGTGGTACAGCAAGGGAATAATTTTTTTATGAATTGCTTCCGTATGGCCAAACACTAAATTCAGATCTATACTGTTAACAACTGGACCGTTTGAAGATAGCGATTGACCAGGAAAGGCCTGAATTGCCCAAAAATGATAGCCCACACACGTCTGTAGTGACTAGTCAGAAACTCAAGGAACTTGGTTGGGAAGTTTTAATGCATTCACCATATAGTCTGGACGGGGCACCAAGTGCTTACCACCTTTTTTGCAAAACGCAGGACGCAAAACGTCCTGAGTGAGTGAGGAAATTGGGATCAAAAGATTGTCAAAATCGATTATTAGAGTTTTTTGCCAATAAGGACTAAGACTTCGATGAGAGAGGCGTTTTGAAACCTACCTTTCAATGTCAACAAATTATACAACAAAACGGTGCATATTTGAACTAAATCAAACATTCCGAAACATGTTAAATAAAGTTATGAATTTCATGCAAAAATAATATATTTCTTTTTCCCTAACCTAATATAATCTGATAGATAATTTCATGGCATTTATTTTTCAAATATAAATTCCGGTATTTGTCCGCCGCAAATGCAAAGTTACATGGTCCATTCAATCAGTCCAATTTTTTTACTGCTAGCCGTGTGGCGTCAATGGTGCCATAAATATTGGCTTCCAATGATTAAAGAGTTGCTGGTTTGTCAGCATAAACTGACGACTTAATTAAACCTCATAGAAAGTAATCCCGAGAGGTGTTATACATCACACGAACGAGGGGCCAGTGAACAGGACCACTTCTGAAAATAAAGTTGTCACTAAATTGATTTTGCAATAAATCGATTGTTAAGCGATGATGGGACCAAAAGTCGTTGATGTTTAGCTGATTAATTTTGGAAAAGAAAAATTCAATCAGCATGGCTCGATAGAGCTCACCTTTCATCGTAACGTCATTTCGTTGCTTATTTCGAAAGAAATAACGACCGACGTGTACGCCGCACCAAACTCTCAATTCTAGTGGATGTAATGTAGATTCGTTAACAGCTTGAGGATTGTCCTCGTTACAAAGACGGCAATTTTGCTTATTGACGTAACCATTTAACTAGAAATAAGCTTCATCACTAAACACAATTTGTTGAGAAAAATGTTCAGTAAGTTCGAGAACACATTTATATTTTCCAAAGAAAAATTCAACAATTTGAAAACGCTGTTTTTGTGTTAAACGATTCCTGACTTGTCAAACCTAAATGTGAAATCATGGATTCCGATATCGATAGTTCTTATGCAGGTAAAAAAAAAACACCCTATAGATATAAATACACTCCCCATAAACTGAGCGTTTGTTATTCAGACAGCAAAAGCAGCAACCATTACTGAAAGTGATGAAGTAAAGTATGGAGTGAAAGAGATAAAGTTATATAATGATGAATGGTTTTCATGTCGTGAGATGTTGCCAGTGGCAATCATTTAGAGAAGATGGTTAATGGCACTTTTCGTTTTAAAACTGAAGGCATTTTGTTGTTTTTTTATTTTTTCTAACAAAAGTGAATTTTTTGTATTTTATATATTTTTCTACTGCAACTATATTCTACTGCAACTATACAGCATAAGCGTGGGCATGTGCAATATTTTTTCACTAAATCCATTAATAGAAATTAATGAAAGTGCCAATTTTTATAAATTTATTAATAAATAAATGCTTGCTTTTAAAAAAGGTAAGTATCTGCTTATTAGGGCTCAAAAGTTTACTTTACAATCACCTCTTCTATGGAGACAGCCTTTAACTTTCAGTTATTTTTTTGTATGGTTATTATAGCGAGTATAGTATTACATACGAAAAAATTGCATGAGCAAGCTCATCTAATGGGTGTGCTCATAGGCTCATGAGCAAGTGGTCGTACTCGAACACGTACGATCTTACTGAATACATGCCTACTCATACCATACTATTTGTGAGAAAACCTCTGTTCGTATTATTAACGTCATGACCAAACCGATTAAAATGAACTTTCTATACTAGCGAGCGTGTTTACTCGTCTCATGTTCGAAACACTCAGTGTGTTTTGTTTAGTGTTGTGTAGAAATTTTGGGCCAGGCTTAGTACGTTTTGATGAAGACCTTAAAATGAACGCAAGTAATGTTGTTAAAAACTTCTGTGTTTTGTTTTTTTGCATTCGAACTGTGTTCGTATTTCGCTCAAAGCATAAAACTCCTTATATGTTCAACATTTACTTATATTTACTCAAACTTGCTTATAGAAACTCTGCAAGCTTATCACATTTATCTCGTTGGTTTTCGCTGTTTATTATCGAGTAGACGATCGTTGAAGAATGAAGAGACATGAATTCAATGAAATATTATAATGAGTGTCTTATGAACTTCGTTTTTTCTGCTTTATTATATACCCTGTTTATCTTTGAAGTGTCTGCCTATAACGTTTAATAGATAAGGCCAAATACTGTTGTCATACCTGTCGGTGAAGACCGTCGTTACTGGCTGTTGGTTTGGTACGTTTGAAGAGCGCTTTCGATGTAATCAATATTAAGCCGGTTTTAAATTAGTACTGGAGAGTTAGTATTACATGTTTTAGTATAAATAGTAACGGGTTTAGGAAATTGTTTACTAGGGTGGTGTTTATTTAAATAGTAAGGCCAAAAAACGTTGAAATCGCAACTTCTAGGGAACACCCTTTTATTTAATTTTCATTTTAATTTTAACTTTCATTTTTCATTTAATTTAGTTTTTGTTAATTTTATTTTTGAAAATTTTAAGAGTGCGAAAGAATAAATGTAATATGTAAAAGGTGGCAACACTGCAATTAAAATAAATCACAATTATTAGCCAACAGGAACACAGTAAGCGTGAAATCATTTGTTCTAAATGGCGTAATCCTTATTTTCTATTATTCTTACTTCCCTACAGTATATCAATTTTAATAAGGAATAAACAATTTTGTTTTAAATTTAAAAAAGCAAAAATCTATGCTTTAAGCTACTGCATGATAATTTTTTATATATATTTTATAATAACAACGTGTCAAAAAATGCTTCAGTTTCTAACTAGCACTTCCTAATTTAATTAATTAATTTTCATTGATGTGTAAAATGAATGGCAGCAAAGCAATATAATAAATGAAACGAAACGAAATAAAGACTGAAACAATCAAGTCGATACAATAAATGTACTCTCTCTATCAGATGATTAGAATCATATCTTTTTAAATTTTTTTTGTCGTCCGCTAAAACTTTATACTACCATCGGATAGGGAATTTTCTTAAGATTAAAAAAATAACAACATTAAAGTTTAAATTATTTTAAATTTTCTTTACCAAAAAATAAATAAAGTGCGAGTCGGAGTCTTAGATGTAGTGTTTCGTACTACGTTTAATATATGTGACCCGGTCTATGAAAAGGTGGCTTATGACTCAAAAACAAAATTTCGAAAAATTAGCTGTTAAAGATAAACAATGCATTTCGTCAGTTTCTTAGTAGTTTTTCTTTTGCATTATGAACAGTCATGCCCAAAAGGCAACCAAAAAATGCATAAATGAAAAAGAGCGTAAATGAGATAATGAAATGAAAAAGAGCATAAATGAGATAAGTTCGTGTGTGTATATAAAGAGCGATGTTTTTTTCAATGCAAAGCACAAACCAGTTTCTGACCCAGCGTTGTCAGGTTTTTGGGGATTTTATCCCCAAAAAAATCCCCAAATTGACTTTGACTTTAGTACACTTCTAAGCAAGTTAGGACTTTCTAGTTTTCACCACGTGAAAGAGTGTCTCAAAAACTATCGAAACCAAAAAAAAAAAGTTAAAAAAAATTTTTTAGTCATAAGCCACCTTTTCATAGGTCGGGTCACATATAACTTAAAAAAAATAAGGTTTTAATATTATTAGACGTCTTTTCTGGCGCACCCTTTTGAATTTTACGTTTTTATTTTTTGCTTTTAAAAATACTAGCTGTCGCCTTGTTACGGTTCAACAGATAAGTACATATACCAACAATTACATCTTCTATGGAACACCCTTAACTTTTTAATTATTTTTTACTTGTTATTATAGCAAGCATGTGAATTTTAAGTGTTAAGACAAGGCTGAATTTGACACAATTGCGACTTCTAGGGAACCACCCTTTTATTTTCATTAGTTTTATTTTTAATATTTGTCTGCCTATAACAGTCTAACTATCTATAACTAACTATCTAACAGTAACTATCGGAACACCCTTTTATTGTTCATATTTGTTATATTTGATTTGAAGCAGACATAATCTTACATACTCTGTGTTAATTTAAAGTGTCTGCCTATGAGGGTTAAAAAAATCGGAACACCGTTTAATGATTAGCAATAGTTGTTTTAGCGGTCAGAGTAATACAAATCCGTCAAAATTTCAAGATAACAGTGATTTTTTCGGGGTGCATTGGACCCCGGGATCGGGATCTCATGTGAATTGGTATCGTCACTTGTTGACATACACATTCCTCATTGCTAAATATAATATTTTAATAGAAAATGGAAGTTTTGGGTTACATCGATAGGCCTTCCAAAGGAATTTGTGGAACAAGATTAACGTGAGTACCTGCCATACTCGGCCTAACCTCACGGTGGTCTTACCACCGAGTGAAACTTAGGCGTAGACTAGCGCCCCCACTTTACGATTGCCCCAAATCGCTTTTTGTGTGTGATACAGTCACAATGAGTAGCAATTTATATAATACGGCAAGCCTTTCCAATGCAAGCCTAGATCCATATTATAACCTCTTGCTTAGGGGTTTGGAGACTATCCAAACTCCGTCTGTTGAGAGTGCGCAACAGCACACTTGATCGATCTTGCACCTTACCTACTTAATCGATCTTAAACCACAGCCACCACGTGTACCCCCGAAGGGGACCTCACCAATAACCGGTCACAGAGAGGATAGGCTCTGTGTGGAGCCACCGATTCCCGTGGTACCAGTCCTTTGGGCCTCAAAGAGAACCCGTATGTTTTCACACACAGACCTTTTCTTCCAGATTTAGGCTCTAGGAACCCTAGCGTCTGGTGCCCCTATTCTCCCCGAGTGGACCGCGTCAAAGCATTTGCCATATTCCTGCAGTGACATTTGGAACCCACGGGGGTAGCCTTCCAAAGAAATAAAAAATTTCGGTATCACCTCACACATTATTTGCTTTATTTTAATTTAAACATAGGAAGCACTTAATGAAAGTCATTTTACTTCGCACTACCCAATGACAATAGATACGAAGAATTTTAAAGCCCCTATACACGACATGTGTTTACATACGAGATTTTAAATGTGTGAGTCATATGTAATTCTGTCAAAATTGTTGTTTTACAGAAGACTTTTAATATTTGGTCACAAACGTATAAATGTACAATTACGTCTGACTTTAATCTATATAGATATCCGAGCCGTTTGGTTGCAAAAGGACTTGTTGCCGCAGTAAAATATTTTTTTGTAGTCTTTTGTTTTTTTACTCTAAATTTTTATATAATTGTTTTCAAATAGACAAAACTAGTTAAAAGCATATTCAAATATTGCTCCTGTAAAATATTAAGTTTAGCCGGCTAATTCTTCCGCCAATGGTCAATCTGCCGTTGATTGTTTTCACACGGCATAGGTTTTTTGTTCCCAAACACTGTTGATGTTAGATAGTTTGTCAGTTGAAGATAGAACACGTTTTAAATGAAATTTGTCAGAAAACTTTGCATATGTATTTTACAAAAGCTATGTTCAACACACGACATGTACTTTTGCAGTCGGAAATTTGTCAGATGTAAAATACACGTCGTGTATATGTGGCATAAAGAAGGATGTAGCAATCCCCTTAATGAAGTAAATTCTGCTAGTGTCTGAAATAAATTTTTTCCGTTTTCTATAGGTTTTTAACTTTAAATTCAATTTTATAAACTTTAAATTCAATTTTATAAACATCAAATTCAATTTTCTAAACATCAAATTTAATTATTATTTGAGGAGGTACTTTTCAAAACATTTTGTGTTTTTGCACAATTTGAGAAAATAGTTTTTTAGGTATGCCCCTATATATTTAATCCGAAATTTTGGTGCATTATTAAAGACGTAAATATTAGTTACTGCTTTGTGTAGGATTTAAAAAGTTTGCACTTATAATCTTGTTTTGACGCGGCTGATTGAAATAATCATATTTTGATTCAATCCACTGTGAATTAATGACAATCATAATATGAAGTTAGCCCGTGGGTACAGAAGTGTTGTGTAAAACATGTTTTGTTAAAATTTACTGTTATCAACTTCTGTATTAATCATATTTTGTTCCAATAATGTTTATTTGAAATGGATAATGTCACTTTGAAGTGGAATAATCTACTTTCGATGTAATCGTGCATTTTTCAATTTTTTTCCTAGTGTAATTATAGAAATTTTGAAACATTTTATTTTCGCAGAATATTCAATTCAATGCTACCAAACAAAAAAAAAATAAAAAAATCATTTTTGTCAAAAGTGGAATAGTCATGTTTTGAAAAGTACCTCCTCATTTAAAGAAAATTAAATTTTTAAAATATTTTTTTAAAAAATTTTACAAAAAATTTGTAATATTTTTATAAAATATTTGTAATATTTTTATTAAAAAAAATTGTAATATTATTATAAAAAAAAATCAAATAAAATTGTACAAATATTATTGTATTTTTTTTTAAATTTTATAGATTTTTTTTTTTTTTAATTTTATTAGTTTTTTTTTAATTTTATAGTAATTTTTTGTACAAATTTTATAGTAATTTTTTGTACAAATTTTATAGTAATTTTTTGTACAAATTTTATAGATTTGCTTTTTAAATGTTATAGAAATTTTATTAAATTTTATTGAAAATTTATTGAAAATATTTTTGTGAAATTTTATTGAAAATTTTTTTGGTAAAATTTTATTGAATTTTATTTTTTTAATTTTATAGAAAATGTTTTGTAAAAATATTATTAAAATTTTTTTTGTAAAATTTTTTTTAGAATTTCTTTATAAAAATTTTATTGTAATTTTTTGTAAAAATTTATTGAATTGAATTTGATTTTTTCAAAATTGAATTTAATGTTTATAAAATTGAATTTATAGTTTAAAAAATTGAACTGAAAGTTTATAAAATTTAATTTGAAGTTAAAAAACTTTATAACAATTTAATACTTAATTAATAAAAAGGAAATACTTCTTCATTTTATAAAATATATAAATATAATATAATATAAAATAGGTTTAATCAGCACAGGAAATTTTTCAATTTTCACTAAAATGAATTAGCTTGTCTGCTAGTCAAGAACTAATAGTCGCAGCTTTTTAAAATTCAACAGTAGTCCAGTAATAGATAACAGTCCAAAATTTCAAAACTATAAATATAAAACAAAATGAATTTGCGTTGAAACAACCAACATTTTTATTTGAATCAATGTGAATGAAACCCATTGTTTAAAAGCACAAAAAAAACAAAAAAAAAAAGAAGGATTAAAAAAATTCAATCAAAACTAATTTAGAAATAGTTTTAGGTACATATTTTATAATTATTTATAAATAAAATTAAAAACCTCATATTGACCATATTGACGTTTTATGAAAACTTTTTAAAGAAATAAATCAACATCACGTATAAAATATAATTTCGTATGTACGAGTTGAAATCGTGATTGTAATGGATTAAAAAAAGTCACGTTTAAATATATTTTTATTGTAAGGCAAAAAAATATTTATATTTTCACCTGTGATGTCGGCTCAACGAAGCAAAAAGTTTCTAATTTAATTCATCCTCTCCTTTCTCCCTCTAATGTTATAAAGCGATTAAAAGTTTAAAATGAAAACTTTATAAAAGTAGTTTCTCATAAATTGGTAAAAAAAAAACTTTGGATTTTTTGTTTTTATATTCAAATTAAATTTTTCATTAATTATATTACATAGAGAAATATGTATGTAATTATGTAAATGCTTTTCATACTAGATACAATTTGAATATCAAGTACGTTATTTGTATACGTAATTAAATAAAAATTAACTTTTTTCACACAGTGTTGGACAAAATAAAAGGAAAATTTGTATTATCTTTGCTTTTTTTTTTTCTTTTTTTTGTTTATAATGCAGGGTTGTCAGATTTTTTTCACCTATTGCGACAACATCTATGTGAATTATCGCCAAATTCGATAAAATAATATTTTTTTTTAATTTTAAAAATTGTTTACAAAAAACAAATTTTATCAAAATCACTAAAATTTGAAAAAAAAAAGGAATAAAGTCGCCAATATATACATATGTAAACGTATTTTGTTTTTTTTTTTTTTATTTAAAACAAAACAAAAATGATTATTGACCACGATAAAGATACAATTTTTACTTAAAGCAAAAAAAAAATAATTTAATTAATATCATAAATGTAGATCTGAAGTTACAGTTTTGTTATATAACGTATATGCTCTGCAGCCCTTCCTCACGTTATTTGGCTCCTTCGCTCTTGTTTGGAATTTATTTTATGGGAATTGAATATTATTGAATATTACTTAAGAAACTACAGATGAAGTGCAACATGCACTATTTGCATTCACATAATTTATAGCATCAAGAAAATCTTACTTATTTTCATTAGCGAATGTGCTCTTCCTACACTGGAATTGCCAGACATACAGTTCGTATTTTGAAGACGTAAGTAATGTTATTAATAAAAATTCTAGAGCTGTGCTCGTGTTCAACTCATAGTATAAAACTGCTTGAACTCGCACAAGTTCATAGTTATTATGTTCAACATCAACTCATACTTATTCAAACTTGCGTACGAAAACTCTGCCGGCTAGTCGCATTTAGCTTGTTGGTCTTAAGTGTTTATTACTGTCCAATCGTCGTTACTCGTGTGTTACAATTCAATGAAATATTATAATGAGAGTCTTACGAGCTTCGTTTTATTGTGTTCATGCAGTGCTTTAATTTAAAAGTAATAATAAAAATTCGTGTGGAAACATTTCGGGTGTTAAAAGTACTGAGATAAAAATGAGAAACATGTTCTTGCTTAGTACAAAACAATTATAGTCAATTTGTTTCTCAAATTCAAATTGGATCAAGTGTGAATACAGTTTGTTGTTATAATTTGTTTTCCTCCTTTTCCACTAGATTTGATTCTTTGAGATGGAAGGGTTTGGACACAGTGGACAAATTGGATCAAGTGTGAATACAGTTTGTTGTTATAATTTGTTTTCCTCCTTTTCCACTAGATTTGATTCTTTGAGATGGAAGGGTTTGGACACAGTGGGTAATTTTTTCACTAAGTTACATTTTCAAAGTTTTATAAAAATTTTCCCAAATACAATTTAAATAAAGTGTGAACATACACACCCCTATCGCGAATAAATATTCCCATGAAAAAAACTCCCAAATTTTTCTATCGTGAATGATTCCAATAACAATTAACTTGTATTTTACGGTAGAAATCATTCACGATTGAAATTTTGGGAGTTTTTTCATGGGAATAAATATTCGCGATAGGGGTGACATAGTTTTTTCATTGTCTTCTTTTTCCATTAGTTTTGAATTTTTTTAACAACATTACTTGCGTTCATTGTAAGGTCTAAATTTCTTAAGAAGAACAAAAAAAAAACATTATTACAAGGAAAACGCACTTAGTCTTATCCAAAAGTGAGTGTTTCGAACATGACACGAGTAAACACAGTGCGCTCACTAGTATAGAAAGTTCGTTTTACTCGGTCAGCTCATTGCGTTTATGATACGAACAGAGGTTTGCTCACTAATAGTATATATCAGTAGACGTGTTCAGTTTGTGCTCGAGTATGACCACTTGCTCATGAGCTTACAAGCACATCCATCAGATGAGCTTACTCATGCAAATGTTTATTATAAATAAATTTTTCATGTTGCCTATTTTAGGAGCTTTTGTGATTTAAGTTTTTTAGTCGAGAAAATTTATTGCAAATTTTTATTACTCGGCTAAACATTATTATCTAATATTTACCGGTTTTTAACCGATTGAAAATCAACCCCAAGATTAACTGATTAAAACAGAAATTGGATTAACTGAAAACCTTAGTGGTTGCCGTTTTCGCTATTGCTGCTTACAGCACTATAAATATATTTTCCCTGTTGTAGCCTTTAAAGTTTTTTTTCTCTTTTTTTTAATTTATGACTTTCTATTGACTAATTTAATCTTAATACGAATAATTATTTCCTAATATAAAAACTTAAATTTAAAATAAAAATAAAAAATCCCCAAACAAATCGAAAGAATCATTATTATTCTGATTTAATGAGTTTAATTACATTTTAATTTAATAGTTGTATCGAAAGAACATTTTAAGTCATTGTGAAATACGCGCAGAACAAAATTGATTTTTAATTATAATGCGTTCTTTTTTGCCCCATTTTCTATTCGAAATTATTATATTTTAACGCTTGTGTTTATGTATTTGTGTATGCAGTAATGTTGGTAACACAGGAAAAATATGGCCAAGTTAATTAGCTGAGTTGGTTCATTAATGAAACTGCTAACGCATTCTATTTGTGGAAGAGCAAATGTTTCAAAATAAAAACAAAAATAAATTTTAATTTTAAGTGTAAAAAGCAATTAATTGGCACAAAAAGGACATTGTAAAAGGATTTTATTTGTTCGTTTAATGTTGCAGTCAGTGTTGTGTTAAAATTAAATATATTTTTTAATTACCAAAAAAATTAATTTGCTTTAATTAGTTTTAAGGGAGTGTCTTTATGACAATTACGCTGCCAAAAATTGTGAAATAATAGGTATTTCTACTGTAGAATATCCCAGGATGATGGGACTGCCATCTGTCTTTGCCTAGGAACAACGTCCACAAATAATTTTTTATGGGTAAAGATTCTTGCGATGCGTTGCTGAGCATTTGACATTTAAAATTTATTTCCCTTGTGAAGGTGGCACTTCCTACACGTCCATGTGATGCTGATCTTTCTTAAATGTCAGGAGTGCGCCGGGATGTCAGGAGGCTTCTCCTTTTGTTTTTGGCTGGATTACTCTGGATTGAAACTTCTGTATTAAAAACGCAAACACCGAGATGTAATTTTTTATCTCTGCCATGATTCAAACCAGGTTCCTTCGGTTTGAAGTTTAATGCTCTTAGCTACTACACCACGCCACGCCCCTATGTAGTATATTGTAGCTAAAATAGTTGGAAGACAACAAAGTAATTTGTAATACACTCGTGGACTATCTCATCATTCACGACCAAGAGCCCCCATGCAAACTCGTAAGGGTCTGTGAGCACATACACAATCTCAACCAGAATCTCACAAAGAGAACAAAACATGTAAACATTTTAAATCAGTAGCATACCAGCTTTCAACAATGTAGATTTGTGTCACTTTGCTAAATATTTAGCAAACCAATGCCTTTTCATTTTAACCACTTTTTTTGGTTGGGGGCCTTTGTTCACGACCGATGTTCGTGTACTCTATGAATTCATAAAAAGTAGTATTGTTAAGTTTTTCGGATGTAATGCAAAGCCCTACGACATCGTAATGGTAAATGAACATCATACGTTCGCCTTATGCTTGGAGAACTTCTATAGTACTTTTAATTTACAGCTTAGCATTATGATGAGGTACGGAACCATTTGTGAATGAATCCGCCTAGCTCTTGGCTAATGTATTTCATTACCACTTTTAAGTACCTTGGTTTGTAATAGTTAATGGCAACAGGACCATGTCCGTGTTCCATTAAAATATTACATTTCGAAGAGAAAATGGAGATAAAACCCCAATGCAAGCAATTTTACTGATTTAATTCAACTTGGCAGCACCTTATATATTTTAAACGTGAAATTTTAGAAACTATTTTAGGATTCTACAATATAATTTTAGCCATGTTGCAACATCCTGAATAATTACCCAGATATAAGAGTCTTAAAATTTGGAGTGGCTTACTTTCAAATCAAAGTAGGCAGTAAGGTTGCTAGTCTATCAGTTTGGGGTTGTGAAATCGATTTCCACCAAAGACTCTGGTCAGTTTCATTACAACGTCCATAGGAAGGCCACAAATATGCTTAAATATAATCAGAGTATCTTAAACTAGTTAATTGCATTAGCGACATGTCATGGAAACTTTAAGTGTCATCAGGGCCAAAATGAAAATCGAAGAAAACTACACTTGCAGACTGTGCCTCGTAAGAGTCAAACAAAAAATCGAACAAAATATTATTATAGACATCCTGATGACTTTGCGGCATTGCTAGTAATAAACATAAGAAATCTAATATACCATTACTTTATACGAAATATTTTTTGCCTGTGTAGATATTAATCGAGAAGAAATACAAAAAACACAAATTTTTGGAATTTTTTTCTGTCTGTCTGTGTTGGCATCACATAAAAACTACTGGATGAATTTTAATAAAATTTTGTAAGGAGTTACCTTAGTGTCACGCATCTAATATAGGATACTTTTTTCCCGTAAGAATATCTCCTTTCTAAAGAAAAAGTAGTACGTAGGAGAAAGAAAAGTATGCAATTTTATCGATTCAATAGTACTGCAAACTTGGCAACACCTTTTACTTTTGTCAACGGGCAACTTTAAACACTATCTACAGAACTCTACAATAATTTTAGAATTTTATTTAAAGCTTATGTTTCTAAATAATTACCCAGGAATGGGTAATTAAGGAGTCTTAAAATTTGGTGTGGATTACTTTCAAAGCAAAATCGGAAAAGATGTAAGAACGCTGACGAAGTGGAGGGTACAGCTAGTATACAATAAAATAATATCTACGATTAAGGGTACCCACCGAGCTAGTTGGTAGGTAGTCTGTTAGTCTATCAGTTTGTTCGGTTCGATTCCCATCAAAGACTTTTTCACTACAACTTCGAGTGGAAGGCCAGAAAGATGCCTTTTTGGGATTTAGAAATAATTAATGTGACGTTGCTCCCCAAGGTAACATATTGCCAGGTTAATTAATCCACGATTTGCCTGATGCTTTTCGCTTCCGCCATTATCTGCAGCCCGAACTATTTCTTCGTATAGGAAGTCAGAATTCCAAAATTTATATTTTGTTGCTTAACTTAAAATGAGTTTTAGATATTTCTCCATTAATAATGAATACCTTTGATTTGATAAATAAAGCTATAACCGAATTATTAAACGTACGTAAGTGGCTGATTCATGCAACTACTAATTTTCAACAAGATTGCGCCACATGCCATACAGCGAGTGAAACAATTCAATTACTGCATGAGACATTTCGTAGTCGTCTACTCTCATGTTTTGGTGACCAAATTTGGTCCCTAGATCTTGTGATATAAAGCCAAGGGAACTATTAATTATTATGAGTTGCATTCGATCTTCGCTGGTTAACGAACATCGAATATCGAATGTCAAATTCGTATTTCATTGTATAACGAATTATCTACCGAACGCAATATTGCTTTCGATGCTTACTGAAAATGTAGGTATTTGTCAATTTATTATTGTTTTTTGTTTACAAATGCCAGCAGTAACTTATTTTATTTTAATTTCATGCAGGTCTAAGGTTGTAAGTACAAAGCAACAATGAGAAAAGCTCGTTTTTCTAATGAAATAAAACCCTCAGCTGTCAAAATAAATAGGCACAAAAAAGTTAGATTGTATGGGGCCACCCGTTAGAACAAGAGCAAAGTGTCATATTAATTAATAATTCACAAATTTTTTTCATTTATAAATTAGTAATACTATTCCGTACTCAACAATGGGAGCCCTCGGGATCCCAATTATACCGAAAACTGTTCCCGTACTGCAAGATTGGGTAAAAGAGATTAATTTTATGAGAAAGTTTTTTTCTTCTTCTTGCACGAAACAGCCCAAAAATTTTATTTGGGCTGATTGTGAAAATACAAAACAATCAAATATTTGAAAATAAACAAACAAAATTAAAAAAAAAAACAAAAATATTTTTATGCTCACAAAAACTAGTATCTAAAAGTTTTTTCACTGTTGCCAATTTGGAGATTTTGCAGCTAAATCTAGCGTTTTTGCAATGCCAATCGAGGGGAAAAAGGTCTCTTAGCGTTTAGCGGGAAATCGAGCGATTTTTAAATTGATTTTAAGAGATACAATTTTTGTCAAATATCCAATGCATTTGAACAAAGTAAACTTGCTGGGGGGAGCAAAAACTTTTTTTGTACAGAGAGTGACAGTTAAAAATTATTTTCATGACTTCTCAGTAATAGCACGTTTAGTGCCGTTTTTTCAGTTAAAATAAGATACAGGGTGGCGCAAAAATAACCTTCCGATGTTTTTTGAAATGAAAAACTTTGATTCTTCTTGTGGATTATTTTTATTTGGTCTTTTAATTTTTTTACATCAAGTCGAGAATATGATGTCATGTAAATGGCCGCCGCCACAGTCGATTGTCATTTGAGCCCTTTTTATGACATTTTCCATCACTTTGGCCAAAACTTCCGGCGATAGGTCCTCACATTCTTGACGGATATTGTCTTTAAGAGCTACAAGAGTCTGAGGCTTGTTGACATAAACCCGCTAAGATGGAAATGGGCCTCATCACTCATGATTAATTTTGATGAAAAATCATCTTCCTCTTGGTGGTGATTAAGGATGGCTTGAGCGTATGTTAGACGCGATTGGCGGTCAGCAGCTAACAGCTGATGCTCCGTCTGGACTTTGTACGGAAACATCTTCAAATCTCTTACCAAAATTTGCTGTAAAGACCGTCGACCGTCGTCTGTGTTAAAATTTTATTCACAATAAATCGATTGCTACGGTGACTATGTGGTAGGTGACATGGTACTTTTTTAAACATTTACAAATTGTATCGAATACCGTAAGTAACAGCACAAAACTAATCTTATTTTTTCAAAAATATATGGGACGAATTACTCCACCAGGATGAGATGTAAACAAAACAACCACTTTATCTGGATGTGCTCCGGTAGGCAAGTAAGTGTTCTTGTCTTTTAGTTTGCGGGTTGCATTTGTGTCACATCAGCAAAAGGCATTACTTTCTACTCGTGTAAAATTAAGTTACACTTTTGAATTTGATTGCAACTGTATTGTAACAAAAAAGCCTGAGGGCAATAGGAATGGTTGTGTAACGTTGAAATATAACTGTACTAAAAATGAACTAAATTTTCAAAAAATTTTACAAGTTGTTGTTTGATTGTTTAGCTGTCAGAAAAGAATAAATCGTTCCTATATCTGATAAAAATTACTTTCGAGTTTCCTAAAATGTGACTAACTGTCGGTTACCCGAATAAATTTCTTTAATTTTTATTAAATTTCCCTTAGTCATTATACAATCGAATAATAGCCATAACCTACTGAACAGAAATTGCTTTAAAATTTATATATACTGGAATTTAAATGTAATTTTTATATTTTTAGCTATTTTTTCACTTCAATTACCGCTAAACAAAAAATTTAGCGACTTCTAGCGTTTTTCAGTACAAATTTGGTGGGCAATCGTAAGAAAAAGTTGGCAACAGTGGATTAGAAAAAAATGTCATGTAAACAAAATATTTGTGTTTTTAATTTTTATTATGTGCGAATGCATGCAAAACACTTCGACATCACGTTTTGGGATATAAAGTTGGTTTTTAGTGTTCCCGTACTTTTGGGCATTTTTGTCTCTAAGAGAGTTTAGTTTTGTTTTCTCTCATTTTACCGAACTTTTCCCAAAAAGTACGCGATCGCACCTAATGCTTATTTATAGTTCCAGCTGATAAATATGTGCTATTGTGAGTAATCCAATTGAGTCAAATTCACGATAGCGCTATCTTTATCGAATGTGCGCCATAATACCAATTGCAAATTCGTTCGATCAGCTCTTTCCACTACAGTCGAAGATCGAAAGCTGCTCATAATAGGAACTTTAGGTTTATCATTTACATATTTGTGTTGCATTTATCTGTGTGTGTGTGTGTTTTTTTAATTCCAGTTTAGACCAGTTTTTTCTTTCTTTCTTTTGTTCTAAGAAATTCCTTCTGTAAACGGAAATAGAAATTTGATATTTAATAAGCAGCATTTTCTTTATTCTAGTTTCAATTACAAAATAAAATAAGAATTTTTAAACTTTATGAAACTTATTGTTGCTATAGAAGTTTTTCAAAATGACGTTTTTTATTGTGCTACGGGAAAGCCACCAGTTAAAAATTAGTTTTATCTTAAAACTGAAACTGTTTGAATATTATACACCTCACGGTGAAAATATTAACAATATTAGCGCCTAATTGGTGGTAAGTTGTTTTGGAACACCCTTTATACCTTTTCAAAGAGGACATTTTTATATGTTTTCTTTTCAAATTTGTCATCAACGGCAGTTAATATTTTTCATATAAAAATCACCCCCCTCTTTTTGTTTTCATTCTTTCAGAAGACTTTATTTCAATAAAAACTTTATTCTGTGACTCAACATACAACCAGTTTATTTCGTGTTTTTCGTAATTAGTTTTATTCACTAATCACGTCTGTTTGCAGTTTAATCCGCCATAAAACATTGATAGAACTTTATTTAAGACACAACCACCATATCTTCATTGGTCCTGGCAAAAAAGTAATTTGTATGTAGATGTAATTAAAAAGTTTCTGGCCAAGTCAATTGTTTAAAAAAAAGAAGGGATTTTCATATTTGAACATGTTCCAAGAATAATGAAAATTAAAAAAAACGAAAAGAAAAAAGAAAATAAAATTTATTTAAATTTTAATATATTTGTATTGGTAAAACTTTAAGAAATGCATCACTCGTAATGCATACTTAAGATGGAGAATAATGAATGACAGAATAGAGAAAGTGTAATATGTGCAATGGATACGATGATATTATCCATTGGATAACCAACTGGGAGATGGATGTTTGTTGGCTTTCTGTTTCACTTAGTGCTGTCTGTGACTGACTGACTGTCTATTTGTCAGTCTGTCGGTATTTATACAAAAAATAAAATTAATGTAAATAAGATGCATGCGCTCGTACATATGTACAAAAACAAAAACTTAAAAAGAAATATAAAATAAAAATATGCTGAATAAATATTTATCATAAGCTTTTAATGCATAACCGTGACAATCAGAATTTGATATTTTGCATGACGACTTAAGGAAAACTTAATTATAAAACTACAAGCTTACGACGAAACGTACCATCAGCATAAGCGCTATTTATATGTTTGCAACTGAGTATGACAAGAGAAGCCTTTGAAAAATGATTTAACTTAGGGGCACATTGAGGTTTGTTCTTTGATACAAAAAAATCGATTTTAAAAAATTATTTATTAGCCGTGAAATATTTAAAATTTTGAGTTCCATATAAACCAGGAATAATTCAATTACACACAAAGAGAAAAAACATGATTCTGGTATGGCCACATGAACCACATTATGTTCTCTGTAACAATATATGGTAGCGATGATTAAACTTTTGTTATTTTTTTTAACATTACTTAGGTTACGAAATATAATAATTTAATTTAACCATATAATGTTTATATTTGATAATAATATAATAAATGTTTATTACTTTATGGTCATATTTTATTATAACATGGTTATATTTAACTAAATTTTGGTTATTTTTAACAACGTCATTATCAGGATTGAAAATAATATGTTTCCAATATAACAATATTGTTGTTATGTTTCATAATAATATAGTTTGACTACAACCATATAATTTAATCATAATATATTGCTGTTAGATTATGGTTTTTTATTCTCGTGCAGGCTACTGCGTCTTAAGCATATACGTTGTTACGCTTTGGGTTATGTAACTGATTTTAATCTTGCTCTGCATTTCGAAACTATTAAAAGACACGATCACTTCTATAAACCGTAGGCTGTGGCTCTTTGGTAAAATAACAAAGGACGGTAACGATATGTCTATACAAATTTGACATAGGGCCTATGAATTGCAATCGATTTTCGACCTTCGCTGGCTAACGAACATCGAACGCCAAATTCGTATTATGAGTTGGTAGCATTGTCGAAAATTTATTATATTTAGTTGTATAACGAATTTATAATCGAACACTATTTTGCTTTCGATGCTTATTGAAAATGTAAGTATTTATCAATTTTTTATTGTTTTTTTTAAATGCCAGCAGTAGATTATTTTAATTTCATGCAGGTCTAAGGTTGTAAGCAGCGTGACCGTTGAGAAAAGTGGTACAAAAAGGGGATAAAAAAATAAAAGTAGCACCAAAAAGAGGATTTCTTGAAAAAAGGGGCACTTGTTTAAGGAACAAAAACTAAGAGCAAAAACACGATTTTAAGTTTATTTTGTCCATTTTAATAAAATTTTATTTTATTTACATGTAATATTTTACAAAAAAAACAACAAAAACATCATTAAAAATTACTTTTACTTTTTTTAATGTATATAAAACAAACCAATTCATGAATATATAATAAAAAACAATAAAAAAACAAAATCATACTTTTAATCAGTAATTTATTATTTTAAATAGTTTTAATTTTTTGGGAATGAGCTTACATATTTCTTTAAAAGACCTTCTGCCGGTTTCCAGTCTTCTAAATCAACATCCAACAGGTTTAATGCAGAAAGCATATTTTCGCAACTACTAACCTTCACTTTTTTGTCAATTTATCTTCATTAGAGTTAATTTTGAAAAAATACGTTCAGCTGAAGCACTACTATGGGGTAAAGTAAATATATATGCTGAAAATTTGTATAAATTAAAAAATAATTGTTCAGCAAACGTATTTTTTAGTTTTCCTATCTCGTACCAAAATTTTTCAGGGTTTGTAGTTCTGAAAATGTGTTCATAGCTTCTATCATTTATTTTGCTCTCTAATAACTTATAAACTCATTTACGAACCCTTCTGGATCAGTGATCACACACAAAGAAAAAACATGGTTATTTTATGGTCACGGCAACCACACTATGTTCTCTGTAACAATAGATGTTTGCTGTGAACAAATTATAGTTATTTTAAACAATATTTTGGTCACGATAAACAAATTTTTTGTTAAAAGTTAATCATTCAATGGTTATACGCAATAAAAAAGTAACATGGTTGATTTGAAACATATTAAAATTCAAACCACAACCAAATTATTTTTATTTATTATTATTTAAAAATTATAACCATAATATATTATTATTAACCATAGTATGTTAAGTTTGTCTAAAAATAAACAAATATTGTTTGGTTTTAAAAATACATATTTTGGTTTTGACATTTTTTGACATTTTTTCAGAAATATGTGTGTAAGCTATGGGTTCATCTAAAACCGTAAAAACATTAAATACATATTTGTTGTCAACAAATAAATTTGTTCTTTATTATAAATGATAGTTTTAAATTAAAAATATCAAACACATAAAAAGGTAAGCAGAAAATATCAAAATATGTATGTAAGTCTAAATGGAAATATTCGTGTATTTGTTTTTTTTATTTATAAATATATTCATACGTTGTCACATATAACCATTTACATGTTTCAAATTATATAATAGTATGTTTATATTATAAACATAACTATGGTTGTATGAATGTTCCATCGACAACAATATTATTTTTATATATAACCATATAATTCAACCATAACATGTTGCTCTTAGATTATGGTTACCTCAACCATGTTTTTTCTTTGCGTGCACATGTGGAAACTCAGAAGTTATTTCAAAATAATTTATGTCCTGATTTGTCTTTAAAAAATGTGGATCCAAATATTGGATAACATTAAGTTTTTTGTCATTTATATCAATTATTGACAGTATTTCACTACACAATTTTTAAAATTTTAACAAATTGCTTTTAATATTAATTAAACAACATTCAGAGAGTTTTGCAGCACATATTTCACTCTCTGCTTCATTACAAGGTTTGTAGCTGATTTTGCTTTAAATTGCGCCTGAATAAAGAAGTGTTGTAAAACTGACCATTGTTCCAAGACTCTTGTTGAAACGGATTCAAAAGATAACCATCTAGTATCGCTAAGTCGTAGTAGATTATGTTCAGGTACATCAAAAATAGTGTGCAGTTCTTTAAACTGGAGCTGCCTTTTCATTCCTTTTCATTTCCTTTCACATTACAACAAAAAAGTGGCAAAAAGGGGCAAAGTGTAACATAAAGTAGCAAATATTGCGTATTTAAAAATGGTGGCACTAAAAGTGGCAACAAGGTCAGAAAAGTAGCAAATTGATACTTTAGTGGCACAAACGGTCACGCTGGGTTGTAAGTACAAAACAGCAATTGGAAAACTCGTTTTTTTAGTGGAACACAAGCCTCTGCTGGCAAAAGAAATTATATGAGCCACCCGTTAGAACAACAGCAAAGTGGTCATTTTAATTAAAAATTAATTCAATTTTTTCTTTTATAAATAAGTAATACAATTTTTTTATAGTGCCAGCTGATACAAATGTACTATTGTGAATAATTCAATTGAGTCAAATTCACAATAGCCATAATAACAAATAAAAATTCATTTGATCAGCTCTTTCGACTACAGTCGAACATCGAAAGTTGCTCATAATAGGCTCCATAACTTATCGTTCAACGACAATGCCGCTGAGATATAATTTTTTTATTTTCTAGTCGGGTTTAACTATACTCTCATATTTTGTCTCTTACTCTCCTAACAATGTTGCCATATATTTCAACAAAAGTGTAACAATCATGAAGCTCATTTCAAATAACTTTAAAAGTTCATATATGATTTGCTTCTTGTGTGTACCCTTATATTTTTCGCCCAGGCCTGGCTTTAATGAAAACAAGTATAACTTATAATTTGAAAATATGTATCTTGGGATTTGCTACTTATTTTTGCAATCTTTTCAATGGAAGTCATTTCGATTATATAAAATATAATAAAAAAATTTAAATAACATATTTATATAGAAATTATAAAATAGAAATTTAAATAAATATTGACAATGCCGTCAAGACGCCCTCGTAATTTTGTTCATTACTCCTCAGTACCGACAAATCGTTCCGTTGCCATCGTTTGTTGTGTTTCTATACTAAAGAAGAATGTGAGAGATACCCAAGTTCAAAAACTATTCGTATTCGTGTTTATGCCCAAAATTTAAGAATATTTGGCGTTTTACACAAAAATCTCATAAGTATTGATGTGAAATACTGTTACGCAAGATGATTTAATTCGTTCAAATAACTGGGAAAGAATTGCTCAATATCATTTTTACAACAACACCACATTAGTTATATCTAAGGTAGTGTGCTAGTAGGTAGAGTGCTAGTCTATCAGTCCAGGGTTGTGTGTTCAATTCCCACCAAAGACTCTGGATTTTTCACTACAAGTTGGGAGGAAGATCAGAAGGAGTTTGGATATAATCTGGGTGCCTACAAATGGATAACTGCTAACTTAATTATCGAGTATACTAACGAAGATCTTCATTAATGGTAGTGAAACACTTTTTGGGAATCTGACCCACTACCCCAGACTGATACTATTAGCATACTACCTGCGGGCGTACTGGGGTACCTAATCCATATTTTATATTACCAAAAAGCTATGAAATCAGTTCATATTATTTATGCCTTAATTGTAAGCTAGTATGGTAATAAATAAATATTTACGCTTAAACTTTTTTTTGCATATTGGAGGAAGAAATGGAGGCCCCTATTACGGTTTACAACTCAACTCTACTTCAGTTAAAATTTTGCAATTTGGTATTATCAATTACAAATCAACTTGTCAAAAATTTTTAATTTGAATTTAAATTGTGTTACAACTCTGTTGTAGTTTCACCGTTTATAACCCTGTGTTAGTTCGGTTAACAAAAGTTTAAAAAAAATTACAACTCATCAGTAGCAATTGTTTCAAATTACAACTCATCAGTAGCAGTTGTGTTGCAAGTTGTCTTTTAGACAATTCAACTGAGTTGAGTTGTAAATCGTAATAGGGGCAGGAAATATCAAATGCAAATAATTTTCTAAGTGAAACAAATTAATAAAAGATTTTTAAAACCCATCTACAAGTTATCATTAATAAACTATGTATATTATTAATCAATTTTGTATGGTTGTCTTTTCTCATTGGATGCAAATTTTTAACATCGATTGATTCGAGTTTAAAAACCTTAATTGATTAATTAAAATCGACTGTTTGCTCGAATAAAATCAAATAACAGAAAAAAAAGAGTTGTGTTGACCAGTGTAATCTAAATTAAGTTTTAACTCGCTTAAAAAATTAGTATCGGTATCATTTATTTTAAAATCGGTATCAATGCATGCCTAACTCAAACACTCTTCGTTCAGTCAATTTAAAAGTTTCCTTTTAAACGGATTTTCTGTAAACAAATTAGTTTTTTTTTATTTCCATTTCAACCAACTGCATGTATGTGCAAATACATCGATACTGACACGACATTTTTAATTATTTTAATAGATAATAATTACAACTGAAACAACACGAACGAAAAAAAATATAAAATTAAAAAACCTATAATTTGTAAAACAAAATGATAAGTAATTATAGATTAAATTAAATATACAGATGCGACATGCTTGGTTTGAAAAACCGTTTTCCAGACCCGGGGGGATATTGAATTGCAAAAGCAAATATGTACTTTCAAAGCAAATCCATAAATACATTCAACAGCCACACAAAAATATTTAAATAAATTCTAACGTACGTTTTCTTAGGACTTCGTTCGTGTTGCTCTTTAAGCAACCCACTTGTTAAAGAAACATAAAGAGGAGTAGATATTTGGTGTATGAAAAAGTCCTTTTGTAAAACTAAAGACAAGCAAATTCTAAGAAACCAATTAAAAATATGATGCAAACGAAATTGAGCATTTTTTCGCAGAAAATTAACTTTTATGGACGATTAAAATTTAAATAACGATTTTTTGGGAGCAACTTTATTTATTATTTCCAGGAAATTTTGTTTCAATAATAAAATAATAAAACTGCGACTGAGAATAAGAATTTGTAAAAAGAAAAAAAATTTTGAAAAACTTAAATTTGTTAAGTTGCAAATTTAAAAGAAACATACGGGTATGTTCTGTAATCCGAAACCAAGTGAAATTGAATCCGAATGAAATTTTAAATTGTCATAACTTTTAAATCTTACAACATTTTGATATTATTTTTTATACATTTGATAAAAGACCATTCACATAATTTCCTTGATTGCTAATGTTTTAAAATAATAGGTGCAACTAAGTTATATTTTTCTTTAAAAATTTATTCGATTTCAGTTTCACTCGGTTTCGGATTACAGAACATACCCGATAATACAGAATTTTTTAAAAATATGTTATTCGCAATTTATATGTTAACAAAAATTGTTAACATATAAAATCAAAAAAACTTCATCTTCATCTTGTTCTTGTTCTTTATGACAAGACCTACAACTTTGCCTCAGAGAGTATATCAAAATTCCAAACGGTTTGCAAAATATGAGCTTGAGTAAATGATAATTTTTTTGCAAAAATGACATCGAGGCCCCACATCTTTGAGGGCCCATAAAAAAAACCTGGAGGACTTTGGGCAAAACTGGGAGACATGGGTCATTTTTTTTTTGGTTTTTTTATCACGTAGTGGTATCCGTATATGGTTATTTTGCCATGACTTAAAAAATTACACAGTGTGTTATTCACCACTATCGTGAATCTCCCGTGAAATTTGTATTCCCCTCGAAGGGAAAATGCTATCGTGAATATCCCGTGAATTTTTCGTTCCTTTCATGAAACATCTGTTTAAAATAAAGAAAGCTATCAGTGCACAGTGAATGGAAATAAAGAAGAAAAAATAATTTTTTTTAACTTCAAAAGAAATAAATCGACATAGAAGAATAATGTTTAGAATTGAAGCAATAATTTTATTACAGGAGCATGAAATAAGGCAACCACCCCTAGAAATTCCCCGTTGCCCTGTAAGTTACTAATTCAATAAAAATTAGTTTTATACAACATTACAGAGTATTTTGCTATTTACTGGATGTTATTGATAATTCCGAAACGTTTCCTCAAAAAAAAATTTTTTTTCATGAAATGATATTTTTATACCCTTCCTTCATCACAGGTGGAAAGGGTATATATGCACAAGTTTGTCATTCCGTGTGTAATTTCTACAATATTCATTTCCGACCCCATAAAGTATATATATTCTGGATCCTTATACATAGAAAAGTTGATTAAGCGATGGCCGTCTGTCCGTGTTCGGGTTGAAATGTCATTTGCCAAGGCACCAGAAGAGATACAAAAAATTTAAGCACACCAATCTGTCAGGCATAGTTTCGAAAATTTTGGGATTGCAATTCAGCAACATCGGATCATTCCTTTGGAGGCTGCGGGCCAAAAACCACTCTCACCTATATTTTTTTCACGTTTTTTTTTTAATTTTTTTCTGCTTAATGATTCTTTTTTGCTTTTTTTTTTTGTCAGATAAATATTAGAACGCAACAGGTAGATCGCAAGGAGTGCATACAGATCTCGGGGAGTCAATAACCCCCTGGGAGGGGTGACTTTTGTTTGTTTTTAGGTTGGTAGGAGTTTTCAGCTTTGATTTGTGTTAAAGACCTTTATAGAGAGCACATATAGGTAGCCAATTGACTCACAGGGTACCCACTGGTAAAAAAAAAATTTCATTCGTATTCCTTTATCTGGGTTTGGTTGGTTAAATAGATGATGCTTACAACTAAAACACTACCCTAAGTAGATTAGATACAAGAGTGCTGATGACTGACGTGGCTGTCTAGAAAATGTGCATTCCGCTCGTGCTGGTGTCTAAAAATTAAATTTTCCGAATTTTTCTTTAATAATATCTCCTAATTTGTAATTTAATTAATTCTTTCTTAGAGAGAATAAAAACGAACGAACTTCATTGTATTCAAAAAATATTTTTACAAACAATTTTCGAAAAATTAAAAAGAAAATTTCAATATTTATCACCCCTATCGCGAATATTTATTCCCATGAAAAAACTCCCAAAAATTCTATAGTGAATGATTTCTATCGTAAAATACAAGTAAATTGTTATTGGAATCATTCACGATAGACAATTTTGGGAGTTTTTTTCATGGGAACAATTATTCGCAATAGGGGTGAATATATTTTAATAAGGATATATGTACAGTTTGCCAAGGAATTTTTTTTACATAGTGAAAAAAGTTTTGGTTTTGACTTTTATGATAGAAAATGTTATTTCCTTTTTTATTTTTATAAATTTTTTTTACTAAATTAATTTTATCTATATGTAAACTTACGAATAACTTCAAAAAAGAAAACCCAAAAAAATAAGGATTAAAAACAGAAACACTTCCGGAATTTTGCTGTCAAGAAAGTATTTTTACATACTAAGATAATATGAAAAAAAAATGCGATGGATATGGAATTGTAAGATAATCAGTACTTTGTATGGCTACCATTGGCATTAATCACTGCTTGCAGACACGCTTTGATAGAATTAACTAATTTTTGCATTAATACCGTTAGAATTTTGTTCTATTTCTCCAAAATTACAGCCTTTAACTCATCTTGGCTTTTGGAACGCATCCTCGGAATGTTTTTTTAAAGATAAGTTCACAAATTTTAAACTTAATATATAAGTCAGGACTCTGAACAGGAGTATACAGTACTTTGACACAGATTTAGAAAATCACGTCCTTACCAGAAAAGCCTTGTGTTTGGGATTATTATTCTAATAAAACTTGAAATTCGGCTTTCTATCAGTATAAATTCTATATTTATTGACCATGGAAATTAGATGACCCGTCAATATATTCAGGTACTAATTCGCAACCATTACTAGATATGGAACTACAAATTGTTACAGAAAGTTTTCCACAATTTGCTACTGGAATTACGTTCCGACTTTCTAACGCTTTTAGGGTTTTTTCCCCAAACTCTATTGGACCCACCGTTTTACATATGAAATATTTTGATCTTTTTTTATATATTAAGACATCCTAGTAGTCGACAGGTTTGGAAATATGCGTTACAGCAAGGAACAATCACCCTTTTTTGTGTTGCATTGTAAGCAATAGTTTCTTTCGAGCAACATTTGATAAATACCCGTTCTACTAAAAGACTTGCCTTACCATTTCATGGCAAACTGTCACGCTACATTCTTCTCTTTGTTAACTTTAAAGTATTCATGTGGATACCAAAGGGTTTTCGTCTACCTTCTTCCTTAAAACACATTCTGTTCTCTCCAAGAACTTGCGAGGGTGGCTAGTTGAAAGCTCTAATGTGATTTTTATTGCGACTTAAAATATTGTAAATAGTTAGCCTTGTTATTGAACACATTTTAGACAATTCTTGCACAGTTTTACCAATCGTGAGTTTATAATAAACCAGTTGAATCAGATCAGTCGCTGTTATTTTACAAGGCATTTTAAATTCTCGTTAATATTCCGTTTTTAACACGTTTTTTTTAGGAAAACTAAATAAAATTTTCAGTAAAACATGTCATTGGTCACTCGACTTTCGAAAAAAAATATGGTTGACCAATACAAATTAACATTAACATACATAAAAATAACAGCAAGTACAAAAATTGTAAAAACAATTTCTTGACAACTCAATTTTGGTGTTTCTTTTGTTTTTCTTTCTTTTCTTAGTTATAATTGCGGTTTTTTTTTTCTATTTTCTTGTTGTTGTTTGTTAGTAAATAAATAGACCAAATGGAATTAGTGAAAAATATTAATTAAAACATTAAAAAGACACTATGTCTATATCATAAAGACAAAAACAAAGCATTTTTCATTATGTAAAAAGAATTCCTTGACAGACTGTATGTATGTATATAGAGATAATATATTTTTAAATGCGTTTGATTTTTAAATAGATGAGATCTCTCTTTTAAAACATAGTCAACATCAAGATACCGACTACAAACTGTCAAAAATAAAATACAAACGTTTAAAGGTAAACGATTATTTTAAAGCCAGTATAGCTACATGGCTACATGACCACCGTTGTGGCTGTCGTAAACTTAGGCTAATTTCTATTTTATTCAACAAAAGAAAATATACAAACATACAAATATACAAACGAAAAATTTTCAAGGAAATATTTATAATTTTTTAAAAAAGTTATTTAATTTTACAAAAAGCAAAATAAGTATTTCTACAACAATGTCAGAGTGTACGATGTAGCTGTTGTCTTCAATACCATTAAATAGCTGACAACACGGCGTCAACTGTAGCCAACGGAATTTGTTTTCATTTAGCTGCGTCGTCGCTGTATTCTATTTCTTTAAAGTATGAGTAATAAGTTTTTTCTCATATGACTTATTTTAATTTATGTAAAGAGTCAACAATATGGAAAATGCTGTACATGTCTGTATAAATAAAATCACCGTGGTGAAGGGTATAGAAGATTCGGTACGGCCGAATATAGCACTTTTACTTGTTGGTTTTGCACTTGCTCATAAATGAAACAAAATTTGCTCATGAGGAAATTACATTTTGCACACTCATGTCCAAGAATACAAGAACGATCAAAAATGGTGAGCAAATACTTATGTACTCTGGTCTCAGGAAAGTAAAAAGATCCCACTGAAACATAGTTGCCCAGCCTACCAAAAATTTTCCGAATGTGTAATCGAAATTGTTAAAAAAATTGTTGTGTTGTGTTTTTCGATTACTGTCATTCGGTGTTGCCACTGTTCAAAAAATTGAAATAGAAAACCTCATTCAAGGCTGTTCTTTAAAGTTTTATCAATTATACCGTTAGTTGGTATTATTTTTAATTCAAAAATTATTTAAATGTTGTTTTTGAATAACGCAAATTTTATACAAAATGAAATGAATGCATAATTCAGTAGTGTCAATTAAATGTGAACAAGTTCAGGCAAATAAATAAATAAAAGAATATAATTTTCTAATTAAATCACTTAAAATCAATTAAAGTTCTTTTGTGAAGAAATAAAGCAAAAATTTAAATTTATATTTTAAATTTCAAATGTAACTGAATTCTAAATTATTTTATATTTATATATTCTTACATTAACTTTAATAAATTGCGCCTTTTTTATAACTTTATAGTTGTATTTTTATGTAAAAATATATTTCTGAAATTTAGATAAATAACGCCTATACTTTTATTTATTTATTTTAGGTGGGTGAATGCATGATTAAAATTAGCCCACACACATCTGTCAATAACTTACCCACCTTAATATGACGCACACCTTTACGTTTAAATCATTTACAAATACAAAAATGAAAAAAGAACTGACCAAAGTAAAATATTTTTTAGCCAAGTGTAAGTCGGGCTTACACACGTAGGCTTCCATCCCATTAAAAGTGCCATAAATAAGGTGCTTAAATTGTCCAAATTTTTCTTTTTGGTTTTAACCCATATAAAGCACAAAAAAACACAACTTAGGCCTATTATTACCAATAGCTTAAATTACATTTTTATCGAGGAGATAAATATACTTTAAGCGCTCGCAGTGTCCGAAAAGCTATAATGACGAATAATAACTATAGTTCACTTTATTGCTCACTTAAGCTAAAGTTACCTTTAACTAAAACGTAAAAAAATAGCCACATAGTGCTGGCAATTTCTACTACTTTCAATTACTCGATACAACTCAATACTTTTCATTTGGGTACTTCAGTTTACATACTTACTAGCAGAGGAAATTTATCGTCGTAGTTGTCAAATATTTTTAAAAAGTTATTTCTAGAAATACTACGCACTTCTTTTCGTCAAATTCTCTCTTTGAATTTGTCACTTACAAATCTCATCAAGTAAAACAACTTTTAAATGTAATACATTTCAAGTACTGATACATGGCGTTGTCGACACAATAAGACGACGTTTTGAGTCGACGGGTCTAAATTGGCATTACCTTTGTCAACATCAACATTTATCGATGATTATTTATTTTTATTTGGTATTTTGTAAGAAAATGTGACGTTTAAATTCTGTTGTGTGGACGACGATTTTCTCTTCTTGGTTTTTATAAACGATTTGAAAAAAATTAAAAAAAATTAAATATGGAACAAAATAAAATAAACAATTTATACCAATTCGGAAAACTATTAGAAGAAATGAAAAGAAATCCTTCCCTTGCAAGAGGCTTTCAATGAGCATGTATCCCCAGTAATTTTAAAGAGTTTTGGCATGTTTTTGCAGTTGCATTAAATTCCCTTGGCCCACCAAGAAGATGGCAGGATGGGTGGCAAGGGTGCGGATGTAAAGAATATACTTATGTATATAAAGTAAATTTAAAAAAAAAACTAACGAAAATTTGATTACGAAATTTAAAATTTAAGCAATATTTTGCATGGACATTTTTTCCACAACTAGTTTCCGAATAATTCCAAAACTTTTGCACAGACAAAAAATTGTATTCACGAACTATAACAGGCCGTCTTCACTAGTCATCAAATTGAACAAAACATAAACGTGACGCCGACAGAGCAACGGAATTAATGGTATAAACACAACTGGGTCGAACAACGAATTTTGCACAGTACGACGAACTCGTCGACAAAAATTCGTTGCGTAAATTCGTCTACTTTAATACAATTTGGACGTAAAAAGTTGTTTGTTTCATTTGAAATTATTTATAATTTATATTAAAAAATATTTAAAAAAATATGAACGTAAATATTTTGCGTTTTGTAAAAATTGTTGAAATCATAAACATCATGTTCATGATTGTAGAGGCGTTTGTTTTAGTACGGCAGCGCTTAAGAAGGAGATGGTGGGTTCGGCCTGTGAATACTGTTAGGAAAGACCTTGGTTTTCATACAATCGGATTTGCACAACTTAAGTTAAAAGATAAAGAACACTTCTTTCAAGCTACGACATTGTAGCGATTTTCATACGGAACCCTAAAAAAGAAATGCATTTTTAGGTATGCGTTTACATACGGTCGTGAATCTTTGTAATTATCCAAAAAACGCAGAGACTCCATATACTTCCATTCTCTTACCGGACTTGGTGCGCGACTACCGGAAGCAAGCTGAGTAGCTCGTTTATCCCATATTATACAAGCATACATTTTTTTACCTCCTCGATAATTATATCACTGGTATCCATATTTATTTCTTTTAAAATTAGAATTTATCAAAATGCATTTTTGTTTACATTTACCAGCTGAAAATGTGACATATTTCAACAAAAAAACAACACGAAGTAAAAGGGAAAAAATATTAACAAATAATTATTTGAAGCAAAATTATATAATTACGATTAGTTTTGAATTTAATTATATGCCATAAATAAAGAAAATTTCAATTATTATAGTAAAAATTAACATTATTAAAAAACAGAACATTAAATAAATTAAAAAACGGGCACCCTGCACCAATTTAGTCGTTGTTCGTCGACGTAAGAAATAGAAATAAACCTATCGCAGAGTTCGTTATGCACGACGAATTTCGTCGACGAATTGATTGTGTTCGTTTTTATATACACAAGTGTATTTTATTTTTTTCGACGAATATTCGGAACGAAAAATTCGTCGTTCGTCCCAGTTGTGTTTATACCATAATGTGTGCATGTTGTTATAGGTGACGAATGCGTGTTTATGTAATTTTTTGTTTAAAGATAATTTTCTGTTTTCCAATAATGTTGTTTGAATGCTTATTGCACAGCAGATAGTAGGAGTGTCATTGCGCAACAGATGGCGCTGTTCGCAAATACTGCTGTCAAACGAAAATACAACAACAACGTCATTGTCATGTTATAAAATAGTTTTTATAACAAATGTTTTAATAACTATGTTAAAACTTGGAAATAACATTAACATGGGCAGTCTACATTTAATACTAACATGATGTTAGTGTTAATGTTTATGATTTTATGTCTAATATAGAATGGGGGTAAGACAATTTTGTCCACATACGCGGTTGTAGTCTGTATCCTCATAAGAAATGTCTACTCCATACTCTCCATACATACATACGTACACATACTCACACACACACACATACATGCATGCATACATACATACATACATTAGCTAATTTAATGGCTTTTTCGGGCTTATAATGCAGTTGCCGCACACCATGGAGGCAACGGGATCAGATAATTTTGCAATCTTCCTCACTGCAATCAAAATCGGGTACGAAAAATATTTTCGTTTTAATAAATTTATTTATTGTAAGATTTTTTGCAATAAAAATTGTAAACAAAATAAAATAATAGATGTGATGTGTATTTTTTACTCAAACTGTTAATTACCCGTCGACGCCGTCATAAGACTGTTAGGGAATAACGAATTATTATCGACTTATAGACGATGTCGATACAAAGTGATGCCACCTCAGAAGGTTAAATAACAACTTATCATGTCAGTGTTTCATTTTTCACTCAATTATTAATACTTGTATCAGTGTTGGGATTTGACAATATATAAATTGTACCGCTCCAATGATAAAATTGTATCAAAATTTGCCTCGACATTAAAATGTGATAAATCATTATACTAGGGTATTATACTAAGGTATTATAAAGTAATTATAGTTGACCTTGACTCCTTGAATTACGGTGTTTGTGTTGCTAATTTATGTACTAGCAATTATTTGGCCAAAATACATATTTTATAAGCAAAAGTATTAGTATGTTACCAGCATGATTTCCAGCATATGCTTGAAACTCCATCAAAGTAACCGGATCTTAATTCAATGGTGTATGTTGGAGTTATTTGGAATAATAATTAACGACTCATCTCATTACCAAAAAAGTCCTTACGATTTCTCTCTCGAGAGAATAGAAAAAATATCAGCCAAATACTGCCGGAAACGGATTGAGGTGATGCAAATAAGTTAAAACGCTGTAGTTCAGCAAAAAGGTCTTGTTACTAAATTACATATTACTTATATGAAAGGGTTATCAAACAAGATAACAATTTAGTTAGTTCTAGACAGAGTTGATGAACTTTGAAGTTGGAAATTTTTGTTATTGTAAGAAAAAGATATTGATTAAATTTATTGAATAAATTTTATATGAAATTGTGCCAAAAAAGTATAAAGTATACCAGTGTACCACTAACATGTCTATTGTACCAAATTTGGTACAATTGTACCACAAATCCTAACACTGACTTGTATTATAGTGTGAAACGGCCTTTAATAAATACGTACTCTTTCTTCAACAATTTTCATTAAAATTAACATACGCAGTTTCTTCAACAGAAGATATTAGTTAACAGAGCACTGTTGCCTTAAATGTTAGTGCACTAGATACACAAAAAGCCACGCAGCTATTAAACTGCCCTCGTATATGAACATACGTTCTTCCTTGTCTGTTTATATATGTATGTGTGTAATTTTATTTTTCGTTTGATGTAAAAAATTGATTTTATTTACAAATTCGTTTCACATAATTCGAATAATTTTGTAAAAAAGAGCTGAATGCATAAAATATTACAATTCTTCTTTTAACAAAAACAACCAAAAAAAAAACCATTTGCTTTTCAACATGGAATAAATAAATACAAAATTTATGCGCATTTAATGCCAGTAAACGGGAGAGGGGAAGAGCGAGAGGGACATAGAAGGGAAGGAGCATAATTGCGTGCCAAATCGAAATAAAAATTGGAGCTCAGTATTTTGTATTCGAAAGGTTTCGGATGGTACTTAGAAATTTACATGTATTTTTGGAACTACAATCTTTATGTGTGTGTGTGTACGTGTATTTATTCTTTGCATAAATAGTTTTTTCATCATCTTTTTTACAATTATTCTCGAAATATTATGTGGTGTTATGAACCAAAAATAAATTTTATTTTTTTAAATAAAATAAAAGAATTTAAAGAAGATAAAGAAAATAAGCGTAGAAAAATTTGCAAAACTAATTAAATTGTCTCTGGCAGAATTTAAAAAATTTTATCTCAAATTTTAAAAGAAAAAATAGGAAAAAGAGGAACGTCAATACATCTTCACAAAATATTCAGGAATGTGATGTAAATCGATTTCGTTGCCATAACTTTTTGAAACCGGTTTAAAAACGACTTTCAACAGACATTATCGAAATTCATTACATGTAAGAACGTTATTAATTTTAATGAAATAAAATGGAATATGAAATCGACAATGGAAATCGACATGTGTTTACACATCACATGTTTTGTTAATTTCGAAAAGTTTTGTTAACGAAATCGATTTCCATTATATTCCTGAATATTTTGCAAAGATGTTACGGGTGGTTAAATTTTAAGGCCCGATGTTGAATGTAAACCACACCTAAACGTCAAGTTTTTTCTGGATTTAATTTGACATTTCTCAATTTCAGACTAACTCAATTTAAACCATGGAAAGATACACAATGATCAACGAGCAATAATCAGAATGGTGGCAAGAAATGGGAAAAGTGGATGATCAATTTTCGAAGAAAATCATCTTCACTGACGAGGCACATTTTCACCTCAGTGGATTTGTCAATAAGCTGAATTGCCGCATTTGGGCGAATGATAATCCAAGAGTTATTGTCAAAACATCAATGCACCCACAAAAGATTGACTGTTTGGTGCGTTTTATGGGCTGGCGCCATTCAAAATGAGGACCGTCAGGCAGTTACTGTGAATGAAGTTCGCTATCGTGAGATGATAGCGAACTTTTTATTGCCTGAATTCAGCAGGACGGTGCCACTTGCTACACAGCTAACGAAACAATGGCTCTTTTGCGCGATAAATT
Source organism: Phasia obesa (assembly GCA_949628195.1). Lineage (NCBI taxonomy): Eukaryota > Metazoa > Arthropoda > Insecta > Diptera > Tachinidae > Phasia > Phasia obesa. Next base: position 174,320,296 of record OX451215.1, on the reverse strand, counting down.
CAATGGCCGTGTTATCTCACGTGGTGGCGATGTCAATTGGCCGCCAAGATCATGTGATTTGACACTGTTGGACTTCTTTCTTTGTGGTTATTTGAAAGAACAGGTGTACGTCGATAAGCCATAACAATACAAGAGCTAAAGGATGAGATAATTCAATTATGTCTCAGCGTCATCGAAGTTTTGGAGCATCGGATGGAGGTATGCCGCACAGTTTGGTGCGGTTTATGGGCTGGCGCCATCCAAAATGAGGCCCGTCAGGCAGTTACTGTGAATGGAGCTCGCTATCGTGAGATGATAACGAACTTTTTATGGCCTGAATTGGAAGATATGGATGTGGTTTCAACAGGACGGCGCCACTTGCCACACAGCTAACGAAACAATGGCTCTTTTGCGCGACAAATTCAATGGCCGTATTATCTCACGTGGTAGCGATGTCAATTGGCCGCCAAGATCATGTGATTTGACACTGTTGGACTTATTTCTTTGTGTTTATTTGAAAGAAAAGGTGTACGTCGATAATCCATAACAATTCAAGAGCTAATGGATGAGATAATTCAATTATAAAAAAAATATTTTTGGTTCATAAAACCATAAAAAATATTTCTAGAAGTCATTTGAGATTTATAGGATTACTTTTTTGGATTTTTATTTTATGAAAGTATTTTAATTATCTCTTATTGCTATACATCTGCTATTCATTATATTTTGAACAAATGTTGTTTAAGTATATGACATCACGTTAATTGCATAAGAGTTTTTAACTTTTATTGCTAAAATAATAAATTATATGAAGATGATTATCACTTTTTCTTTTAATGCTCAGTTAAACATAACGCGCTGCGTCATCGTTATTAAAACTTCTTTATTAAGTCTTCTAATTGTTGGCCATCTAAAATTGCAAGTTGGGCAAAAATATTTATATTTTTGAACTTAATTGGGCGAATAAGAACCAAATGGGGTGCTTAATGAACCTACGCACACAGAATGGGTAATATCTATATACTGTCTGCCTAACCTAAATTACTCACACAGCCGAAGAGACAATCTTATAAGTCCAATTATAATGAGAAATCCGTTTGGGAAATAAGGCGATCAACGGAATACGGTTAACGGTGAAACACTGATAGGGGATAGACATGTTCGGTAAAATGGAACACTTACGAAATTTCCCAAAGATAAAACTTTTTATTAACGAATCAGAAACTAAACTTTACTTTAATCTTCCGGTCTATACCTTGTCCTTTCCGATCGAGTCCTGATTTATCACAGAGTGTGTATACTATACTAGAAGGCCAACGAAGTTACGAGGGTAATTTAATCATTTTGAAGCCAATATATTTTCCGGCAAAAAAGCATTTTATGTCTCAACATAGTCTCCTTTGATCTCGATACATTTAGCTCAGCGGCTTTCTAGTTTTTTTTAATCCCTCGAAATAATAGGGCTTCTTAAGGCTCTTTGTATGACACAAATCTCTTACTACCCAGAGATTTTTTAAAAGTTTCAATTCGATATTAAATCTGTCCAAAAGTTCGAAATATTATTCGCCGGTAATCGTTTTAAACTTTTCGCGTTAATGATACCCGCCGCAGACCCTCCTCAGCCATCTTTGGTGCACATTCACACGAAGACTCCCTCTATTGTAATTACTCTTTGATTTCTAATGTGCTGTGATGGATATATGTAAAAAATTCGATCGGATTGCCATGAATCATAGTCAAACAGTCTTTTTAAGTGATCACACGGTTGCGCTTATGACCGAGTGTGAGTAATAGCGTCATCCACCATATCATGGTTGAGATGTCTACAGCCTCAATTATCTAACGCATTTTCATTCTTCGATCTTTTAATATTATTTCATCGATTTTTAGGGGATCTTTTAGGGGACTTGAAGGTGTCATTTGTGATGGTACGAGAATAACGGAAATCAATAAAACACATTTAAACAGTTAAAATTGATGGTGCAAAGCAAGGCTTGATAAGCTGGTTTAGATTATGGTTTACCCTCCCTGCCACCTGAATAGGACCCCCTTACACAATTTGTTCAAAAGGTTGTAGCTTCTACAAAAAATGTTACAAACTTAATTTTTATTTCTATTTAAAGGTTATTTAGTTGCTCCAGTTTTGATTTTATTTACATTTTACGAAAATTTGTACATTTTAAAGCCTTTTCCATGATGCGTAGGTAATCCATTTTTACAGATAGTTTCGTAAATTTAATTGGGAATAGATTATAGTAATCGAGCGAAATGGTGAACCAAGCCGCTTTTATGCCTTCAATAAGTTCGTCTTTTCAGATAAAAACAAAAAATTAATATAGAAGTTCTAATATGGATGGCTTCAATTACTATTTTCACAATCTCCGAAAAAAAGAGCATCAATTAAATCGTTTCCATAGCATAGTGGGTGGGGTTATGATGCAAAATGAATATGAACAAAAGTTCAAGCGGCAAAAAAATGGGAAGAAACCGCGCAGGAGCTAGATTGCATGGTGCAATATGTTAGAACAACAGCAAGGTGGTCATATTAATTCATAATTAATTAAATTTTTTCTTTATAAATTAGTAATACAATAATTATTTATAGTACCAGCTGATAAATATGTACTATTGTGAATAATCCAATTGAGTCAAATTCACAATAGCACTATTTTATTTGAATGTGCGCCATAATACCAAAAGAAAATTCGTACGATCAGGTATTTCGACTACAGTCGAAGATCGAAAGTTGCTCGTAATAGACAATTAAAATCTCAAAGTGTATTCGAATTGAAAAAATAAATATTTTCGGTTTGGGCTGTCAAGTTAACTACCCCTCAAACGATCTTACACAAAAATAGTGGCATACACCCTAGCGAAAATAGTAAAATTGGATTTAGAAGACCTTTAAACGTAAAGTTCCGTTGAAATCTCGACATCAATTTTCTCACTATTACTATACTTTATCTATATCTACTACGTATGGTAAAGTAAAAATAATAACATAAAAACAAGGAATCGTAACAATTAAAATGCAGTCTTACGTCATATTGCATATGTACATATATATTAATTTCAATCACAAAAAAGTATAGATATCTAGTACCGCTTCTCGCAGGCAGCAGAAGTCAAGCATTAAACACATAGACTACAAATAACGTTGGCTACAATCGTCGCCGTGTAGTCAGCTACTGAATTATATTGAAGACGGCAGCTACATACTTCAAAAGTATATAAACATTGTAGAAATACATATTTAACTTATAAAAAAATTACTTTTTCAGAAAATACTTTTATCATATTAAAAAACAAATAAATATATTTGCTGAAAAGCTTTTGACTGTAAATGAATTTGTATTTTTAATTTTGTGACAATTTCTTCTGTTGAATAAAATAAAATTGTTGCAAACAAAAATAGAAATTAGCCTAAGCTAGCTACAACCACAACGGTGGTCGTGTAGCCATGTAGCTATGATGTCGTCAAAATAATCGTCTTCATATAAACGTATGTACTTTAATTTTGACAGGTTGTAGTCGGTATCCGGCTGTTGTCTATGTGTTTAATGCTTCAGTGAACAAAATGTCGTTGTCAATTACATTTGATATTTCTAAAATTTTTAGAAGATCCGATAAGTTATCCTATAAAAAAAGAGATTGTTTTAAATTTAAAAAGGAAATTTTGTTGTAAAGTGACTCATCGCCGAAATCATATTATTTTTTAACTGGACAAATTGTATTTTAGTTGGTAACTGGTACCTGAACATTCCACTGGACAATCCAGGTCGTCTGGCAACCCTGATAGAGGTCCTAAATCATGTGGCAGCGAGTGTATTTGCGTTAAAAATAATTTTTTATCGACACACGTAATTCCCTTTTTAACATTTTCGTTAAAATTAACGAGGTTGTCTGCTTTCAATGGCTGTCAAAAGGAAACCAAAAGACGAAGCTTGCTCAAAATTCACAGTAGTCCAGTAATTAATAACAGTTACTGGCTGCAGTATTCAATTAAAAGTTCTACTGAAAGTCACAAAATTAATCAACTGCTCTCGTAGCATCTTTACAAATATCCAATGCCAAATAACGTTGAAGCTATAGCATCCGGAAAAGACAAATCTTAGATCGTGTTATAGCCATTATCGATTACTCTACATATAGCACCCACTCTTCGATTCACTTAGTTTAAAAGAATTATTTAAAATTCTAGCTATTTGAAAAAAGTATATGAAACTTTAATCTTACGACTGAGCTATAGTTTAAAAAATATGTTATTTAATAAAAGAACTTATTTAAAATTATTTTAATTCATATACATACTGCTTTAAATTCATTCCTCATTTTAGAACTTACCTGAAAATAGAAGAAAAAAGAAAATTAATGCAACCAGTAAATAATTCTTAAAAATAGTTTTATCTTTAAACAAATAAGAAGACTATATTCCGCTATCTTATCTTTTGTACTCGTAGCGATTCAAGCCAGTCTTTAAATGCATACTCGTATAAATAATCGTACATACTCGTGCATTTCAAAGCAACAGAACTACATCAACTTCAATATGACATAAATATTCAGTCGTCAGCTTATTGTCCATATCACAGCCATTATTTATTGATTGTCTTTGCTGGCATTTAATAGCACATTCCCATATCTGACATTGGATGGATGGCATTGAATTTGCATTGAGTTCAATATTTAAAAACAAATAGAATGAAAATGTAAAGTTGTGACATATTTTTTATGCAAATTAGAAACAAATTCACATTATTGTAAAGCAATACGCAATGTATTTCATAGAATAGTAGTCTTACTTATGCATATACGAATTTAAGCAAGGAAAGTTTGAGTTACGCAACATGACTAAGAATATATTAGAACTATATGTATAACAAAACTCGATAGGTGGTTATTTGACCGATGTGATTATATCAATTCAAAGATATAAACTTTACATCTCTAAATAAACTTTTAGTAAAAACAGAGCTTGTCTTTTTATTCCAACAAAATGCTAGTCAACTCACTTTATGATATGGCATTACTTTGGCGTCACCTAAAACAACTCAGATCTTCAGAGATATACATACATATGTATTAAAATATTAAAACTAATTTACAATGCGAACCACTTAATAAATAATCATCCTTATCGCGAAACTCATGAATAACTTCCCAAAATGTTTATCGTGAATGATTTCTACCGTAAAATACAAGTAAATTTGTTATTGAAATCATTCACGATAGAAAATTTGGGTGTTTTTTTTTTCTTGGGAATAAATATTCGCGATACAAATATAGCGGTTAAACTCGATAAAAAGGAGAAATTAAATAATAAATCGTTTATTTCTACATAAAAGCACCACATAGAAATAAGGTGATGAATTGTCCAAATTATTTGAAAAGTTTTTAGGTAAGTATTAATAGAGTTGTGTAGTTATGACGACCTAGTTTAATTGAACTATCACTAAACTGACCTAAGTGAGCTGATCACCAGAAAGATCTCATATAGCTTAGATCAGCTCAAAAGTTCAGTCATCTCACTAGCTCAGTCAGATCACTAGTTCAGTACGCTCACTAGATCAGTCAAATCAGTAGTTCAGTCAGCTCAAACCCACAGACAGAAAGTTTAAAATCAAATACATACATCAGAAAACTAAAAATTTAAAAGGAAGTAATCTTTAGGCATTAATTTAAGGCCCTTATTATTAGTTAAATTCGATTTTCGGTCTTCGCTAGCTAACGAACATTGAATATCGAATGTCGTATTATTCGTATTATGAGCTCCCAGCTCATAATCGACCACAATTATGCATGTTATTGATTTTGGCGTGTTTAAGGTTATTCCGAGAGAAATGATTAAAGCTGAAGCGTCGCTTGAATTATCCTCAGATCATTCACCCACTATCGTCTATATATGGGACAAACAAAACATCATATCACCAACGACTAGCACAAGCATTAATTGGTCGAAATATAGAAAGTATCTTAGTACTCATTGTTCGGAAAACATCCCGCTAATGACACCTAAAGTCGTAGAGCGGAGTCTTATTGATTTTGACCAAAACCTCAAATCGGCTGCCCAACATTCAACAATAACCCGACAATTAGCTAGATACAATCTAATTTATTCTGCAGATATCGAATGACTCTTGGCTGAAAAAAGAAAAATTCGTAGAGAATTACAATTACAGAGATCTCCTCAACTCAAAAGCAGACTTAAAGAATGCACGAACAGGCTAAGAGACATGCTGGAATCTCGAAGAGTAGCATCCCTGAAAACCTATTTGCGAGACCTAGACGCAACTCCTCAATCAGATTATTCATTATGGCGTGCTTGTAGAACTCTTAAAAGGCCAGTCTTACGTAAGCCTCCCCTGCGAACTACATCTGGAGGCTGGGCAAGGAGTGATTCCGAAAAAGGCAATTTATTTGTTGGACATTTGAAAAGGGTTTTTACCCCGAATATATCGACTGATATAGTTGAGTTGCCAATTGTCGAGGCTAGTGCTGCAATACCGATAAGATTTGAATTTGGTGATATTGAAAAGGCAATAACGGATTTAAACACCAAAAAAGCCCCTGGCGTTGACAAAACCAGTAACAAGATGTTATTTGAATTGCCCCGTATAGCTCGCAGAATCGTTCTTTTTATTTTTAATGCCATTTTACGTCTTGAGTACTTCCCCACAGAGTGGAAGGTATCCTTTGTTACCATGATTCCTAAACCAGGAAAAGACCACACAAAAATTGAATCATACAGACCTATAAGCCTTTTGTCAAATATGTCAAAGCTGTTTGAGAGGATGTTAACAACTAAGCTTAACCCTATTCTAAGCGACAAAGGATGTATTCCACACCATCAATTCGGCTTCAGGAAAAAACATAGTACGATCGAACAAACTCACAGGTTAGTTAATGTTGTTAAGAAGACATTTGAAGACAGAAAATACTGCTCTGCGCTTTTTATCGACGTTTCTCAAGCATTCGATAAGGTATGGCATGAAGGCCTAATATACAAGCTGAAACTGAATTTGCCATTATCGCAATACACATCTTGTGTAGTTTCAAGTGTCTATATATAACGGTTCAAAAAATAAGTCCAATGATGTCACCTACGGGTACACCCTTTAAATGTAAAGTTTTTTTTTATTTTATTACTTTGTGAACATTTTTAATTGGTGACCTTTACAGGTCAATGGATACGTAAATACAATGAGTTGTTTGGGGGCACTCCTTAAGTTTTAAAATATTGATTTTTTTTTAACTTTTCAAATAAAAAAGCAATACAAAACGATTCAGAAATGACTGAGTTATGCAGGCACATTATAAATACAGACGAATAGATTAAGTCGTCTCCCTTTTTTGAGTCAGTTAAAAAATACAAAACTAATTAATTTGCTATACACACACTCCACTATTTTATTTTTTTGAAGATTGTTCATCCTTAATTTATGGAACTCATTTGTCTGCCGTAGACATCTAACAACATGACGATTATTAAAGTTTGTGTTTTAGTTTTTTTTATTACTTCTTCATTAAAGTTTTAAAATTATTTTTTTAGTTGTTGTTATAAAGGTCATAATAAGACATCTCCTGTGATGCCTATTTTATTAGACGTCCCAGCAAAAAAAGACATGACAAAACACTAGGATATTCATGAGTTCTACTACTCTTGCACTGGTTCCTATTTAGGTGAAAAACGCATGATTTTAACATAGGCGTGTGATTGAAGGTCATGTGTTCACGTTTAAATAAACTGACTGTCATTTAAATGAGTGCTTAGGACTAATGAAAGTTCTATGATTTGGATGCGTTCATAATTTATAAATGCTTATTTATATGTAAATAAAAAATTAAAAAATATGTATGTACACATGATTTACTAGAAAAATTGAATGAATTTTTAAGTACTCCAAAACATGTCATCTTATTAGAGTTCGGGATTATATTAAAAATGAGTTCGAGCAATTAAGTGCTAAGGAAATCATGAAATCACCATTTCCTTTCGAACACTTTTATCAATTTTTTGCTGGGGTGTTCTGTTTTTCAAATTTTACCACATTGATAGTAAGATTAAGGTTTCTATATTTCAAACTTCAATTGCACTTATAAAATCTGTTAACAAATTTCTCTTAAAAGCCAAAGTTTGCCGAAAACTGAAAATGAAAAAAAAATTGCAGAAATTTTAATCAGGGATCGCAAATAATGATTATCCATCACATTTTAAAAGAAAAAAATCATTATGTTAGGGATATGCTACATGTACAAGGAATACACCATTGCAATCGTCTTTAAGTGGACTGTCCGTTCCGCCAATGATTTTTATTTTTTAAGTTTTATTGAAAAAAATCAAAAATAAAAATTATTTTCGAGTTCTATTTTTTCCTAAGACATCAATGATTACTTGTTGAGTTTTATTTTTCGCTTGGAAAATAAAAATTATTCTCCGAGTTTAATTTTCTGCTCAGAGAATAAACATTATTGTCTGAGTTTTATTCTTTGCTCGCCATTTAATGATTGATGTTTAAGTTTTATTTTCTGATTGAAGAATAAAAAATACTCTCTGAGTTTTATTTTCTGATTGAAGAATAAAAATTACTTTCACTTAGAAAATAAGGATTATTTTCCAAGTTTTATATTTCGCTTATAAAATAAAAATTATTTCTTGAGTTTTATTTTTTACTTAAAAATAAAAATTATTTCTTTTGTTAATTTGGACATATGTAAAGATATAAATAGTACTTTTTGAAACTTTTTAACTAAAAAACATAGAAATTAGTTTAGTTGGCATTCTTTTGATATAGTAAAAGTATCAAACTAGTGTTTGGTACTTTTTCTTCATTTTTATATTTGGGGGATAAAACGTGTACTTTGGTACTTTTATGGATCATTTTTACTGAAACACATAGAAATAATATTAGTATCGTTATTTGAGATAGGGTTTCAGTGAGATATGTGTTTCAGTAAAAAAGTTCCAAAAAGTACTATTTATATACTTTCATATGTCCAAATTAACAAAAGAAAAAAATAATTTTTATTTTTAAGTAAAAAATAAAACTCAAGAAATAATTTTTATTTTTAAGCGAAATATAAAACTTGGAAAATAATCCTTATTTTTTAAGTGAAATATAAAACTTGGAAAGTAATTTTTATTCTTCAATAAGAAAATAAAACTCAGAGAGTAATTTTTATTCTTCAATCAGAAAATAAAACTTAAACATCAATCATTAAATGGCGAGCAAAGAATAAAACGCAGACAATAATTTTTATTCTCTGAGCAGAAAATAAAACTTAAGAGATTAATTTTTATTCTCAAAGCAGAAAATAAAACTTAATACATAATCGTTATGTTCTAAGCATTAAATAAAGCTCAGAGAATAATTTTTATTCTTTGAGTAGAAAATAAAAATTAAGAAATAATCATTAAAACCCAATTTTTAAAATAAAACTCATAATCATTACAATCTCTGATTTTAATATTGAACAGACCCAAATGTAGTAGTTTCTATTGTGAATTATTTGTCACCCTTTTATAAATAATTTGTCAGTCCGATCAGAAGTTGTGACAATTCCAATTTAATGCTTTATTTCTCAAAAAATTAATTTTTAATAAATTGTTCAGTTTTAATGTTAAATAATAATAATAAAAAAAAGTGTAGCGGGAAAAAATTTTTTACGAAACATTAATCTAGAAGTCATGCATTTTGCTGTGATACTAATTACATGTATAAAAGTATATATTTAAGCTGTAGGCGATCCACAAATCTTAAATAAATAAATAAACAAATAAATAATTAAATGAAGCTTTTTAGTAAGTCCGGATTTTAAACGAACTGTTTTTTCTACATGTAGAAAATGCCAGGCAACCATAAAAATATCTATAAAAATGAAATAAAGTTAGATTTTACTTTATCAAATATTCCTGAATTTCAAAATAAATATGATACATTAAGGATACATGTACATATAAACAATTTGGGTGCCATAATATTAAATATTTATTTACAAACATAAGAACATAGGCTGCCTGCCTGCTTATAGCTAATATCATCATCCAAAAAGCTCTACTATGTAAAGTTCGGTAAACATAATTGTTGTACAGTAATAAACAAATTTTTGTTTAAAGGAAATAAAAAAAAAAAAAAATAAAAATTATTTAAAAAAATAAAATCAATATGGCGAATATAAAGGTAAAATAAAAAATGAAAAGCTGCAGCTAAACTGGCTTTTTTATTTAACATATTTTTGCTTTTATTATTTTATGTTTCATTTTATTACATTTTTTTTTTTTGTATTCAGTTCAAATAATAAATAAATAAATTAAAAAAAACGTCATATTGTCTGTTATAAAGTGAATTTCAAACGAAACTGGTTTTGTTTTAAGTTTGATGCATGAGAATTGTAATAAATTTTATGACAGGGTACTTCAAAACCCAGCCAAGTACAAAACTCAACAGTCAGGCACACATTCATACATACATAGTTGTTGTTTAACATACAGCTAGCGGCAAGAAGTATTCCCCTACGGCATACTAAGGTAAACTTTTAATTGGCAATAATTCTCTTTTAATGCCGCCCTTACACCTTCCTACAGTTTTTATGATAAAAACAGTACACAAAAAAGAGTTTTGAACTTTATTGAAAAAAAAATACTTAAATTTTTTATTAAATTTATTTTCTTTTTCTGACTATAAATTTGCTATTTAGTAGGGATGCAACGATTTGCCTTTTTATCCATGCGATATCGATAATCAAATAATCACAACTATTCTGTTTTGCGGCGGCAATGCAAGACGACGCCGTTTTTTATCGTTTGTTGTAAATCCGTATACTCGTTGGCAATATTGCCATTTATTCGAAGAGGCACTGTTCCTACTAATTTTTTAGAAACAGTGGGAAAGTGTTGCGACTGCTTTAAACGCCCTTGGCGATGGATGGCAAAAGGTACATGTTTGACAAAATTGTTTTTACAAATTAGGTAACATGGTAACAAATAAAATGAAATGCAAAGCTACTGGAGGCGGTATATATAAGCAGCTTATACTGAGCCACTTGAAAGAAGGGGCAGTACCAATAACAAATAAACCCTGAGGGTATGGTTCAGGGAGCCACAAGTGAATGGAAACTTATTTTGAGTTCAATTCAGTACAGTTTTTATTTTTTTTTCACACAATTTCTATTTTTTTTCACAATAATTTTATAAAAAAAAAGTAATATACAAATGAATCAGCTGAGACTCAGATATTAGATATGTGTGTTATATTTTATAAAAATTATCTATAAACTGGCAACGTCGTCATAAGACTGTTAGGGAATGCCAAATTAGTATTGATGTTGTGTTAAAGTGGTGTTGCCTCAAAATCGAAATCGATTTTGACGTCGCCTAACAGAACAAGAGTGAATTTTGTAGGCATTGCCGTGTGAATTTAAATTAAAGGTAAAATAAATCAAATTGAAGATGAGTATTATCTAGGGGCACAGTAGGGCACCAGGCCAAGTCCCGGCCTAAACATACACATGTATATTACATGAACCAAATCGCACTGCACAGTGGGGCAGAATCAACATTTTTGGAAATAACCTAGTCATTTACAAACGGCTGAGCCTATTGATCCAAAATTTGTCATGAGCATAACAGAGGAGTATCTGAACTTAAGTTTTAAAGATGGGTACCATACAAACTTCAGGGGTAGCGCTATGTGGTCTCAAAATTGGGAACCTCGCACCCGAAAATTCTTTTACAGCTTGCCATTTCTTCACTTTTATTCTGATTTTTTAAAGATATACATGGTCTTAAAGGTCTTGTCAACACCTACAAAATGGTATCTAAATTTGCAAATAATAAATTAAAATCTTTGAGTTGTAAGCATTTTAAGAAATAAAATTTTAGATTTTTCGCTACCCTGGTCCAGTTTTTTCAAAATATTGGGTACAATTTTTATCAAATTTTTTAAATCTTTTATCGTAGTTAGCGAGTCAAATTCTAAATATTTTTGATAAATTTGAAGATTGAGTTAAAAACTAGACTATTTTCAATTTAAAAAATCCAAAATTATTGCATTTTTGTGTATTTTAGCCCAAAAAAGGCCATTAACGTTTTTTTTTTTAGAAAAAATTTTCTCAAGGAATATATACAAATTTTTTATTTTTGTATAAGCTAACTATATGTGTGTTCGTTTAAAAAAAATGATCATCCTTGAAGAAGTCGGAGGTCCCACAATATGATCTATTTTACATCGAAATTTTAATTTTAGCCTTTATATTCTAAACTGCCAAAACTGGGATCGAAAAAAGAAGACTGCTGTAATAAAGCTATATATGCTTCAAATTGTTTCTGAAAATATTTTATGAGCCCTAGTCCGTATGTAGACTTTATGGGCAAAAGAGTAAAAAATCCCAATTTTGGGATTTTTGGTCCTTATTTTGGGAATTGTGGAATTTTCTTTTTCTTAATATTGCAGATTTTTTGCCATTTCTTTTTGCTTGATCAACAACACATACACAGAAAATTTTATTTAATTTGCTTAATTTATAAAAATTTTATTGCATATTTCAAATTTTTCCTTCCCTCAAATTTGCCCGTTTTTACCATAATTTTCAAATAACAGCAACAAATTTAAAAAAAAAAAATTATAATATTTAATTTTTTTATATATATAAATGAATATAAATGATGCAGTTTCCTACCAAAAAAAAAAAAGATTCACCTCAATATCAATTTTACGTTCAAAACTATGTGCTTTTAAATATGAGTATTCCCATATTTATCACGCATTAATTAGTTTTTCTTACCATAACAGTACCATAACTTAACATAAATCAATAATAAAGGGTGTTTTTTATAGAGGTATAGAATTTTAAGTTGCAATAAAACAACGATGGGTTATTCGATTGACATGAATTTTATTTATCCGAAAGATGATCTTGTGGCATTACATTTTAAATATGATTTCTGGCACATGACCGCCACGGCTGGATCTGGACGTCCAATTTTCGATGACTTTTACCAACATTTGTGGCCGTAACACGGCGAATGTTGTCTTCCAAATGGTCAAGCATTTGTGGCTTATCCGCATGAACCAATGACTTTACATAGCCCCACAGAAAATAGTCTAGCGGTGTTAAATCACAAGATCTTGGAGGCCAATTCACAGATCCAAAACATGAAATTAGGCGGTCACCAAACGTGTCTTTCAATAAATCTATTGTGGCACGAGCTGTGTGACATGTTACGCCGTCTTGTTAAAACGACATCTCCTGGACATCATGGTTATTCAATTCAGGAATGAAAAAATTAGTAATCATGGCTCTATACCGATCACCATTGACTGTAACGTTTTGGCCACCATCGTTTTTGAAAAAGTACGGACCAATGATTCCCATAAAGCGCACCAAACAGTCAGTTTTTCTGGATGTTGCGGTGTTTCGACATACACTTGAGGATTACCTTCATTCCAAATGCGGCAGTTTTGTTTGTTGACGTAACCATTCAACCACAGGTGAGCTTGATCGCTAAACAAAATTCGCTTATGAAAAACGGGAACAACGGTAATCTCGTTTTGGGCACTATTTGCAAGCGTTGTTCAGGCTTGAGTCTATTCATGATGAATTGCTAAACCAAACTGAGAATAAATCACTTGACAGCTGTTAAATCGGTCGCCATCTTGAAAAGTAATGCCAACTTAAAGTTGGCATTACAATTTGTACAGAAATTGGTAAAGAGTATGCCAAATCGCGTAAATGATGTGTTACAAAATAAAGGGCCTTGGACTAAGTATTAAAATTATTCGTATTCTGCAAGACTGTTGTTGAGAGTTGTTTTCGTTTTCTTTATTTTTTTCTTAGAAATTGATGCTTTAAGTTTTGAATGTTTGTTAAGTACCTAATACTAAATAAACTTCAAAAAAAAAATTGAATTTGCTTTATTACTTTTATTTCTATGACATAAAAAGTGCTCAAAGTACAAACTTGTACTTATTTATGCACTTCACTGTATGTTTTCGTAAATAATTATCTAGTGAGTAAACATGTCAGCATTAATTAAACAAATTAAGGATTTTATATTTGGTACATATTTTAAATCCTTTTAAAACTTTATATTTACTTTTCTTGCTGTGATGTGGATGTGTATTTTTTGTGTAATGAAAGACTTTTCTCGACTGTTGACAACACAAACAAGTCAAAAATTCGTTCCAGGGAAATCAGGATAAGTCCAAACGTCTTATTGTATCTTTTTCCTTAGGGTATGCAATAGTGTTGGTCAATTAGTTGCCGACAAAGGCAAGAACTTGATTTCTCACTTTGATTTAACGGCCAAAATTTGTGGATAGGAATTCGGACTTATTTTAACATTTCAATTTTTGAGCGGATAACAATAAAACCGCGTAGAGACTCATGCCCTGATGTACGAATAAGAAGTACAGTACAAATAAACTGACTTATAGGCTCAAAAATATACACACATTGTAGATTACAAACTTCTACTTTATAATTTGATCCTTAAAATATATTAAACTAATATGGCTGATTACTAGTTTCAGCTGCAAAATGAATTGCATTGGAGCGTAGTTGCATTTAGAAAAGCCTAAAAATCTAAAATAAGAAAATATGAAACTCTTATGAAACAAAAATTCATTTGAAATTAAAGTTAAATCAAAAATTTAAACAAGTTTTCAATAGTTACAAGCACAAGCAGCTATAAATCAAAGTTGAAAAGTTTTTCAAAATGGCGAAAGTTTGTTGCACGACAAACTTAAATTGTGTAGAGAGTTTTCAACATTAAATCAAATTAGTTTTTATTTCCTTTTATATTTAATGAAAAAAAAAATAATTATAAATTATTTATAACAATTCAGTTATCAAAATTGCAAGAATTCCAAGAAAACAAAACGAAGCACGATCAATATATCCGACGTTAGCAAGAAAATTAAAACTGAATATAATGTTAATTTATTTATAAGACACGTCAGCAGTTTCTTATTTTTTGCTTAAATTAATTTTAAAAATAGTTTTTTTTTTTCATAAAAAAAGCCATGACATTTCGGTTTGATTTAACGACCCTAGCAGCCGCAGCCGGGCAGTCACCAAACGAACGAGCAAAACTTAATGACTCAAATGTTAATTACAGTCATTTTCTTTCCGTTTTAATTTTTTTCAAATAGAAGACTGTGCAGAAAATAGTTTACGACAACCTCAACTGTCTGCTATTATTATATAATTATTAATGCCATATGTAATTAATGGTTAAAGAGAATTTTTAAATATGATTTATTATAATGTTGTATGAAATACCCTAAGGGGCAATATACAGTAGCGAGCAGAAAAAATGCAACGCTGTATCATATAATATTTTAATGCATCTGTAATAATGGTAACTATTTCATATTTTCTTTTGGCCTTCTTTAAATTGAGTGTATAAAGAGTAAATACAGAATGATACCGGATGTCACATACACAACAGACAGTTGCACGAACAAGCTCATCTAATGTGTGCGCTCATAAGCTCATGAGCAGATTGTCATACTCGAACACAAACGAGCTTACTGAAGACATGCCTGTTGTTATGTTCAACATTTATCCAAACTTATTCAAACTTGCTTATTTAAATATTGCAAGTTCATCACATTTAGGTAGCTGGTCTTCGTTGCATATTATTTTCCACCCATTGTTACTCTTGTGCAGTGTTACCCTATTTTTTTCGGCAAAATCTTCAATTCAACTAAAAAAAATCTTTTTATACCCTTCACCACAGGTGGAAGTTAATTAAAAATGTAAAATATTCGTTTTAAGTTTTTTACGGGTTTTTAAAGACCCAACAAATATTTTTTTTTTGTCGCCACCTACATAATGGGTGATTTTTTTGAGGTTAGGATTTTCATGCATTAGTATTTGACAGATCACGTGAGATTTCAGACATGGTGTCAAAGAGAAAGATGCTCAGTATGCTTTGACATTTCATCATGAATAGACTTACTAACGAGCAACGCTTGCAAATCATTGAATTTTATTACCAAAATCAGTTTTCGGTTCGAAATGTTCAAATGTGACAAATTTTGTTCAGCGATGAGGCTCATTTCTGGTTGAATGGCTACGTAAATAAGCAAAATTGCCGCATTTGGAGTGAAGAGCAACCAGAAGCCGTTCAAGAACTGCCCATGCATCCCGAAAAATGCACTGTTTGGTGTGGTTTGTACGCTGGTGGAATCATTGGACTGTATTTTTTCAAAGATGCTGTTGGACGCAACGTTACGGTGAATGGCGATCGCTATCGTTCGATGCTAACAAACTTTTTGTTGCCAAAAATGGAACAACTGAACTTGGTTGACATGTGGTTTCAACAAGATGGCGCTACATGCCACACAGCTCGCGATTCTATGGCCATTTTGAGGGAAAACTTCGGAGAACAATTCATCTCAAGAAATGGACCGGTAAGTTGGCCACCAAGATCATGCGATTTGACGCCTTTAGACTATTTTTTGTGGGGCTACGTCAAGTCTAAAGTCTACAGAAATAAGCCAGCAACTATTCCAGCTTTGGAAGACAACATTTCCGAAGAAATTCGGGCTATTCCGGCCGAAATGCTCGAAAAAGTTGCCCAAAATTGGACTTTCCGAATGGACCACCTAAGACGCAGCCGCGGTCAACATTTAAATGAAATTATCTTCAAAAAGTAAATGTCATGGACCAATCTAACGTTTCAAATAAAGAACCGATGAGATTTTGCAAATTTTATGCGTTTTTAAAAAAAAAAGTTCTCAAGCTCTTAAAAAATCACTCGTTACTTCTGCATGACTCCGAAACTTAATTATGTAAAGTTGACTTAAAGGTAATTTTATCCCGCATATTCTGGTGTTACAATTATTCAAATCAAACAATCCGCTAAAGAGTTATTTAGAGATAAGTTAGCATGGTCGCCTTGTTTAGGGGACAATATTACCCATGCCCATAAACAAAAATTTGTACGTGATACGCGAAAACTGAAAGCGTATTTTAATTCAACGACTTGAGATCACTATATTCCACATATTTATGTTCAGGGAGCAATTTTTTTTACAGACTAGTGTAATCAATATGCCAGGCAAATTTTCGAAAATTTTAGGATTGCAATTCAGCGTTATCAGATGATTCTATTCGACGTTGCAGGCAAAAAACCACTCCCACCTATATTTTTTACGTTGTCAATATGAGCAATTTTTTGAAGGAATTATTTGCTTAACATAGATTACAGGACGGTTTAAATTTAAAAAAAAAAAATTCCATATTTTTAGAAAACATTTTCCATAATATTTTTAGAAAAAAATTAACAAAAAAGTTTTAAAATTTTTACAAAAAAATTTCAAAAAAATATTTTTACAAACAATTTTCGATAAAATGTTACAAAAAATTTTCGAAAAAAATTTACCCAAAATTTAAAAAAAAAAATTTACAAACAATTTTCGAAAAATTTTGCAACATAAAAACTTTTACAAAATATATAAAAAATTAAAAAAAATTTTTTTTTTTTAATTTGTTTAAAATCATAAAAGTAAAAACCGAACTATGGTGAAGGTTCATAGCACTCTTACTTGTTTTTTATTAAAAATAATTTTTAGTGATACATTCTTATATTCATATGTTTTTTTATTCTAACTTAAATTATCGAGGTTGTAGTGAAACACCCAGAGTCATTATTGGGAATCGAGCCCACAGCCCCATACTGATAGGCTAGCACATTACCTTTTAGCCTACCGGGGCACCCATTTCGTTTTTATTGTAATGGATTCATGAAAAATTTCTTTTAACGTTAGCAGTTGATAAAACTACATGAACTTTTTTAAACCAGATAAAGTTTCAAAACCCTCAAAAATTTAATTTTAAAACGATTCTCCAAAACATTTCGGTATTTGGAAATAACATTAGCAGGTGCTAAAACCTCTACAAATTTTAACAAATCATTATCAAAATCAAACTTTTTTTGATAAACTATGACACTAAACTGTTTATGTTAATAAAACTAAACAATAATTTCTTCATCGTATAATATATAGGCATCTAAATAAATGCCTTTAGGATCTTTAAAATATGTACAATTATTTTATATTATTTTATTGAAGGTCCAGCGTTGTTTGTTTAAGGCCCCTATTACGGTTTACAAATCAACGCTACTTCAGTTAAAATTTCTACAATTTGGTATTATCAATTACAACTCAACTTGCCAACCATTTTTAAGTTTAATTTTAATTGTGTTACAACTCTGTTATACTGGGTGGCGCAAAAGTAATCCTCCTATCAGAAAATGCTATTAATTTTGCGATTGGCCCCTAATGTCAATTCTGTTTTGAAATTTGTCTAGTAAACACTTGCGAAATACACGTTAATAAACAATGTTACGCTACACTGCTCCAGAACGCGGAATATTGGTGACTATTTATTTGACCAATAATCGGTCGGTGACTTTGGCACAACGTGAATTTCGTCGCAGATTTCCTGGCCGTCTAACTACTGGTGAAACACTGCGACGTTTAGCCGCTCGCCTCGAAGAGACTGGCACAACACGAGATGCTGCCAGGCGTGGCAGACCCCTTAGTAGCCGTTCTGCAGAGAATATTGCTGCTGTAGCCGAGGATGTCATGGAAGCGCCGTCGACATCGACCAGACGACGTGCCACGCAAATGGGTATCAGTCGACGGTCTTTACAGCGAATTTTGGTAAAAGATTTGAAGATGTTTCCGTACAAAGTCCAGACGGTGCATCAGCTGTTAGCTGCTGACCGCCAATCGCGTCTAACATACGCTCAAGCCATCCTTAATCACCACCAAGAGGAAGATGATTTTTCATCAAAAATAATCATGAGTGATGAGGCCCATTTCCATCTTAGCGGGTACGTAAATAAGCAAAATTTACGCTTCTGGGGCACTGTAAATCCGCGTGTAACCCACAAAGAGCAATTACACCCGCTCAAAGTCACTGTAGGGTGTGTTGTTTTCGCTGCAGGAGTCATCGGACCTTTTTTCTTCGAAGACGTCGCGGGCCAAACGGTTACTGTGAATGGTGAGCGCTACAGAGAAATGATTAACGAGTTCTTTTTGCCGCAACTTGATGAATTGGGATTGGAAAACATGTGGTTCCAACAGGACGGTGCAACGGCACACACTGCACGTGCCACAACCGATATGCTGAAGGATGCATTGCCCGGGCGCCTAATCTCCCGTTTTGGCGATTTGCACTGGCCAGCAAGATCGCCTGATTTGAACCGCTGCAGACTTCTTTTTGTGGGGCTTTTTGAAGTCGCGGGTTTATGTCAACAAGCCTCAGACTCTTGCAGCTCTTAAAGACAATATCCGTCAAGAATGTGAGGACCTATCGCCGGAAGTTTTGGCCAAAGTGATAGAAAATGCCATAAAAAGGGCTCAAATGACAATCAACTGTGGCGGCGGCCATTTACATGACATCATATTCTCGACTTGATGTAAAAAAATTAAAAGACCAAATAAAAATAATCCACAAGAAGAATCAAAGTTTTTCATTTTTTTTTTAAATTACAGCCAAAAAACATCGGAAGGTTATTTTTGACCCACCCTGTAGTATCACCGTTTACCGTTTACAACCCAGTATTAGTGCGGTTAACAAAAGTATCAAAAGATTACAACTCATCGGTAGTAATTGTTTCAAGTATATTATTTACGAAAAATGGAAAGCGGGTACGTAAAGTTTTTTAATTTGTCTTCAAGTACTTTATTAATCACAGATTTCGAACAAATTTATATAAAAATAAAAAGTTACAATAAAACAACAGTTTGAAAAACTTGTAGAACTGATGGAAATTCATCTCGATACTGGACGAGGCAACCCGCAATTTGGATCCCGCAAACTTGATCTTCATCGTAGATAGAGCTATATTTTAATCGTTGCCATTGCACTTTTGGTAACTCCCATTTGTAAAAAATACTTTAGTTTTGCATTTATTACTTATTCTAAACTCATTTATTTTTCTTACTTTAGGCTGGGCAGTTCAAGTAGGTTGACTCATCACGAGTTCTGTTTTTTTTTTTGTTACGTAGAACATCTTCCGAATCATCTTCAAAAAATAAATTTCTATTTATGTATATCCGCCTTAAAATATTTTTTTTATAGTAAAACACATAAAACACATTTGTCTTGTTGTCCTTAATAAAAAATTGTTTTCAATAAAAACTACGAACTTTCGGAGCAAACGTCAGAACTGTACTACTCTATGGGTGTAGGTCCAGTCGCAGTATTACCCACAGACTGCAGGCTTTCGTCAATAGCTGCCTCAGCGCCATATCAAATGCAGATCGGTGTGGAAAGCAGTCCACAAACACCTCTTAACACAGAAATAACAGAAATACGGAAACGAAAGTGGCAGAGGATGGTATACTTTGAGTAGAGAGTATGACAACGTAGTCCCTGGTAGTATATTCCAATATGATAATGATCTGGTTTTAAGTAAATTGGATTTCTATCACCAGTAAATAAAATACTGATGTCATGCCTAACGGTGAAAACTATCGTCACTGGCTGTTTGTTATACTCACCAGTACAGCACATCGAAGACGTTACATGATAAAGATGTTCTCACATTAAAAGGGCTCGCTAATCTTACCAAAAAAACTGCCAATGTCCACACACGCTCTACAATAAAAAGTGATCCCAAACTCGGAATATGTTACTATTACTGGCCATTACAATCTCCTGATCTTAACCCCGTATAAAATCTTTGGAGATCGGAAAATTAAAAAGAGAAATCCGAAAAAAAAATATTAGGTTACATGAATCAGCCATGAGCAATTGCTTCGGTTATCGTATATAACCAAAAAAATTGTAATCAAAAAGGCGTACATTGGGTGAGCATCATATAAAACTCAATAGTCTATTGGTGGAGCGCCATATAAAACTCAAGTTATTTTACACGAGCTGAATTTCGTATAGGTCGCTTTGCCGATCCTGTTGAGAGGCGAAAATTAATATTTTAGATAATCTAGAGCTAATCTAGAGTTTTCAAGAAGTCAAAAAAAAAATAACAAATTGTAGTTAATTTCTATAAATTCAATTAAAAGTTATAAAAGGAAATAAATTGATTGCCTTTATTTTGAAACAGTTGCATTCAAATAACTCATACAGCGTTGCATTTTTTCTGCTCGCTACTGTACGTTTCAATCATAACGATTAAAACTTTGAGAGATTTTTATTATAAAACCTTGATTTGATTTATGATTTATAATTCTTTGGATTTACAAACTCAGGAGAGGAATTTAAAATAACAAACTGAAATGTCAAAAACATAAAAATAGTTCTGGATTTGAAAAATGAAAAACACTTAACGCTTCTTTTATCACAAAACCACAGAAATGTAATAATGGCGACTTTTTTAAATAGAAAAATATGCTTAACTAACCTCAAAAACCAAACAGTCCTATACTAACCTCAAAAGTACATTTAAAAATATATGTATGAGTGAGTGTGTATGAAACGAGAAAATACGAGGAGAGGTCACCAAGGACTTAAAAAAAATATATAAAGAGCACTTAACATAGGATATGAAGATTTCTCATAAATGTCTAGTGGCGAACAACTGAATGAAAACTCGTCATTCTATTTCTTAATTTTATGCGATTGATAAGAGTAATAAGATCATTCAGAAAATATGCAGTATAATACTTTTGAGTGGCTGTCGGCTTAAAGTTGTTTTTTGCATAAAAAAACATCATACCAACTCAAAAGCAAGTCTCATCTTTTGAGGCCATAAACGAATCGTTTTAAAGTGAATGGTATTATAACTAGGGAATACTAACAACCTACTTAGTAGTCAGTGTCTTTGGCAATGCGAGCGAATCTCCTACAATGGCTGAACTCACTAAACCTAAAAAGACAGGCTTGTATGGTGATCAGAGCCCCTTGCCAGGAAGGCCAGTAAGGTGCTTAGATGCAATAAAAGTAGCTTAAGCTGGATCAAATGCGTTAGTATCAGGTCATGGAAACTTCAAGTATTAGCTAGATGATACTCGCAGTCTGTGCCTGGCTGATACGGTAGCGCACATTGCGTGTGAATATCCAGCATAGGCTAGCATAAAGGCCTAGTTAGCCGACCATAACCTAATGGAATGTACACATGAAAATTGTTATTGTTTGAGATTGAAACACATGAAAATTGATGTCGTTTTATATTCTCTTGCTCTCTTTTCGGTCTTTCTTGTATTTTTTCAATGTTTTCGTCAGTGATGTAAGCCAATCTATTAAAAATAGATTAGGTTACATTTTAACGAGTCATTGATAAACAAAGCATAAACGAAAACGAAAACAAGAGCCTCAAAAAACAACAATTTCCATGTGCTACGTTCCGTTAAAGAAACGGTCGGCTAACTAGGCCTTAAGGCTTAGGAGTACGGGCAACAACTTGTTAAATGTGGATGCCATAGGAGAACTAAGCCTTAGAAAATGCTAGCAATTACTAGACTCTGTTATGAGAAAAAAGGCGGCCGACAGTTATCAGTCGACAGTCTGATATCACTGAAGTCAAGAGTAGAGGCTGGTTGTAACACGTGACTTAATAAAAGTAAGATTGTCGTAAATTTCACGTCGGTTGCCTATAATCATTGAGGACGGAGGGAGTCGTAAATGGATCCATTAAGGAAGTGGTCTGCTTTGATATTCTCCCTATATATTTTAATAAAAGCAATGCCTAAACATGGACGTATTTTGCATTGGGAACTTTGACATTTTAGATGCAAAATAAAAACATATCGCCTTAGGGGTTTAAAGACCAAATAAACACTAAAAGTAATAATAAAAACGTTAGCATTAATGCCACATATACACGACATGTTTTTAAAATCTGACATGGCATTTCCCACTGCAAAACACGTACATGTCGTGCAAATATGATGGTTATTTGAGTGTTGACAAAAAACCTATGTCGTGTGAAAACAACCAACGGCGGTTAACCACTGGCGGAAGCATTAGCCGGATAAAGATAATATTTTAGAAGACCAATATCTGAGTAAGCTGTTATGTTATATGTCTATTTGATAACAATTATACAAATCGTGTATTATCATTTCATGTAAATTTAATATCTTTACATTTAGAGTAAACAAAAATTAAAAATGGATAAGTCGTCAACAAGTCAATTTGCAACCAAACGGCTATGATATCTGTAGAGAAAAAAAGGCTATTTAATATTTGCGCGCGGCTCAGTTGTTGTAAATAAATAAGTTTTATGTTTTATGTCCCGTTCGGACATAAAACATAAAATAGCTTGGGAGGTAGCAATTCACGTTTAGACGGTATTACATAAACCTCTAGAGGCCCTATAATCCGATAACAGTTAAGCGAAGAGAAGATGAAGAAGATTTAGGTATCGGGGCAATACGAACAACTTTACACCCATTTGTAAATCTAGACGTCATTAGGATAAAGTTAAACAGGTGAATCGAAACCAGATACATTTGAAAATAACATTTTGAATAAACGAATTGAAACATCATCAGTCCCTATAAAACAATGCTGGAAAATTATTGAGTAGCGGGTATCGAGTATTTGATCTTTTTTATGAGTACTCAATACTCAAAAGTAGTTACTCGAATCGTTTATAGATCGATTACGGATGGAAACCGAACTTTAGTTGCGTTGTCAAAAGACAAGTTGGTATTATGTACGGCAACTTTTGTTGCTATAAAGTTTTCGGTAATGCCATTTTGACAGTCTAGCAACTGGAAATAAATGTAAACAAACAAAAAGTGTTTATTAAATATGCCAGAAAAAATAAATTTAAAGTAAATAAAAATGTAAATAAATAAAATGAATATTTCCAAAAGGCAACGTGTCGATTGATTTCCATTTCTTATATTAAATGTAGAAAGTGTTGTAATTTTGTTATTTTTACCATTTTGAAATGGACAAATTAAAGAACATATGTATGTATATTATACATATCGATACTTTAATATAGAAAGGCCCTAATAACGTTTTTCCTACTTTATAGCAGAAGAAAAAAACTTAATAAAAATTACAGTTTGGTAGTATTCGCGTATTATTTTTTAACGCATTGTTTGATTAAATCTCCTAGCGTTTTAATACTGTAGTAATTTTTTCTATTTTCAATTTTCTATTAAAAGATAATTATATTATATAAATATTATATAAATTTTGTTTTAAATATAAAAACTTTTAAATATACATAATTTAGTTATACCAACATTTTTAATTTATAATCGGTGAAAAATATCAATAGCAACCACAAATTTATGATTGCCTATAGGACAACTGAAAATTGGAAACTTTTGGTGCCTGTTGCCAGTTGCCAGTTGCCAGTTGCCATACGTAATATAATTTCGGCAACTGGCACGTTACTGAATTTGGGTTGCCATCCGTAATCGACATATTACAGTTATATTTTTAGAAACAAATTTAATGATAAAAAATTTAACGGCTTCATTAAAACTCTGATTAACAGTGAGTTTATATTACGAAAACAAAAGTATTGAGTAGTATTAAATAATTAAAACTAATAGAAATTGCCAGCACTAAAATAGAATTAAAAACCAGATTTCATATTAAGAAATATTAAAAACTTTTCAATGCTTGAAAAAACCGTAAAAAAATAGATAAGTCCTCACATTTGGCAACGCTAATGGCTCAATACATTATCTAAAATTTGTTTTCAAACATTTTCAATTCAGTGTAAACTGTAAATGTCAGCTGTAAAAGCCAACTGGCAGTTTTCCATGTATAATGACTATAAAAAAAAAGACTTTTTGAAAAAAAAAAATGAAATTACATTTTGCTATAATTATTTGAAAGTTCTTTTTTAGAAATTATTATTAATAAAAAATAATCTTTCATTTATATCCTGCTTCATTAACATTGTAGAAAATGTAGAAATGCAATTAATATTTAATGGAATGACTGCAAGACTGACATTTATGTATGGCCGTATATAAACGTACGATAATGACTTTGTTTGTACACGTGTACCAAACACAGTACGAGTATAATAATGACGTAACATAAAATTTTATTTTATGTAATTTGAAGCTTCCATTAATTTTATTATAGATTTATTTTTTCATATTTAAGGGCACGATTTTATAGAAATACATTACTCGCGTCGTAAAAAAACAAAGTGCCAACGTAATGACCTCGTAATAAATGTAATTCAATGAACGACCGTGCGACCTTTTCATTGACCATTAAAACAGCAGACATTTGGCTTCTTAATGCCTTGAAAGGTAAATGAGCAAGAGTGGGCCATATTTTATAATATTGTAATCAGATAACAACAACAACAAGAATAATGTTGTTTAATGGACTAAAAAATTAAATAAATTTGCAATATTACAAAAATATTTTTATTTAAAAATTTTTCTAGTTTAAATTTTCTATTTCTAAGAAAGTTTTCTAAGTTTGGCTGTGGTTACAACTTTTTTATTACAGTTGTGGTTTTTAATTAAAGCTGCAAAATTTTCGATATTATCAACTAAAACGCCCTAAGCAAAATATCGCTGCATCTTTAAACTTCAAAAAACCTACCTTATGATGTTATCGAAAATGAAGAAATAATAAAAAAAAACAAAATCACAGAAACTTAAGAGTAGCAAAATTTATAAATTGCAAACAAAGGTGAACCTTAAAAAACAAACTGCAAATAATAACCTCAAAACTACTAAATGTAATTTGTAAACAAGACGAACCAGCTGTTAAACCACTTGTGCACAGGGTTGAACTACCTTCCTATGAGAAAAAAAAAAAAAAAAACTTCAACAAAATCATGTTTTCATAACAAAGAAAGAAATTTCCTTCTTTTTATAAAATAAAAGAAAATGTCAAATTTCCTAAGTCTACTTACTGAGCTCATTCTAATATTTTTGAAAAAAAAAATAATAATAAAGAAAATCAAATGAATTTTGTGCTGCTGCCATAAAATACTTCTACTCGAAAACCGAAATACCTCATGAAGTGATAAATAAGTAAGGCATATCTGCACCAGCCTTCAACTCTAGCTACTTGAGCTGCAATTAATAAGTTTTATAGATCGATTATGGATGGCAACCCAACCTCAGTTGCGTTGTCAGTTGCCGAAATTGTATTACGTATTGCAACTGGCAAATAAATATTGTTAATTTTAGTTGCCAAAATGGCAACCATAAATTTGTGGTTGTTGTTGATTTTTTTTTTTACAGGTTATAAAGTAAAAACTGCACTAAAACAGAAAAGTAAGGGTATTTTTTTCATCTCTTGCAGACAACGTAAGTATCATGGCCCCTTTCTGCGTTACTCGCTTAATTCCACACATAGCAACTGCAATGCAACAAAGAAACAGCGATGACACGATTTTTTATAGACACATATTTTATCTGCACCCCGCTTTTTAACTTTTGATGAAAATGGTCGAAAAATAGCTACTGGAATGAAACTTGATATACCAAAGGCTTCATGCTCAAGAGGGTGTTGTAATTTACAGGAGGATCTTTAGGTGGATTAAGATTATTGTATATTTTCTTTTAAGATTTATCGCATTGGCTGGAACATGATTATAAATTTGCATTAAATCTACAAGTGTGTTTAGGCACATTTTTGAAGTGATTGGTTTTTAATTTCAAAAAGAATGAAATTGTAGACATGAATTAATATTTTTTTGTTATTTTCTTTGTTATTTATTAAAAATATTTGATTGTGTATATTTATTTCCAGTTGCTAGACTGTCAAAATAGCAATATCGATAACTTTGTGGCAACTGAAAAAAGTTGCCTTACATAACACCAATTTTTTCCCCAGTTGCGAGGGTTGAGATTGGGTTGCCATCCATAATCGACCTATTACTTTATAAGTTTTTGGAAAAAGGATTTTTTTTTCGGGATAAAATTTTTATTTTTCAACATCAGTCTTATTTAAGCTCGATAAATATAGGCTTGTTAACTTTAGCTAAAGTAAGCAAATAAAATACCTATTATTATTCGATATTACAGTTAATCGGGTACTAATAGGTCGATTCTGGATCGCAACCGAACTTTGTTTGCGATGTCAACAGGCAACGCAACTGGAAATAAATGTAAACAATCAAATAGTTTTTAAGAAATAACCAACAAAATACAAAAAAAATATTTCATGTCTGCAGTTTTGTGCAATAGATTCTTTTTAACCGACTTCAAAAACAGGAGGTTATCAATTCATCTGAATGTTGCTTTTTTTTATGTTTGTGCCCGCAGAACTCAGTCATTTCTGAACCGATTTTTTTTTTCTTTATTAGAAAGGAAATGCTTACAGATTGGTCCCATTTTAAAAGAAGTTCAAAATTTTGAAAATAAAAGGGTGTCCCCATACAACAAACGTGTTTTTTACGTGTATTAAGAACCGTAAAGGGCACCCTTTTAAAATTTTAAAAAACTGCCTATTACTATAGCTGCCAATAACAGAAATTAATAAAAAAAATAAACTTGAAAATTAAAGGGTGCCCCATATGTGACGTTAATTTAAATATATGAACCATTGTAGACAATCACTTGAAACACTTGGTCAGAATGTCCAATATTTATAATCAGAAATTAAATATGTATCTATAATTAGAAGTTACAGGGTGTCCCAATAGTTGATGTAATTTGATGTATATTGCAAAACTTTTGAACCGTAACAAAGAGACGGTTGAAATTGAAAGAACCTGTATATCTAAGCCCTTTATAATATCAAGTATATAATTTAAATTTGGAAACTAAAGGGTGTCCCCATAATTGATATAATTTTATCTATCTAGCCCTATCTTTTGAACCGTTATAGACAAACACTTGAAAATTAGTGGAGATCACTACTATGTCCCGTATAATAACATTTATAAATATTTAAAATTTTAAAGGGTGTCTCAATAGTGGATGTAAATTGATGCATATGACTAAACTTTTGAACGGTTTTAGACAGACATTTGAAATTTACAAAGAATCTGTCCTTTAAAATAAGTGTTTAATTTAAAATTGTACATTAAAGGGTGTCCCCTAGGAGATATTGTTTAAGCTATATGGCCATATCATTGGTACCGTTACTTTTTATTACTGTGTAATAATAAGTAATAATAAGTGTAAAAAATAAATGGTGTCCTCATATCTGACGTAATTTGTCGTATATGGCTTTATCTGCTGAACCGTTATGGATAGACATTTGAATGTACAGAACGTATATCACTATGTCCGTTAGAGATGGAGTATAAAAGTATTTGATTTGAGTACTATTTCTTACAGATTACTTCCTTTTTAATTTTTAGTTTAGAATTGATACACATACATATATTTGTTTTGTAGTCGGTTTTTTTTTTTTGCAAGAATTATTGAAATTAATATCCAATAATCTCTTTTAAAATGTGCCTAAACACACTCGCAAATTTAATGCAAATTTCATAAAGTTCCAGAGCAGGCGATAATTCTAAAAGAAAACCTACAATATTTCTCATCCACCTAAAGGTCCTCCTGAACATTACATCCCTCCGTGTCTTAAGCCTTTGATATACCACAGCAGCTATTTTTTTAAAAATGATCACATTTATAAAAATGATCACATTTTTATAAAAATTTGAAAAGCTGGGACCAGGTGCTGATAAAAGATGATAACAGAATTATTATTTATTTGTTGCAGATACATTATTTGGAAATTCAAGAGCAACGCAGGGGGGGTCAATATACATACTTCCATACATATGTATGTGCGTTGTCTGATGAAGAAAAATATAGCAGTGGTGAGGAAAATGAAATCACTGCAGATAACCAGATAACCTCTTAATAATTTTAGTGCTCTAGTGTTTTAAATATGTACATACAATTTTAAATATACAAAAATTTACTTTTCAGTTGTAGCGCAGTTTTAACTTTATAATTTGTGAAAAAAAATCAACATCAATCACAAATTTATGGTTGCCATTTCTGCAACTAAAACTAACAACTTTTAGTTGCCAGTTGCCATACGTAATACAATTTCGACAACTGAGGTTGAGTTGCTATCCATAATCAACCTATAAACATCCTAACTTTAGGTATTGGCAAGTTATAAGGCCGAGGCACATAGAATCCGTCATACGTTATACGTCGCCTTTTTCAACGTACAAGAAAGTTGAAATACAGCTTTTCTAATGACTGTTGTCACAATCAGTACGTCTCCGTCAACCCAAAGTACGAAAGTTGTGCAACTTTTAACATTTGACTAACTTTGGCTATAAATTGGTTTCTCTCTCTCAAAATTAAATTTTTGTGTTGAGTGGCAGCAAAAATAAAACAAAATACATACAACAAAATAATTTAATTTCATAGAGTAAAATGAAGAAAAAAGCTTTTCTCGTGTTTTCTTTTCTGATTTTATATCCGTCAACGAATTACTCATTGTTTCAAGCTCTTCCGTTGTTACTTTGATTTCAGTTGAGTACGTTAAAGTATAACGTATGACGGATTCTATGTGCCCCGGCCTATAATAATGGGCCTTAGGCCAGCAACTTCCTATTTTGTTTTATTTCCTCCAAAACCATTAAAACAACAATATTTTTGGCGCAACCTTAAATGCCATACCCATTTAACTATATGCCCATAAATATTATTTTATAAATAAACTTGACCTGAGCTGTAGCAACTGAGCCCAAGCCCCTATGTCCTAGCAGTGCTCCCAGAGAGCTAAAAAAATGAACCTAGATCAACCTCTTTATCTACTATCTAATGATATTGGTATAACAAATTAAAGGTTGTACCGATAGAGACATAATTTTCAATTATATGAACTTATTTTTGTAACGCCAACAGCCAGACACTTGATATTTACACAGTATTTAAAACTATGTTCGGTATATTAATCAGTATAAGAAAGAAAACTAAAAATTGATATTGACGATATTTTAATGTAAATTACCTTATTTTTGAACAATAATAGGTAGACTTAGAATTTTTATAGAATGTGTATTACTAAGGCCGCTATAATAACAGCTACTAAAAATTTGAAAGGATGTTCCGTTCGTGATATGATTTCCAGATACATGGAATTATTTTTTAACCGTAATTTATATTTTAAATTTATACAGAATATGTGAAATTGTGTCCGCTATAACAATAAATATAATAACACTTAAAATTTAAGAGTGTTCAATAATCACCCGATTTCACTGTATAACTTTATTTTTATAGGGTAATATGCAAACACTTTATTTAAGGTATTTTTTACTATTACAAGTATTAAAAATAAAATTAATAAAAATAAAAGGGTGTTCCCTATAAGTCGCGATTTTGAAAAATTTGGCCTTATTTCGTAAACGTTGTGGACAGATACTTGAAATATAGTATGTGGTACTATGTTCGTTATAATAAGAAGTATCAAAAATAATTAAAAGTTAAAGTCTAACGCATATGCGCTTAACTTTTGAACCGTAAGCATCAGAAACTTAAAATTTTTCAAAGCATATATAAGGACATAAAATTTTAAATTAAGGGCCACAAATAGGTATTAAAAATTAAAATCCTTTACTTGTAAAGTTGTATATTAAACATAGTACGGAACATACATATGTATGTAAGTGTGAGAATCTGGATCGCACTTAACTGATTAATTTCTATCTGTTTTATCCCTGAATTTTTAAGATTACATATAAATAATCATGCTTGAAAAAATCGATATTTCTAAATAGAAATAATTTATCGATACTATTTAAACAGATCGATACTTTATACATATGTATTTCGATACATTTTTCCTCTAGCCCAACCCTAATTCTTTCATTTTAGTTATAAGTTTGTACCACGAGAACAAGAACTTATTTAATAAAAAGCAGTGCAGATTACAATTCAGCGCTCCGTATGGACTAAGAAATATAGGGTTCTTCAACAGGGACGCTACAAAAGTAGAGCGACAGGGACAGCAGACGACGCCATATTTCCTGCCGCTCTTTTGACATTTCTCTTCAGTAAGGTTTGCCAATTCATGATGGAAAGATATACGAGCCAACAACGAGTCGAAATTCAACCAAGTTTGGAGAATGTGTTATCTCACGAAATGGTCCAGTCGATTGGCCGCCTCGGTCGTGCGATTTGACGCCGTTAGACTATTTCCTGTGGGGCTACGTCTAGTCTATGGTCTATGCCAACAAGCCAGCGATGATTGATGAACTTCGTACGAATATCGAACGTGAAATTGCAGCAGTATCGGCCGATTTATGCTTGAAAAACGTCGAAAATTGGGTTCAGCGTATGGACTTCTGGAAGCGTGCCTGTGGTGGTCATGCAAAAGAAATCGAGTTCCATACATAATGGCATCGAACGTACTTTTACAGGAATAAAGAATTTCATTGATATCCAAAGCCGTTTTTGTTTTATTAAAATAAAAAAACTTTTGTAGCGCTCTTATTGAAAAACCCTTTAAATTTTAATTGCTTCAGACCAAAATTACACCTGCATTTTTAAACTTATCAACGTTCAGATAAAAACAAAATCGTTTGGCCACCTCATTCATATTTCATAATCGAAAAATAACTACAAGTTAGTGGACGTAAAATGTCATGAAAACAAGGAAAAAAGAGGTTTTTAATTGGAACTTAGATATATTTTACATTCAAGTGTTTTATTTGTTCACGGATTAATTTTAATTTGTTGCTGAGTAGGTAGTTTAGAAAAATATTATTTATTTAATATTAATTTTCTTAAAAAAAACAGCTATACAAACATATTTTTTTATGTTTTATTTAATTTAACTAGAGCTGTTGCGTAAACTAAACTAAGATCAACAAAAGATTAAAACTGTAACCAATGTTCGTAAACAGAGCAGGTATACATAAGTATGTATATGTATGTCTGTATAAGTATTGTAAAAGTTAAGGAAAAGCCACGTTGCCACATTTCAAGGCAACGTTGCCAAAAAAATAAATAAATTTATGTACTTGTACAAAATTTCACCTGCACTTTAGGGAATTGTTTCTAAAATTATAAATCACAACTTATTAATCTAATGTCAAAAACGAAAAACAGACATTTCACATAAATCACTTAAATGTACACCCACTTTAATGGCAGCAATACCCGTAAACGTACAACGCAAGGAAAACTATGTACGTATAGATGACATACATACATATGTATGTATGTGTATGTATAACAGCAAGATAATGCTCGTGCTACAAAAAGTCAATGACCATTTTGAACTTGTTATTGTTAAATATAAAATAAGAAAGGATTAATCATTATAAATAAAACCCTTTTTATGAATATTTTAAGGAAATCAAACAAGAGGAAGGAAATTTAAATTTTTTGTTACATGGAAAACCTTGAGATGTTTACGTTATTCGATTGTTTTTTTTTTATAATCTATATATAAAAAGCACAAAATGTGTTTGCCAGAAATCTATAGCTGCCTACACCAGTGGACCGATATTCCTATAATATTCACAGTTTGTTACCAGATATCGGCATTTCCAATGTGGCATGACGTGACATTTTGTACGACAAAAAGTAAAAAAAATAATAAAAAATTCAAATTTGTAAAATGTTTTTTTTTTATATTTTTGCAAATTAATTAAGTAGCACTGTATTCAGTAAAAAATTAAAACCATCGTTCCTAAGGATTTGAGGATATAAGCAAAAATATGTGATGGCGTGATGTTACAAAAACGTAGGAGGGTTTTGACTTGGATTACACAGTGCAACACGGAAAAAAATAACCATATACGGACACCACTACGTGATAAAAGACCAACAAAAAAAAAAAGACCCCTGTCTCCCAGTTTTTCCCAAAGTCCTCCAGGTTTTTTTTATGGGCCCTCAAAGATGTGGGGCCTCGATGTCATTTTTGCAAGAAAAATATCATTTACTCAAGCTCATATTTTGAAAACCGTTTGGAATTTTGATATACTCTCTGAGGCAAAGTTGTAGCTCTTGTCATAAAGAACAAAAATTGTCAATAAGAATAAAGCCGAGACAACACAACTTTTCTGTGTTGTAAACGATAATCGGGCCCGAAGTTTTTTTGATTTTATATGTTCACAATTTTTCTTCTTTATGACAAGAGCTACAACTTTGCCTCAGAGAGTATATCAAAATTCCAAACGGTTTGCAAAATATGAGCTTGAGTAAATGATCATTTTTTTGCAAAAATGACATCGAGGCCCCACATCTTTGAGGGCTCATAAAAAAAAACCTGGAGGACTTTGGGAAAAACTGGGAGACATGGGTCTTTTTTTTTTTTTGGTCTTTTATGACGTAGTGGTGTCCGTATATGCTTATTTTGCCATGACTTAAAAAATTACACAGTGTGTTACCAAGACTTTTTCTATAAAACCAAAATAATATAAATAATAAATAAAATAATATAAATTTATTTTCCAAGTTATAAAATTTAAAAATATTTCTTCGTTTTGCTTTTTTAATTAGTCTTAGTATTTGGCGTGACGTTACGTTACTTAAATTTCGATTTGATATTTTTTTTTGATTAAGAAATAAGAATAATATATAAATAACTATAAGAAAATTATATATATTTCTTATAATGAATAGTTAAGTCTTATTAGTCGAAATATTTCAAACTAGAAAGAATAAAACGATGGCTGACTTCCAAAATGTATAAATACAGTCTTTATACATTTGTGCTGCCGTATTTAAATCATGTACATATGCAATGTTTCGCAACAATGCATCAAGTGTAAAACTGATGCCCAAATGGCTTATTTACTGCGTTAATACTCATCGAAGGCGTTTTGAAAGGATATGCATTGTCAATGTTTTGTACAGTGGCGTTATGAAACATTACACTTTGACAAAGCAATTGACGTTTTGGAAGTCAGCCGATGTTACTTTAAAAATTCATACATTTATTATATTTTAAAATTTTATTTGGAATTTTCTAGGTGGGTAATTCCATGTCAAATCAACCAAAAAAAAATTGTTTTCAAATTTACCACTTCCGATTTAATTGAAACTTTTGTAATTTATATTCCGTGACTTTCTGAAGCTAAATATAATTTAAAAAAACTTCTATCTCTTACAGTTTTTTAGCTATACAGTTATCAAAATAGGAAAATATGTATTTTTTGCATATAAGCCCTAGAAAGTTGAGTAATAGCTCATTTTAAAGAGGATTTCATACACTTTAATTTGATATCAATCATGAAAAAAAAACAAATTTTTAATAAATTTTTTTCTTATATTTAAAAAAAGTTTTATAAAAATCTTTAAAATTCTTATATGTTTTTTTATACCATAATATACCATAATAATTTCAGAGTGGGACCATGGTGGGATCAGAAGTTATATTAAAAAAAAACTTCATTTTGACTCATTACAAACTGAAACAATAGAAATTTTTTAATAAACTGGGTAATAAAGGTATGAAATATTCCTTAAAACTGAAAAATATGTAGTCTTTTTAACATAACTTCTGATCCCACCATGGTCCCACTCTGAAATCTTTATGGTATATTATGGTATAAAAAAACATATAAGAATTTTAAAGATTTTTATAAA
This sequence comes from Phasia obesa, assembly GCA_949628195.1. Taxonomy (NCBI): domain Eukaryota; kingdom Metazoa; phylum Arthropoda; class Insecta; order Diptera; family Tachinidae; genus Phasia; species Phasia obesa. Next base: position 174,285,872 of record OX451215.1, on the reverse strand, counting down.
ACTTTTTTTAAATATAAGAAAAAAATTTATTAAAAATTTGTTTTTTTTTTCATGATTGATATCAAATTAAAGTGTATGAAACCATCCACTATCTCAAAGATTTTTATAAAACTTCTTTGTTAATAGAAGAAAAAAATTTTGTTTTTTTCATGATTGATATCAAATTAAAGTGTATGAAATCCCCTTTAAAATGAGCCATTACTCAATTTTCTAGGTATAGGACTGGAATTAGAATAAATTTAATCCTCGAGTGCATTTGCAAAAAAGCGATATTTTCCCACTTTTATAACCTTATAGCTAAAAAACTATAAGAGATTAAATTATTTTAAAAATTATATTTGGATTTAGAGAGTCAAGGAATATAAATAATAAAGGTTTCAATAAAATCTGAAGTAGTTATTTTGAGTGCCTTGTTGATTTGACGTGGAATTACCCAGGTATAATATTATTTATAATAATACCTATAATAATAATACGCATAATAATACCTATGCGTAATTCTTTATTTTTTTGAAATTTATTAAAAAACTATTTTATAAAAGAACCACAAAAAAGTTATTTTCAAAAAAATATTATAATCGAAATGATTTATTCTGAGGAAAACATAGTTAAACAGCTATTGCTCTAGTGCGCAACTAGTTCATCAGTGGATTTTCCCAAATTTTCTAAAAAATTCCGATTCTTAAACTTAAAACTTAATAGACTAGACTGAAATTTTAAAGAAAAACCGGCTTGTCTCAAGCCTATGCGAATCCGATTTTAATTTTACCTATACTGGTTGAGAAAGTTTTTCATTCAATCGAAGAATGAATCTGCAGAAACCATGCAAGAAAATTACTTACATTATGACGTGATGTTACACACTTTTAAAAATGAATATAAAATTAACTATTCCTTTAATAACTGAGTTTTTTATTATAATTAGTTTACTTAATCAAACTTTGTTAAATTACATAATTTCATTCCCTTGCTATCGTCAGCGTGGAAATAATGGGAATAATTGCTTTTTGGTCGGGCGTGACGTTTTCTTAGAATACCATGAGTAGTAAATCTAGACTTTACCGATCATTGATATGTGTTTGCTCTTTGGAATTCATTTTACGGTTAGTTGTTGTTGTAACAAAAGTTCGCAAGCAAAATGTAAATTGTAAAGAGAAGATACTCTTAGGCCTACTTAGCCGACCGTAAGCTAACGGAATGTAACACATGAACATCGTTGTTGTTTGAGATTGTAACACATGAAAATTGTTGTCGTTTGAGATTCTTTTTCTCTCTTTTCGCTCTTTCTTGTTATTTTTTTTCAATGTTTTAGACAGCGATGTAAGCCAATCTATTTTTAATGAGTCATTGATAAAAAAAAGCATAAACGAAAGCAAGAGCCTCAAAAAACAACTAAGTATATTCATGTGTTACGTTCCGTTAAAGTAACGGTCGGCTAACTAGGCCTTTGAAAACTAAACTTTTCAAACCAATATCTCGCAAGCACAGCTAAGTAAAGCTTTGAAGTCTGTAATTTAATTAATTTTAAATGCTTTTCTTCAATAAAAAAAGAAAGAAAAAACTGCTGGTTTAATTTTTTGGTCAGGGTGTGGAAATGCCCATATGCGGTGGGTAAAATACGAAATATACAGTGGATCAATAAAGTTTAGGCACATCATGATTTTCAAGAGTGTTCCGTTAATAACTTTGCATCTGGTTCACTTAATAAAATAATTTTGATATCGTTTTAAAGATTGAGAGTTATATTGACCATTTAAAACAAAAAATATTTTATATCTTATTGTTTCTAATATACAACGCTTTAAAAACTAAAAAAACAAGCTATGTCTATGTAAAAAAAGTTTAGGCACAAACTACATTTAAACTGTTGTATAACGGTAAATTTCCACTTTTTTATTTCAATTCATGTTTATGCACATGTTAAATCCTCAGTAGGCGAGAGTTTTAAATGTAAAAAAATATTCTTGGTATTTAATTCGCGACGAAAACAGCAAAATGAGCAATCGTTCAGAAATTTCCGTAGATGTCCGTAAAATTATTATAAATCTTCATGCACATGGAAAATCCTATCGCGAAATTTGTGTTATTGTACAGAGGCCCTATACCAGTGTAAGAAACATCATAAAACATTATGAAAAAACCAACAAATTAGAGCGTGAGAGGAGAAGAGGACGTCCAAAAAAATTTACATCTCGTCAGGAGCGTATCATTGTTGCTGCAGTGGCTGAAAATCCAAGGATTTCAGCTGTAGAATTGTGTCGGGAAATGAAGAAAAGTTTTGGTGAAGACCTTAATCCACAAACATTAAGAAATAGCTCGCACAGAGCTGGATATCATCGAAGAGTTCCCCGTCGCAAACCTTGTCTTTCAGACATAAACAAGAAAAAGCGGTTAGAGTTCGCAAAACTCCACATTAATCACCCTGAAGCCTTCTGGAACAGTGTGATATTTAGTGATGAATCAAAGTTTAACATTTTTGGTTCAGATGGTCCACAAAAAATTTGGCGAAAAGCAAACAAAGAGCTTCAAGAAAATAATATTATTAAGACTGTGAAGCACGGTGGTGGCAATGTTATGGATTGGGGATGTATGGCGTCATCTGGAGTGGGAAATCTTGTCTTTATAGACGACAAAATGGACAAGCACTCTTATTTAAATATTTTAAAAGAAAACTTATCTCCAAGTGTTGCGAAGCTGGGCTTAAATGGGAAATTGTTGTTCCAACAAGATAATGACCCAAAACATTCTTCAAATCTTGTGCAGGAATGGCTTATATACCACTGCAAATAGTTGAAAACCCCTCCGCAATCACCAGACACGAATCCTATAGAGCATATTTGGCACCTACTAGAGAAAAAAATACGGAAACATCACATTACATCCTAAGAATCACTTAAAGCGGCACTTCGCTTAGAATGGGAAAAAATTACTCCTGATGAAACATCTAACCTAGTAAGAAGTATGAGTAGACGTTTAGAAGCAATTATCCAAGCTAAAGGAGGTTCAACCAAATACTAGACATGCAAAAACCCCGAATATACCGAAAATTTTCACATGTGTGCCTAAACTTTTTTTTACATAGACTTACCTTATTTTTTAGTTTAAAAGCCATTGTATATTAGAAATAATAAGATATGAATTATTTTTCGTGTTAAATGGTCAATAAACCTATCAATCTTGAAAATAGCATGAAAATAATTTTATCAAGTTATGCAGATGCAAAGTTACTGGCGAAACACTTTTAAAAATCATGTTGTGCCTAGACTTTATTGATCCACTGTATGTTTTTGATATTGCAAGTGGGCGTCGCACATCCCATACAATGCAAATGTTTGTCATCGTGTTAATTGAGAACTATGATAGGTAAAGTCTTGAAATAATGTACAATAGTCTAGAAAAGGACTGACTGGATTGGTACAATGGGAGTGACAGCTGTCATACAAAATAATAAATTATTATTGTGTACCAAAAGGTACGGTCACATTAGGCAAATGTTTGCCTCAAAATTGTTTGTCGGTGTTTGATCAAAATTGTTTCAAAGTAATAAAATATTTTTTTTTATGGTCACACTAAAAACATTTATTTACTCATTTTTGTTGTTTGTTCAAATAGATGTTTTGGAAAACATGTTTGCCCCGTGTTCACACTTGTGCAAATATTTGATTAAACTGTCAAAAAACATAAATTTATTTCCCCAAAATATGTACATCTGTATGTTCATAAAAATATACTTAAATAAAAATTGATATGCAAGAAAATTAAAAAAAATACTTAAAGAAAAGATTGCCATAGCCGCTAGAATTCTATGTGATTTGGTAACACCTGACTAGGAGATTATTCTTTTTGGCAAAACACTAAAGAGATAAATTCAAGCAGTCTACATAAATGAGATTATTCTTCTTGGCAAAACACTAAAGAGATAAAGCCAAATAGTCAACATAAATCTAGTGGAAAAAGAAGACTATAGATTAAACATGAAACTGTTGTAAAACTTAATACTAATTGAATTTGGGAAACTTTATATAAAATTAAAATAATACTTGGCAGCACCTTATATTTTGGAAGCGGGAAACGGGACATGGGACACTATTTATATAATTCTACAACAATAGAATTTTATATAAAACTTAAGCTGCAACATGCTGACTAATTACCCGAAATAAAGCAAATTTATAAACCATATCTGTATCACAATAAATGTTAGTCTTAAAATTTGAACAGAATATTATTTTCAGAACGCTGAAGTCGTCTCGGCCACTATAAAGTCTATACATATAACAAAATAGTAACTCATTTCCGTCTGTGTCTGCTTTTCATTTGTGTTTGCAGCACGTAAAAACTACTAGGTGGATTTTAACATTTTTTGAGGAGGTAACTTAGCATCCTGATTCCAATATAGGATACTTTTTTTGCAAAAATATCTCATTTCCAACAGAAAGTGGTGAAAAACTGGGATATTTTCCACTCGGTTATATTTTCAACACACCTTTTTATTTTTGAAACTGGGATATTTTAAAAACTATTGCGCAACATTAGGCGCCAATTGAATAAAATTTATATTGGTTTTGTATTTGTATTTTTACTTTGTGGATATAGTGGATATAGATATAATATTTTAAACACCTTTTACAGAGCTTTACAATACTTTTTATAATTTTTTATAAATTTTAGAAATTTATCCAGGGATGGGTTACTTTATATAAAATAAATATATAAACCATAACTGAAGCACTATAAAAGTAAGAGTATTACAATTGGTGTGGAATACTTTCAAAGTAAAATCGAGCAAAATATTATCAGGATGCCCACGATGTGGCGGGCACAGCTAGTATTTTATAAACAAATGCCAAAAATTCCGTGTAGTTTTCTATTGAGCTGCATTCTACTAAACGGAAACTTGAGCGAAATTTTTTAAACCTGTATTACAGAATAAACAAATTAGGGACTAATCACACCAACATTTTCTCTTATAGAAGGAACTTTGCTGAGAATTTACATGTGAACAACCGATTGATGTGATTTTTGGGAAATATCTTGGAATAACGAAATCTTTTTGCATACACTGGTATTTGGTACTTACTCTGGTATCTACATATTTATCAAAATAAAGCATTAGAGTATTAGAGGATGTCATTATCAAATAGGTTCTTTTGAACAATTTAATTTTATTATGTTTACATGGTATTAGTTTTTCTGTCCACCAATTAATGCCGCTCTTAATAGCCTGTACGCAATTAAGAGTTCATACATTCATATGGGTAAATAAATGTACATATGTACATACTCGTATGTATGTATGCACTAGTGTGTTTTTTGTAATTCTCTTAAAGCCCTTTAAAAACAGGCCTTGGAATTATAATATAATTCGATTGTTCCTAATCGGATTATGAATGTAGTATGTATGATGTTGTGTTGGACTTAATCCGACTACATAGTCGCACATATGTATGTAAGTACATACATACATATATACATACATACATATGTATGTATAAATATATAATTTTCATTTTGTTCTTTAATGCGGTTTATAATAAGGAAATTAAAACTTGTACACTCTGATAGACTAACCTTTTTATAGGTAAAACAAAATGTAATTAATAAAAACAAAAAATCAGGATTTTTATCACAAATAGAATTTATGAGACAAATTAATTGGCTTTAGTAGTCAAACAGAAGAAGTGTGTTCAGCAATTTAGGTTCGTTATGGTACACAGCAAAAAAAATATTTAAAAATATTTTAATATTTACATATTAATAATTTTAATTAGTTTTAGATACAAATTTAAATAATACTTAATTCAAAATAATCTAAGTAATAATTTAAGTAAACAATTGAATTAATTAAAAATTTAATTAAATTGTTATCTGATAGTAATTAAAACCTTTAATTGGGCAAAAAATGTTTTCTGTGTATGGAATATTTGAGAAACACACCGAGTTATGAAACTAAATTAGGGATGAGCAAGTGACAATATAAGGTATGGATATTTATCTAATTAAAATATATTGATACTATATCGATATTTTTGTCGAGCTTAATTATTTACGCCCAAGCACGTAAAATCGTAAAAATAATCTTTTTGATGATGAGGCTCCGCCCACAGATAGCCTTGTAATGCCATTTTTTTTTTTTTGTTTTTTTTCCTGACATGCCAAATTTCCCACTGCAAAACACGTACATGCACGTTTGGGACTGTTAAAACATTTCTTCTGTGAAATACATGTGCAAAGTCATCTGACAAAATTTCATTTAAAACGTGTTCTATTCCTCTTCTTTTGGGTTGTTGCTCATACAGAGCAACAACGTTGATGACAAATGGTAAAAAGCTGCCGTAAACTCTTGGTTCTTAATTGCAGCTTTTGGATAAGTACAAAAAAGAAGGTTACATTTTAAACAAGGTTGGTTTTATTATTTTTGTCTTTAGTTTAATTATTCAACTTTCTTTGTTATGTGCTATTTGGGTTTTTTAGTTTTTTTTCCTGTCTCATGCAAATCAAATTTTTGCGACAATATAGGTTATACACGATAGCCAAAGCGATTGCACGTGGGTGATTAATGCAACCACCAATAACTGTACCGTAGTACAGCTATTCAAGGACACCAATCACCCAGCGCAAGAGTGAGACGCAAACCACTCGAAGGCCAAGAAACAAGGTTGATTTAAAAAAATTAACGACAATGACACGCGCATGATGTTCTTTAACCCAGAGCTACTTTACGACTCCATGTTCTATTCTATCAGCTATAATAAGTGTTGGCAAAAATCTATGCCATGCGAAAACAATCAACGGCGGTCGCATTAGCCGGCTGAAGGTAATATTTTACAAAAAAAATATAAAAAAAGGGGTTTGAATTTTTGATAGCAATTATATAAATCGTGTATCATCATTTAATGCAAACTTAACTTCTTCACATACTCGTATAGGTTTAAAAAAATTTAAAACGGATATGTCGTTAGTAATTCAGTAGCGCACACATTGGCAACAAGCCATTTTGCATCCAAACGGCTTAGATATCTGTATAGTAAAAAGGCGAATTAAAATTTGAGCGCAGATCAGCTGTTATAAACAAGAAAGAGTGTGTGACGAAATATTAATAATCTTCTGTTAAATAACAATTTTGTCAGCCATACAGAATTACATTACACACACAGTTCAAAAGTCTGATGTAAAAAACATGTCGTCTGTATGGCGCTTTAGTACGGAATCTGACTGAGAAAGCTGCTTGTTAGCAAAAGAAACACAAAATAAATAAAGAACTAAAAGAAAAAGATATTGATGAAATAAATATGTCCTGAATTTGGTTTGTCTTATCCCTCATCACCACGTACACTCACTCACACATGTTTCTCGTTTCTTGTCACTTGTGGTAATTTAATCGATGTTGAAATAGCCGATCAGCCAGCACTTTTATTTAATCAAGAATCACAAAATGAAGATGACGAGTTTGGTACATCTCGTAGGGACAAAATCGATACACATACTAAACTTAAATAGAGCAGGGGTTCAAGAATAGCTTCTATAAATAAATTTCGTAGTGCATCTAGCTAGGGATTAAAGTATGCGCACTCCTCTTTCATTCGAAAAGGCAGTTATGCAAAGGGTAGAATCTCTAGACACTATAGCCTAGAGCTGGCAAACTATCGATAGTATCGATAGTTTAGCTTTCATTAGACTATCGATGGGTTTTTTCTCGTTAGCGATACTATCGTTGAAAAAATAAATTAATAAATTGGCAATTAGTTAGTTGAAAATGAAAATTCACCATTAGAAATAGACCCACTGCAGTACTGGAAGGTAAATTATATAGTTAATTCAGCAATTTATACAGTGTTATATCTATTCACAGAACAATTCTAATCACTGTGACAAGATGTCACTCGCAAAGTCATGTGCTTTACGTTACTTATGCATACCAGCAACTTCGACAAAATTTGAAAGAATGTTTAGCAAGGCCGGAGCCATTATTTCAGATAGAAGATGATATGAGCAGCATATGATGATATGCTGCTCTTTTTAAACAAAAATTTTTTGTATTACTCAAGAATTATAAAAAATTACGATTACAAAATAATTCCTTGGGCAGCCTACATATGCACAACATATGTGATATGCGAGTACATAGTATTTATAGTGTATGTACAATTTTTTTTTTAGAAAATTGATCTCAAAAAGCGTTTTAAAAAATAAATTATAAATGTGTTTTTGTATTTATGCTAAGTTTTATATGCTTCATATTTTTGTTTTTTTTTTTTTTTTTGTATTATCTTTTTTTTTTAATAAAACAACTCTGAACTTTACTTAATATCGTTTAATATATTAGTTTTCTTTTATTAAACTAACTCAAATAATTTCAAAACTTGATTAATTAAGTTGATGGAGTTAATAACACAGAACACTTTGTCATATAAAATATGGAACCTAACATTCCCAAAAAATTCGATACTATCGATAGTATCGATAGTTTTCTATCAAACTATCGAAAATATCGAATGGCGAGACTATCGATAGTTTGCCAGCTCTACTATAGCCATGTCATTCCATTTGTTCGGATGTTCTTATAGTGGACTTATAGGTTGTCGCACTGTGACACACACCTACCTATAGGCACTGTGTCACAGTGCGACAACCTACGAACAGTGTGATCCATAATCGTATTTACAGTAATTTGAATTTAAATTAAAATTAAAAAAAATATATAAATCCGTCCCCACTGATTATAGGCAAACGATTTGTAATTTAAGGCAACCTTACTTTCATTTACATGCTACCATTAGCCTTTATTCTTGACTTTAGTGATTTCAGACTTCAACTGGTAACTGACGACCTTCTTTCCCAACACAGAGTCTCTAGTAATTGCCAGCATTTGTCCAGGGCTTAGATACCCCATGGCATCCAGATTTAACAAGTTTCTGTCCGTGGTCCTAAGTGACACTCAGACACAATGTGCTCTGCCGTGTCAACCTCTTCCAGACACATTCTGCAAGTATCATCTTCTTCGATTTTTGTTTTGTTTTTGAAATTCACAGCTAGTTGGTCTTCTGCTTCATTCCCAGCTATGCCTATGTGCCTTTTAACCCACATCAATGTTACCTCATTAATCGGGACACATCTTTTAAGTTTTAAAACACATTCAGCACTAGTAACACGTAATCATGCGTACACGTAATCATGCGTTTTATAGCCGACTAGTTGATAAGTGCAATGAAACCTCTATAGGCTGGATTTCGTTAGCCAGAGCTTCTTATCATGGTTTTACTTATCTCTTTTTAGAGTTTCACACCCTAAAGGTAGAAGCTTAATTAATATCGATCGATCCGATGTCTCTTCTTGAACCGTAATAAATACATTTAAAGTTTTCGCTCAATAAAAATAAAATAATGCTAAATATTTAAATAAAATTTAAGCGTAAAAGAAATTTAACCACACGCTTTAATAATTATTTTGTTGAATTTGTATTCCAGTCAAATTAATTGCATACTTTTAGGATGAAATATCAACAAGAGAATGGATTAGTGGTGTGTGCGAATAGTATTTTGTTGTTTGTTCTTCTTTTTAACTTTATGCGGGTTAGGGTAATAAGTGTTGTTAACTACCAACAGAAAAATTGTAACAATATAAAAACCTTATTTTTTGTATTTTTAATGTAATGTTTAATATGGCACTGTGGTACGAATTCCTACGTGTGTGAATCCGAGTCGAACTTTGCCGACTTTTTATTTAATTTTTGAATCGATATTATTTATCCTAATATGCATTTCTGCATTAAATGAGCAAATTCAGCACAATTCAGCAACTTTTCAATTTTTACGTGTATCTATTTTTTTGGTTTCTCTCTATATGTAAACTACTTAGAGCAGAATTACATTATGCAACATTTGTCGCTGAATTAAAAGGGGTACCCATATGCAAGTATCGCTCTGTCCTCTCATTCGTAGGTTTACATACAAATTGCTGCAATAAAAATTGAACGATATAAACAAAAATGCAATATTAGTTAAAGTTACTTAACTGATCATTAGTTTGTAAAGCAGGAGTTCCCCAAGGTAAAATTTTAAGACCAATTTCATATTTGCTGCACACATCAGATATGTCAATAAGCAACTGAGTCCACACTACAACATTTGCTGATGACACCGTCTTTGTAAACATTCACGAAAGCTCTCAAGTGGCAATTGTTGTTGAAAAAATGGAGAATAAAAATTAACGAACAAATATGTACTCACATAACATTCACATGGCGTAAAGCCTTATGCTCTAACATGCGAATAAATAACCAAAATATACCACAACACCCTGAGGGTAAATAGCATGGCATACATTTTATTGACCCTTAACCTGGAAAGGTCACATGGAAGCCAAATTTAAACAAATGAAGTTGAAAGTGCAGTGCAAATAAATTGGCAGAAACTCAACCCTAGATTACAAGCTTCTACTTTATAATTCAATCCTTAAACCAATAGGCATTCAGTTATTGGGGTAACTGACTCAGCTTCAAACCTAAAGGCGCTCAAATAAGATTTTACGAATGATCACAGTCGCAACCTGGTACATTAAAAACTCAAACATTCACAGAGATCTAAACATGCCACTATTTAAAGCAGAAATACCGAAACATGCAACAACATATTTAAAGAAGCTTGAAACGCATCCAAATCCTTTGGCCGTAACTCCTACATGATTGTGGTTACATCCGTTTAAGAAAGAGGGTCATTCCTTCTCTCGTCCGTACATCAGACGGATGACCCACAAATGATAACATCAATCGTACACTATAAATTGTTTTATCTAGCATTGGCTGGACTTAATTAACCCTTATCATGTAACTACTTCAAAAATAAAATGCATATTGCATTCGTGGGTCAATTTTGCCCAATATGACAAATTGAAAGATTTTTATATTTTTTACACTTAGTACACATTTCGGAATGAGTTTTACGAATAAATTTATTATTCAAGCGATTTGGGAAAAAAGAGCAAAGCTGTTGTTTGAAATTTTTTAATTTTTGAATCGGTTGTATATAATCACTGTGAAGACTTTTGACGGGATTACTTTGCGGGAAATTCGTTTTACATAATATTTCTTCGGCTATAAGATTCATACTCAATTAATCCAAATTATCCATTCCGCAATAAACTGCATATGCATTGTAGGCCAATATATCCGATTGCCAGAGGCTATCGATTAGAATTTCGCTTATAGGTATAAGTTCTTATAATTTTATCTAATTGTTGATGATGTTTCTTCGGTGCATATCCAAGTAATGTAGTCTTATTCTCATTGTCCAATAAAAAGTGTCCATATATTTCTGGTTTATTTTTTAGTCGCAAAATTTTTAGATAAATTTTACTCACAGTACTTTATTGATCTGTTTCCTTTATGAGAAGTAAAAAAGTCATCGAGGTAATGTCACGTCTGTTATCAGATCTGTTTGAAAGTACAACGCTATGTAACTAATTTCTTATCTACTGTTACACTTTCACCAGGATTAAACAATCTCCACAAATTTGCTTTCTAATGCTTCCAAAATTCATTAGCAAGCTTATAGCCGCCTCATCTTCCTCGGACTTCTTGTCAAACCGCATCACTGGATATATATTTTGAAACCTGTGCAATGCTTCAATATACTTCTGGAAATAGATTTTGAACCTGTCTACAGGAATCCAATTATTGCCAAATACTGTTTGGCCTAAAAGCAGTGTATGAAGAATTTAAATGCTGAATCAAATTCAAGAAACCCTGTAGATTAGTCATATCAATAACTATTTTAATTATTGCATTCAGCAAGAATAGCCAGGAACAATATTCAAAATGTCCTGCCTAGAACACCATCCAACATCTACTGTTGCGATGTTTCTGATCATATATATTTTCCATTTGGAGATGTATGCTGCTAATTCTGTTTCACCTTTATTAATATTTTCGCAGACTTCTTTACTAGAACTTGAGGATTTAATGAGACCACGTAGGGATCCAACTTCAAAAACTATCGGCCCTATTCCCGTTGGCGTTGTAGTTTGAAAACGAAATAAAAACGACAATTTGACATCACCATTGGCGTTAACGACATTCGTCGTAAATATATCGATATTCTCTATTTTGAAACGAATATAGAAACGACAATAAATCATTCATCATTGTAGGCAACGGAATTCAAACAACTACAAGAAAAAAAAATTTGAAATAAAAAAAAATAAGGAAAAAGGCAGGTCGAAATTTTAGTTTCTTAAATGGAAAAACATCCCGTTTATGATAAGGGTTTTCAAAAGGGAATAAAGCCCTAAAATTTTGTGATTTTTGAATCGAAACTGCCCAGAAATTAAATCCGTTTGGGCCTTCAGTTCTTGATAGAGAAGGTTGGCATAAACTAAGAAATCCATTAAACTATTTTTACTTTACCATACGTAGTATAAGGGAATGGGTGGGTGTTATGCGACTATTTTTGTGGAGTTTGTACAGGTCACTTTGCTGTGCTTTGAACTTATATTCTTTATGTAATATATGCATAAAAATATCTGTTTCCATTGGGTATGGTATGGTAAAGTAGGTTTATTTTTTTATTAAAATAAGTCAAGGTAATAAGGAAGCTCTGAATCGAGAGCAGCAGGAGAAGGCGATGTCAAACCTATTAAAATTTTAAAAACAAATTAACCCGAAACGAAATATAGTGGTATTCGCCGACCATGAAGAAGTAAGATCGCTACTAATCGAATTTCTTACTTAGAATCTGGGATGGCAAAAATGTTAACGTTCTGTGATAGCATCTTCCTATGTATATTTATATCCCTAGAACTTGAAAAATAAAATTCGGTACTCGCCATATTTTGTTAAAACTTGCAAAGAAATAACAAACTTTTCAGAAATGTCATAAATAATAATGTAAAAAATTGAAGTGTTATTACACTTTATTGATTTTTCTTTTTGTTTTCATTAGCATTTCTTGTTCGTTTCAATATATTTCAAGAATACGAATTTAGGAACGAAACGACGATAAAAACGACACGACATAGAAACGACTATTAAAATTAAGACGCCAACGTACATGACGTATCTTCTTACAAATCAGAGCTGAGCTTCAATTTCTTCTGGTTTCATTAATTTAAAATAATTACCGCAAATAGTATAAAAATTTAAGATAAAATATAAAAAAAAACTTCTGATGCTCTCTCTTGTATACATTGATTTTATTGTATTGGGCTCTTTTTACCCCACATATACAAAATGCGTAACTTTTTTTTGTCATTGGCATTCTACAATTTAGTGCTTTTTGAGAAATAAATAATTGTAAAAGACTTTCGAAAAAATTCATTAGGTAGATCTACAAATACAAGGGAATTTAAAATGGTTTTGGGCAATATTGACCCATGAATACAGGATAAGGGTTAAGTAAATTTTATTTCTCTTTTTCTGTTATTTTAATTTTTTTTTAGACTTAAGATATGAGTACTTATTGTTAGTTCATACACAAGATACAATAAATAATATTAAAATTAAAAGAAAAATAAAAATAAAAAAAAATCTGGAATGGTAAATTTTAAGTTTTGTTTTTTGTTGAATTGACATGGAATGACTCTTATTTACTTTGTGCTTGTTGTTGTTGTCATTTTGTTGATCCGACATTTTATTCCTTTGTTTTATTATTTGTAGCTTATTTCATCCAACATGTGTTTTATCGCACGTTTTACAAATTTTATTCAACCATTTTTAACTCGTTTTTTATCGTTATAAACATCTTTGAAAAAAAGGTGGCAGGCATGTTGTTTGTTTCTTTTTCTTCTTGTTTTTCATTTGTACGACTTTCCAGTGGTCGTGTTTTAAATTTCGTGCAACATTATGAAATTCACGAAAATTCACGAGATATGCGACATGGTGTGCTTTTCCTAATAGCTTTTTGTTTTTATTTGGATTTCCACAGTTTCCTATGAGAACTAAGTGTCTTAGGTTTTGAAATACAAGTAAATTAAAAATAGATAATGATGTTCATTTTTTGTTGTTCGTATTTTAATATTTAGTTAATTACAAGGAAAAACTTAAATTGTTTTATTTTACAACGCTTACAAATATACGGGTAGGTTATTAGTTCAATTAAATATAAATCAAACTTACTATTGTCCAATTTACAGGTTCCTCTTTTATCAGGTATCCTTAACTGAAATAATACACCTTGTGAACAGTCACAGTTGTAGTGTAACCACGCACCGAGCAAGGGATCTAAGGGTAAGTTGACTTTTTTTTAATTAATAGCCCGTTCAGGCTACCACGAAATTAAGTCATTTTGTGATTTCGGCCGAAATCAAGTTGAAATTACGTAATTTCGCATACATTTTGCCATTGCCCAAATTAACTCCTTCTACTTAATTTTGTCGAAATTAACTTGAAATTACGATAGACAACGCTGGTTTTGTAGAAAAAGCTACTTTTTTTGCAACCATGACCATATTTACAACCTAGAAAATCCGTTTTGTTTGAAAAAAATTTAAAAGCCAAATGAAATAATGCAAATGTACATAATTGTACATTAATTTTGTTGTAGTGTTGTTTTTAATATTCCTGTATATTTTAAATCAATGCGAAAGTGTTGTGCGAAAGCTTTTAGCAAAAGAATTAAATTATACAAATGCAACTAAGCGTGATCAGCTGTTTGCGAAATTAACTCAAATTTCAAAAAGCCCAGTATGAACACTTTAGATTTCGTTCGTAATTTCAGCTCGAAATTACTTAATTTCGTGGCAGCCTGAATTGACTATAAGGTAAAATATACTGGAGAATCGAATGCAGTGATCCCTGACAACGCTGAAACCGAATTCGTCTGGACAAATTGGTTCTTATGCATGCAAGTCGAGTACAGAAAAAAATCATTAAATTTTTTTAAAACTTCAGTGAACTATTTTAGAGGTAAAAACAATTATTTTTTTAATCTGGTTAAAATTTAGTGAGAAATCGATTGGAAGCTGTCCCAGACACCTTTGAATTGTTTCTGAGGTCGAAAAACTAATCTTACAGTGTGTAATTGATAGAGTATCCATTTAATCGGGTTTTGATTTTATTTGAGCAAAAATATATCGATTTTGCAATTTAAATTTTCAACGATTATTCGATCGATTATTCGATATTTATCAGCTAGCACTATAAATAAATATTGTTTTATTAATTAAAAATGTAATTAATTAATATGACTTATAACCGCAGAAAGCTGCTCATAATAGGCACCAGGGTTTTTGGAAGCAGTACAATCTTTTCCTGCCATACAAAATATCTTAATAGTAAACACATTTTTTTTTCTTAAATAAATGCATTTTTGTATGACATAAAGTGTTAAGTTTGCAAAAAAAAACGAATTTTTTACAGTTCTCTTTACAGTAGTGCATACTAAAAAGCACAACGGTAAGGCAAAGATATCAAACTTTCGAATTTACGAATGATTTTAGGTCGTCTAAACTGCCCTGTATTAATCGCTTAAAAGCAAATGCTACTAAGTGGGGCATCACGAACAAATTTCATGTCATATGTAAGCAGGTTTATAAACAATAACAACTCGTCATTCCCATTCTACATACAACCAAGCAGTATTTTTTGATGGGTATTTATGTATAAAAAATTCTTAGAAATATATGATAACAACTAATGTGATAAATTGTCCAAATATTTCCATAGGATTTCGGTTATTTAACAACAAGAATGATAGAAACCAAGATTATGTCATGCCCATCATTTCCCGTTAGATGACGTAGTATGTCGCTTGTAAGGATTGCCAAAACTATGTACAACAAATTGCTTTTGAAAATTTTATGTGTTTGGACTAAGTATTACAACCAATTTAAGTCAGTGTCCGATCGTAAAATATTTTTCTAAGCACTTCCATCTGGTGCGCAACTTCTCTAAATTCCTACACCCCTACTGCGAGTTTTCTTAGGATCATTTTCTAATGTTTTTCTTGCTGGAACACTTTCACCCCTTCTCACAACATGTCTAAGTGTACGTAGCCTTTGCTGTTTAACACATTTAAGTATCTCAATGTCACTCCACAAATCTTACGAAGAATCTTTCTCTCGAACCCCCCACAAATTGCTTCGTCTGCTTGAGCATGAATCCATGCAACATCAGAGTTGGCAATGCTGCTTTTAAAATCACAATTACATATTAGCCAATAGGAACGCAGTTTGTGCTGCATGCTCTGATAATTTAAATATAATGCACGTCCTAGTCTTTATTTCCGTCATTCTTCGTTAACGGTATTTATTTGTAAACCCTCATAAAGATAAAAAACATATAACCAACCGCAATAACCATGGAAAACACAAAACATGAATATGCTATTCGCAAACATTTTTTTGTTGATATTTCATCTTAAAAGTATGCAACACATTAGAGTTCAATCGTCATGATTATTAAAGCGTGTTTTTAGGGGTTCCGTAACCACAGGGTAAACACATGATATAAAAATAGAAGGTAATTCCATTCTCTCTTTTTGTCGCCATATTAACGTTCTGACGTTTGCGTTTTTTTTAATTTAGATGGAAAGCTAATCTGTTGTTGCACAATCATAGGAACTTAAAATTAAAAAGTTTGGTTAATTTTATAGTTAATAAGGGCGCTGCATGCAAAATAACTCTATGCAAAATTGCTCAAAAGCAAAAATGAAAAATAACCCAAAAAATCCGCACATTTGACAGGATCAAGAGTACTTCTTTCAAGAGCGATTATGAGGGTGTAACAAACCTATGATTTCACTTTTTTTATTGAATAAGATAGTAAATATAAGAACATTTGCTTTTTGAACATGGGCGGTAGGTGTGTCCTCATTCCGATTTTTTCAAAAAGTAAAATTTTTCTTAATTGGGCTAAATATAACTGCCCTGCAAAGTTTCAAAAGACTGTGTCAACTGCTTCTATTTTTGTCCCATCCATATATGGGAACAAAGAACTGTGCGAAGTCGACGGCTTATCGACAACACTGTTCTGTAAAGAAATATTCTTTTAAAAAAATTTAATATTGTGGAAAGATTTAAAATGCTTAATAAGAAGCTGCTTTAAGTTTTTTCCATCACGTCGAGATTTTCCATTTCTTCAACTTATTTTCCGAATTGAGTCAAACTTGTTATTTAAATCTTTTCCATTTATAATTTTGTTGGCACTTCATTAGTTTATAAAAACCAAACGACGAAATCGTCGTCGATACAACAATATTTCAACGTCACATATTCTTACAAAATACAAAATACATAAAATTAAAAAGTCATAGATAAATGTTGATGTCGACAAAGGGAATATCAATTTAATTTAGTGAAACTTCGTCGTATTGTGTCGACGAAGCCAAATGGAATAGGGGCGATTATCAAGAAATTCATCAATAAGAGTGTAAAAACAACGGTTTATGTCCTCAAAATATTTATTTATTTATTCATTGAAGTAATACAAGCGTCTAGGCCGTACTTAAATATTACTTAGTATTAAAAAGTACCTAAGTATACAAATAAAAATCAAATTAACAATTACTATAATTAATAAAAAAATTCAAAATTTTATTTTATTCTAATGTTATTGTTATTATTGGCTAAAATTAGCTAAATAGTAACGTTGTTTACCTTAAAGATTTATTAACATTAAAGATTTATTAAAATTAAAAAATATAAAAGATATTAATGCCCTTACTGCCACTATTGATCTTTTTATTTTATATTTTTGTTTTTTTTTTGCCAAATTACCATTTTTTTATTTTTTACGATAATTATTCATTTGGCGATTTTTCAGAAGGTCAATTAGCATGCAGCTTAAATCAGGTTGTAATATAATTTTTTTTCTCAATACATAAGTGTACCGACAAAAGTTTAAGGAAATCACAATATATAACAAGATTTATTCCTCAGACTTATAGGGTGTTCCGAAAGTGACTTGTTATTCGCATATGTCTTTAGTTCTTGAACCGCAAGAGGCAGACACTTGAAATTTACACACAGTAATTAATAATATGTCCGCTATGTAAACAAGTATAAAACTCTAAAATTAAAACTAAAATTAATTTATACAGAGTGTGTAAAAATATGTCCACTATAGCAAAAAATATAAAAAATAAAATTAAAAGTTTTGCGAAAGTACGTATGTAGTAGCCTTTTTTTGAACCGGAATGAGTAGACACTTTAAATCTGCACAAAGTATGTGGGTAATTCCACGTCATATCAACAAGGCACTCAAAATGACTACTTCAGATTTTATTGAAACTTTTTTATTTACATTCTTTGACTCCCTGAATCCAAATATGATTTTTAAAAAATTGTATGTCTTACAGTTTTTCCGCTACACAGTTATCAAAATTGAAAAATGTCTCTTTTTTGCTTATGCGCTCGAGGATTAAATATATTCTAAATCCAGTTCTATAAGTCCTAGAAAGTGAGTAATAGCTCATTTTAAAGGATATTTCATACGCTTTAATTTGGCATCAATCATGAATCATGAAATTTTTTAACAAATTTTTTTCTTATATTTAAGAAAAAGTTTTATTAAAATCTTTGAGATAGTGTCTTTTTTAATTTTTTTAAATTGACATATGTTTTTTAACGTGGCTTAGTGAGTACGCCATAAAAATTTCAGAGTGGGACCATGCTGGGATCAGAAGTTATGTTAAAAAACTACATATTTTTCAGTTTTATGGAATATTTCTTACCTTTATTACCCCCCCCCCCGTTTATTAAAAAAAATATATTTTTTCAGTTTATAATGAGTCAAAATGAAGTTTTTTTAATATAACTTTTGATCCCACCATGGTCCCACTCTGAAATTTTTATGGCGTACTCACTAAGCCACGTTAAAAAACATATGTCAATTTAAAAAAATTAAAAGACAAGTCACTATCTCAAAGAGTCAACGAATATAAATAAAAAAAGTTTCAATAAAATCGGGATTGGTAAATTTTAAAACATTTTTTTTTTTTTTTTTGTTGATTTGACTTGGAATTACCCATGTATAGTTTGTCCTCTATAACAAGCATAAAAAAACTGATCCAATATCGAAACACGATTTTAGTCTGATCTTATATTTGAACAGAAATATGCTGACTCTTAAAATGTACACAAATTATATTTTACAATATCTTCTATAACAACAGTATAGCAACCAGTAATGAAAATAAAACTAATAAAAAAAATGTTTTCTAGATGTCGCGAATTTGAGGTAATGGCCTAATCTTCTAACCTTTATAGGCAAAATCTTGATCTTGATTTACACAAGGTATTTACTCTCATACTAATGAGCTTAGTCTAACAAAACACAGACTAGATTGGGACAGTAGGCGTCGTATCTCCCATACAATGTGATAAATTATTATCATCCACCTAGAGAACAACAGTAGGAAGAGTCTTGAAACTTAAGAGTAATGTGCATAGTCTAGCAAAAAACAGATTGATTGGGAAGAGTGGGCGTTGTATTTTGCATATAAACTGAAACAGTTTTGTCGTGAGAATAGCATGTTAAAGGTTTCCCATAATTTTCTTTTTTTGTGGATGGGTTTTTCGTATTTTTTGTGGATGGGTATAGTGAAGAGCACCGGGGACAGCTAGTTTTAAATATTATAGTGGCCATAGTATTACACCTTTTCAGAAATTTATATGCAACATAAAAGACTGTCAGACGGGCATACGAAGCGATATAAATCGGCTTCCATTTTTACACATTAATTACGGAACCCTTAAAACAGGTTTCTTGTATGAAAACTTTTATTTACTTTTAAATTTAAAATATATGTATGTATGTATATTAATTTTTAAATTTATTATTTATATTATTTACGTTACTTTACGTTGGGACATATGTAGCCCAGTGAAAGTTTTAGCTGGGATACATAAGACCCAGTTTCTAATTTTTCAATATATCTTATACCTATAGTTCTTCTAATTTTAAGTTGTTACATTTAGTTTTGTCACATATGAATTACCGATCAGGATTCTTAACGCAACCTACGAGTCAGCCATACTATCAACATAGTCAACTGTTAGTCAGATGTAACATTGCAGCCGTACGCTGTGGGAACCAATGAAGAAAATGATCGATTATGTGTGGTTGTGAAACAAGAGCAGTTACATTCTTACATCAATCAAAGGAGGTAGGTGACAAAGCAAAATTTAAACGTCCTTGGACTCAGCTGCAGCTACCCCAGCAACCAGCGTAAAACGTATCGTTACAAACTTTTAAAAAAGCTTCGCCTCTAAGGAAAAATTTGCTACGTTTAACACAACAAAGAGAAATATAAGAAAGCAATTTTGCAATAATACAATATTTGACCCCAGATTGACATCGAACTAATCTATGGTTACCAAAAAATAACAATTTAATAATAATACTTCCATGCAGTTTGCTCACGCCATATTTCGATCGATAAGCTTTAATAATGATCAATCGTTAAATTTTGTTAATGTTTGTTATAGTAAATGTATTTGAGTTTTTTATATTTTTTTGTTGTTTTTGTATTTTATTTTCTGATTTTTTACAACAACTACATAAAATATTTTTAAGCCCTATAATTGCCATGTAAATGTGGTGTAGCCTACTATAAATTATAATTTTTTTAATTACTATTTCGTAAAAAATAACTAAGGTCAACAGTGCCTCGATTTAATGAAATTCTTTTTTGTCCATGATTCTTTTCTGAATTTCTTTAATGCTAAATTACAAAAAATTATGACTTAACAATATTTTAGATCTAAAAAAAAAACTTTTTTTAAATAATCTTTTTTGTATAATGACATGATGTTTCAGATTTTAATACGAAAAAAATTTTCTGTATGTAGGTACAGTGGTGGTTATCTAATTAGACCACCACATATATTATTTAAATTTGTTTTTCTTTTAATCTTTTTTAGCAAATACAGTGTATCACAAAAATAAGTATGCAGCTATTCAAACCAAACACTTCGTTGAATTGAAAGTCTAGAAGTTAATTTAAACTAAAAATTTTTATTTAGCTTTGACTAGATTAAGGTCAGTTTTTAATCCATATAAAAAAATTTTTATAAAATTCAGTATTTGTTTAATTAGTACGACAAAAGGAAAAAAACTAAGTTTACATCACAAAAGTTAGTAGGTATGCAGAATATATTATATTTTAACTTATGATAGAAACGATTGCACTCTTTACATTATCTGCCTGTCCCTCGATGTCGCTCGATGTCGATTGTTTGCACAAATACATTTAAAACAAATTCAAAAATTTTGTTGTTGTTTTAAATGTATTTGTGCAAACGATCGACATCGATCGACATCGTGGGACTGGCAGTATATTTTGAAATTTGATTTTTTGTAGAATATTTCCTGTTTTCTGTTACATGTTGAAGACGGAATTGTATTGAAACCACTAAATTTTGGGCCACAGAGATAGGTATTTTCCACCAATCTTTCATAATTACAATTTATAGTTTATTTCGGACCTTTATTTTTTAATTGACGTCCTAGATGAACTCAAAAGTGCTCGATTGAATTTAGATAAGGCGGCTGAAAGGAGTTTTTATTTGTTTTGTGTTATACTAAAGCCATTCTTAAACTATTAGAGCAATATATTTCGGGTCATTATCCATTCTCCTAACCCTAACTGCAAAGCACTTTCTTTAAAAATTAATATAAAAAATATTGCAATATAAATATTTGTCCATGTTTCCATCAATAAAAACAAGTTTTCTCCCTCCTGGGCCCTATTCCACAAACAACTTATCAACTTTTCACTTTGCACTTATCAAATTTTATTTTTTGGACTTATACCTAATACCTAACCACCTCTCTGATTAACAATACCGGTCATGTTTTTTAAGTCAAGGTATTATCTATACATACATTTATGTTCATATAATTAAGTCACTCACATGGATTTACCAAAAAATTTTTATAATGAACATATTTTTCACGTTTTCAAAAAAATGTTAACACAATATTAAATAAATTTTAATTCATTTCAAAACTAGCAACTTATTATTCTTTTAGATTAAACTTTATAAAAAATATTGTATTTTTTTCTTTTTTATTTGCATATTTTCTGCTCATATAATTAAGTCATCTGAAAAAAAGATAGTTATCAAATGAATATAGAATTTTTTAAAAATTTTACCTTATATAAGGATAATACTAAGTTGAAAAGCCCATATTTCTTATCACTTTAGAACATCGTTGTGGCATAGTTTGGAACAATTCAGCTCATTGGGCTTGACTTAGTTCCTCCTATTCCACTTCCATCATTTTCATTAAAATGGGCTTGTTTTTTAATTTTCTTTAAGCTACTGCCCTTTTTATAGTCCCCTATTGATTTTCTATAGGATTTAATTCACGACTTTGTGCTGGTTAACATAAGGTCTTCATTTAATTCCCTGCAATATAGTTTTTGACACTACGTGAGCAGTGCTTGGGCCATTATATTGTTGAAATCCTCAAACTAAAGGTAAATAATCCTTATAATCACGTTTCAAATGATATTCTAACCTTCTCCTGTTCATTTCACTTGTCACGTGAAATTACATGAAATTACATATGAAAAGTGACATTTCATATGAATGTGTGTACACACCGTCTGAACATAGCTTAAGCATTTTTTATATTTATTAAGATTTTTTCTTTTAAGTTTGCTAAAATTGATTGTATTTCTTTTTTGGAAATATTTTTTGAAAATGTTAAGGGCGGTGGTCAAATTATCTGGCCACCACTGTATATAGAAAACTCTTAATTTTTTATATATTTTTTTTTTCAATTCATCGTTTCATACAATCTATTTTACTAAAATAAAATAATGAGCAAAATATATGATAATTAAAGTGTCATATATAAAATATGTATGTATATTAATTTTGAATAAAGTAATATAAATACAAATTTGTATTAATAATACATTTTCCTATTTTCTGAAGGGTAGGTCAAGTACGTGCTATCCTTTTAGTCTTTGGATTTCATAGCTATCACATAAGAGTTTGTTTGATTGTTAAATCTGCTAGGTAAGTTATTAAATTTTATTTGAATTTTTTGATTTTGAGATCTCTTTGTTGTTGTTGTTGAAACATAATTGATAAAAAAAAAATTTCATACTAAAATTATTAAATAAAAATATTTAATAAAATATTAATGATTGTTAATCGTTAATTATAAATTATAAATTAGTTTTAAATATGTCTCAATATTCATAAGTATATTTTTGAACTGATCATAAAATTAGCTCGAAGAACAATATAACCCAATCAGAGTGATTTGTTATCTAATGAAGGTTTCATTTTTAGTTTCTCTCCAAACGTTGTTATCTGACAAAAATATCAGGTTATAGGAATTTAGTTTAATTTTAAAACATGCTATGGAAAATAATTCGTTAGAACTTTGCACAGACAGAAAAAATCCAAAGTACGGTTTGCGAAGCTTGAAAAAACTAAAGAGACCTTAATTATATAAAAAAAGAAGAGTCGTCAGCAGACAGTTTCGTGAAGGCGACTGGAAATTTCAATTGATATTGATGCAAAGAAAACTGTTCGAGTTTCAGGTTTAATACAATGTTATCTTAAAGTTTTGAAAGGATGCAACATCAAATCAAGTCTGAAAGATACGTGCACGGTGGAGTTTAATTAATTAGTTCAGAAAAGGGAGATATGGTGAAGCCACTAATTATACACTACTATCTACGTGGATAGTAGAAAGAACTGCTCAGGCCTGGAAGACTAGGGGAGATTACTGGGTCTGTAAGGAGGGCTAATTGGCCCAGTCTGGACGTGCACTAAACTTTATATAGGCTTGGACAGCAAAGTTCCAATTGTCATATCAGTGCCATCGCTCATATTTAAATAATTTTCATTAAATAATATAAGGTGGTAAATATTAAAGTAAAAAATATTAAAAACAACGGGGAAGCTTTAGGTAGTGGTAGTACACTTCGTTCTCACCAACTGACGATTAATGATTGAATACAGTTTTTCTCGTATTCCTTTATCTTGTTTTGGTGGGTTAAGCAGATGATGTTTTCAACTTAACACTACCCAAAGTTGATAGATACGAAGAGTGCTGATGACGGACGTAGCTGTCCAGAAAATGTGCATTCCGATCTGCTGGTGTCTAAAAATTAAATTTTACCAATTTTTCTTTAATATCACCACTTAATTTGAAATTTAAATAATTCTTTCTTAGAGAGAATAAAACAATAATAAGCTTGACTACAAATTTCATATCGCACTTGATCAACAAGAGGGTATTAACTCAAAATTTTTAATTTTTCACTTTTTGCAAGAAAGCAACCAACAAGATCAATATCCATCTAACGTAAAAATTTCAACGAAATCTGATTACTTTTTCATCTCGAAACCCGCATATGAGATTATTTTCGTAATAGTGTCTTTAGTACCTTTATATCAACAAAAAAGTATTATTTTTATTTGATAATACATAATTGTAAAAAATTTAAAGGAAAAACAGTGTAAATTGATAATTAAATGGAATTTGCTGACTATAATATGTTCGGATTTTTATATTATCTTAAAATCTAATCACAAACAGTTTTTCACCTCTACTGAAAATTTTAAAATTTCGAGTTAATACCCTCTTGTTGATCAAGTGCGATATGTATGTTTATTAAATAATTTTTTTATAAGGCATCACTGTTTCTAACTTTCTTTTATATTGTGAA
Organism: Phasia obesa; assembly: GCA_949628195.1. Classification (NCBI taxonomy): domain Eukaryota; kingdom Metazoa; phylum Arthropoda; class Insecta; order Diptera; family Tachinidae; genus Phasia; species Phasia obesa. Next base: position 174,261,240 of record OX451215.1, on the reverse strand, counting down.
ACAAACATTTTTAAAATAAAAATTAAATTTCCGTTTTATACGAGAATGTAAAACAAAAACTTACAACAACAAATAAAAGCGGAAATAATACCGAATTAAACATAAATGCGTAACTAAACAAATAAACACAACTATGTATAGGTATATGTAGAGGAGTAAACCTAGGCAAACATTCTTGTTTGCTTTCTTACAAATTAATTTAAAAACAATTTGGGTGATAGCTTACACAACAAACAAATAATTAATTAATTGTTTACACGAAGATAAGAATACTCTGAGAAATAACTAAGCAATTTTGAGTTACGCGAATTTATGACTTCTCAAAGTTGTTAAGTTACTCTCTATTTTCAAACCTTTTTAACTCCAATTTATTCACAGACTTGTTGTCTAACAATAAAACCAATATGAATAAATTTAGCAGTTCTTCTTCACAGTTCCGTTGGAAAAACTTACAAACACAGTATTTTCGTGTTTAAAGATTTTCTTTAAGTGTTAATTTGTTACCTAATTTTTTATTTGTAATTTGTTGTCTTTTTTGCGATTTTTGAAATAGTTGGCGATTTTGATGTCACTTTTTTTTTAGTCTAGAAACAGCTGTTTTGCTGTTTATACAACAATAATATTTCGTTATCATACTATAGCAAACAAATATTTGACGATTTGAGTCAATTGTTAGTCTAATAAATTATTTTTTTAATTTATAGCTTATCCTGTAGTAAGCAATTTCAATGAGTTTAATATTTGGGTTAATAGGTATAATAATAAAGAAGTTAATTAGCAATGTCCGAAACATTCAAAAAATTTAAACAAACAAATTTAACCAAAAATAAAAAAATTAAGTAAAAATAAAAAAAAATTAAAAAATTAAAAAATAATTTACTAAAAATTTAAAAATAAAATCTAAATATTTTACAAAAACTTTTTCCAAAAAATTAAAAAGGGCCCTTCAAAAAATTTTAATGAACATTTTAACAAAGATTTTTTTTTTTAATTTTTACAAAAGTTTTAATAATATTTTTGCAAAGAATTTTCAATCAAATTTTTACACAAAATTTTCAATAAAAATTTTTACAAAAAATTTCTATAAAATTTTTACAAGTTAGGCATTTTAGATGACGATATACCTATACCGCATATGAAATGTTGCTGATAAGTGGAATTTAATGCATTTGTCTCTTAAATTAAATCAATTTTATACCTGTCTTTAATAATAAAATCACCGGTGAACGGTATAGAAGATTCGGCACGGCCGAATATAACACTCTTGTTTTCATAATACTCATGAGTATAGGAAATCAGAAAAAGCTCTCCGGAACTATAACGCTATTACAATACTATAAATATACACAAATCAGCATTTTTGGAAATGGTCTTTCCATCACAATCCTAAAATAAGAAAGTAATAAAAATAATTAGTAGGCTATAAATCCACGAGTGTTAATGGCACAATAAACTACCCAAACATACTTTTTATTTTTACCTACTTAGATTACACAAAAACAATACGTGCGATAAGTTTATTGTTCGTAGTTCATAATTTTTCAATTAAAACAACATAATCTATTACTTTATCTGTATTAAACTTTTTCTTCTTTTTTAATCTATCGCAAATCAGCACTAAAATTTGGTTTTCATTAAACAATTGACAACACACTTTCCAAATATTTGACAAAATCATTTTTGTTTACAAACACGGTAACCAATCTCCAAACTACACAAGTGGATCGTTGGCAAAAGTAAAATGTTGATGATAATTCAATCGTTCGAATTTGTTCTTGCTGGGACGACAGGTTATTACTTGCTTAACTCTTTAATTTTGTTATTGTTGCAATCTTTTGCCTTTGTCGTCATTGTGAATCTGAGAATTCTTTTGTTTCTTATTTTATTTTTTATCAGAAAGTATAAATAGGAAAAATTAAAATATAAATCAAAACAAAACAAACTTACTCTTTTCTCAGCACTATCGCATGGATGATTGACTATGGAAGATGATGACGAAGACGTAGAAGCGGCTGCAGCAGATGTGGAGGCTGTCAAATGTTCTTGTGTATCCATATCTGATAAAGCTGAATCCAATTGTTCTTGCTTAATCGAGGGTATTAGAGGCAAAAAATCACTTTTGCTTAGATTTGATAGTTCTTCTAATTCCATGATTGCAGCCTGTTATTTTAATTGTGGATGTGAAGATCAAATATGTGATGGAGAACAAAAGATACCAATATGATCTGGGTTATAAAGCCCAGCTGGATTTTTGTTTATATTGGAAAAAATTTAAATGTTTAATAAAAATAACATATCGTTAATGTTTTTCTTAGGTTCCAAGGATTTCTGCAAGTTTGGAGCAGAAAAAAAAACAGTCACGCCGTGATCTAACAGCAGGTCGCGCACGTTACAAAACAGCGTGTTGCCACTTTAGTCATGCATAGAATTGTAGCTTACAAACACACACAAATTGATACTCCTATAAATACACAAACACACGTTTTAAAATGCGAATTTGCGGTGTATAAGGTAATCGGCGATAAAACAACCGTACGAATGTGGGAAGAGCGAATTGGCACGAAATAACCGTAACAAAGCAGAGGCGTAAAAATAAAATAGAAAATCCTCGAATACGAATGTTGGATAAAAAGTATTTTTTTAATTATTTCTTTATAAACAAAGCATGTCTTTTAAATTTTTGTATGGCAACATAAATTATTGGTAATTTTATTTTCATGCTCGACTGATTTTCATTTAAAAAGCAGCTTATTGCTTTTTTTCTTATACATTTTTGGAACTTTCTTAATTAGTTTTTTTTCAACTAGTTTTTATATTATAACGATTTTATTAATTATATTGTTATTTGTTCTACTTTTAATTTTTCACAAATTTTGGAGAGGTTTTCTTAACCTTTTTTCATTTGTACTTCACTCATATTGCACAAAAAGTGAAAATGATTTTCGATTCATTTTTTCTTCATCCACCGATTTTGCAATTTTTAATTTTGCTTCTTTATACCTTTATTTGTTTTAATTTTTCACAAATTTTATCTTTTATAAGATGCTATATTTTTAATTGTGTTATTAATTTTTTGTTAATTAAATTTATTTATAAAAAACATTAAATTTTAATTTTTCTTGTCGGACGCTTCCTCTTTGCTGTGTTTGCTGTTTTTTCTGTACAGAAATTTTTGGTACTCGTCGATTCCCTCTTGATTAAAAAAAGAAGAGCAGAAAGAGAGCGAGAGTGCCGTCAGCCATTTTGAAAATTGAAATTACAAAAACATATAGTTGTATTAAGTAGTACCAAATTGTATTTATAAAATTACTTTTATACATATGCATTACTTGACTAAATCTTTCTAAAAAGTTATAAATTATAATAAAAATTAAATAAAATTATTTACATACTAAATTTATAGATTATATCTAGCATTATTCTAGATCGTCGAGAAGAAAACAAACTTTTTAACAAACTTTTTTTTCAGTTTTAGCAAACTTTTTCAAAGTTGATTAAAAAGTACTATTTGATGTAAAAAAATTGTAAACAAACTTTTGCAAAAATATTGCTATATTCAAAAGGCTCGCAACTCGTCATTTTTTGTTGAATTAAAAAAATCGAAACTGAACTCAAAAGCGTTACCCCTATAGAACCTAATTTTGCGACTGTCACTTAAATCAGATTAGAATTACGGAAGTTATACAAGACAAATTATATCGTTAAGTAAAATAGTTTTTTACTTATAAAACCGAAACTATTCGGTGTGCCGCATAGCGACCTATACCAGTCGATAGAGGACGCAAATACGATTCAGAATTGGTATTGGTCAACTTCTGAAATACTTGCGTTCAAAAGTTATAGTGCAGCAAACTTTTTCAAAATGAAAAAAAACGCTAAATTTTGGTAAAAAAGTTTTTTACTTATAAAACCGAAACTATTCGGTGTGCCGCATAGCGACCTATACCAGTCGATAGAGGACGCAAATACGATTCAGAATTGGTATTGGTCAACTTCTGAAATACTTGCGTTCAAAAGTTATAGTGCAGCAAACTTTTTCAAATCGAAAAAAATCGCTAAATTTTGGTAAATAGTTTTTTACTTATAAAACCGAAACTATTCGGTGTGCCGCATAGCGACCTATACCAGTCGATAGAGGACGCAAATACGATTCAGAATTGGTATTGGTCAACTTCTGAAATACTTGCGTTCAAAAGTTATAGTGCAGCAAACTTTTTCAAATCGAAAAAAATCGCCTAATTTTGGTAAATAGTTTTTTACTTATAAAACCGAAACTATTCGGTGTGCCGCATAGCGACCTATACCAGTCGATAGAGGACGCAAATACGATTCAGAATTGGTATTGGTCAACTTCTGAAATACTTGCGTTCAAAAGTTATAGTGCAGCAAACTTTTTCAAATCGAAAAAAATCGCTAAATTTTGGTAAATAGTTTTTTACTTATAAAACCGAAACTATTCGTTGTGCCGCATAGCGACCTATACCAGTCGATAGAGGACGCAAATACGATTCAGAATTGGTATTGGTCAACTTCCGAAATACTTGCGTTCAAAAGTTAGCGTATCGCCGAGTACCGAACATAAAAATGATGCTCTCCCTTCCAAATGTTTACATGTCTATACTCAGACTTAGGAATTAAGAAATTAATACTACAACTAGTAAACAGAAGCTCCTCACTAGTATTCTTCTGCTTATATAGAACACTTTGTTTTATTAAAAACAATCTATACATATACTAAAACTGTAACAGGACCATTTCTGTTCATGAAATATATTTTGAAAATGTTGTTGCTAGTGCAGATAGATATCAATATAGAATACAATACACAAATTTTGTTGGTCTTTATATGTTCGCATCACATAAAAGCTAATGGAGGAATTTTAATCAAACCTTAGTACCAAGGTTCAAATGTAGGATAATTTTTGCCGTAAAAATATCTCATTTCCAGTAGAGAAAGTACATATAAATGGTGAAAGCAAGCAATCTTACCGATTTAATAATACTGATTATTGAAAGCGTTAAAATTTAGACACTATTAACCCAATGGATAAGTCTGCAATAATAGAATTTATGTTATTAAATAGTTTTTCACATTTTTTATTAAAATACTTATTATAATATATATAAAGAAGATTTATACATTATTTAACTATGAATATTTTAATTAGTAACAATTAACATTCTCTTAAAATCTCCAATTCTTCGGACAAAGCAAAGCTGTTTCTCAATTATTAAATCCTGCAAATGTGACAGCTCCTGTGGCACATATGAAGCACCACCATTACTTAAAGCCAAAAGCTTTTTGGCATTTGTTATATTCTCCAGCTGGTTAGGTTCCAAATTAAGTGCATAAAGGGTTAGTAGTTTAGAGGCTTTATCATACTTCTGCCATTTTACCAACATTTCGAAATATGTCAGGTACACAAAAGCCAATTCAGATTGCAAATTTTCTTCCTTATTATAGGCCTCCAAAATATTTTTAAATATATTTGCTATATTTTCCTCTGATACCTCAGCTTCATACTCAAATAAAATAAATTCTACATAAAGCTGTAGACAATTTTGATGTTGTTTAAGTAGAGCGTTAAAACGTTTGCGAGCTTGTTGTATAAAATCGGATGGTATTTTGCCGTTAAGCTTTTCCTGTATTAACAGAAAACGTTCAAAACGGCACCACAACTGTGAAAATATTAATCTCTTTCTTTCATCAATCTGTTCATAAGACTGGGAACAATTTATGAGTAGCTTTTTCAAACACTGCGAATAAAGTTCATGTGCTATGGAATTGCTAAGAAAAGTGGGTGTATTAACCATTTGCTTGCTTAGGTCAAACAAGCTCGAAAAAAAATCTTGATGTCCCATGAGCAAATATAATCTGGATTTACATACACCGCCAATAAATCTTCTATGGCGTCAGTATCGCCCTGCAATTGAATCACCAATGTGTGGCTGTTTATAAATGGTAGTTTTAAAACTGCTCATACAAACCTGACTGCCTTAAAAACAGGCAACAATTACAGAACAATTCCAGCATAACTGCATCATAACAGACTTGAATATTTATAGTCTGTTTATGATTATGAAACATTTTTTTCATACATCTTTCATAGATCCCCAAAACCTCTTGGACAGTACAGCGCGCCATAGTTCCTTGTGTGCACATTATTAAAGCCTGCCACAAAATAAGACAATAGGGATCTTTCGCTATCAATGGCTCCAACATTTTACTAACATCGTGAGACGTATAGGCTTTAGTTATTATATCAATGTATATTTTGTATAACTCTTCTTATCCGGGAAGGTAAATTAAAGCTTTCACTACATAATCTAATTTCTTTTCAGCTACTCTTAACCGTAACCATTTATAAGGGTTTTTATCCTGCAGAGCGATTAATTCTTGCCAACTAGTTTAATTCTTACAATTTTCTACCGTTTTGCGATTTAATTCACCCACTTTTGAAGTGTACTCATTTTCATCCAATGCATAGGTAGGATTTGACACATTCCTGTGATTTTGATCATCTTTGTTGCGATAATGATAATAACGTTTCTGTTTGGATTTTTTTCTATAATAAAAATGTTTCCCCAAAGTGTGGTAGTACACACGATATCTAGGACAAGGGTTTATGTAAAGTTCCAATGGTGTTATACTGTATGCCAACCAATCTTCTTCATTCTGCTTAATCATTCCACATTAATATTGCCACCACTTTTTATTCTATAATTTTACAAAAATGTTGCCACCATTTTCTTATTCATAATTAATATGAACGACTTACTTTTTATTCTTAAAATATTTTCTTTTCAATTGGTAAAAAATTTCACATATTTTCTAATTTTATACTTCACTGATTTGCATCATAGTTTTGTAATGTAAAAAATTTGTATCTAACATATGTGAAGTAAGTAACTTAAGTGATTTTATTTTAGTTTTAAAAGGTTTACAGCTGCATTCATGTTTAATAAGTAAAAAACTATTTAACAAATTTTAGCGATTTTATTTCGATTTAAAAAAGTTTGCTGCATTATAACTTTTGAACGCAAGTATTTCGGAAATTGACCAATACCAATTCTGAATCGTATTTGCGTCCTCTATCGACTGGTATAGGTCGCTATGCGGCACACCGAATAGTTTCGGTTTTATAAGTAAAAAACTATTTACCAAAATTTAGCGATTTTTTTCGATTTGAAAAAGTTTGCTGCACTATAACTTTTGAACGCAAGTATTTCAGAAGTTGACCAATACCAATTCTGAATCGTATTTGCGTCCTCTATCGACTGGTATAGGTCGCTATGCGGCACACCGAATAGTTTCGGTTTTATAAGTAAAAAACTATTTACCAAAATTTAGCGATTTTTTTCGATTTGAAAAAGTTTGCTGCACTATAACTTTTGAACGCAAGTATTTCAGAAGTTGACCAATACCAATTCTGAATCGTATTTGCGTCCTCTATCGACTGGTATAGGTCGCTATGCGGCACACCGAATAGTTTCGGTTTTATAAGTAAAAAGCTATTTACCAAAATTTAGCGATTTTTTTCGATTTGAAAAAGTTTGCTGCACTATAACTTTTGAACGCAAGTATTTCAGAAGTTGAGCAATACCAATTCTGAATCGTATTTGCGTCCTCTATCGACTGGTATAGGTCGCTATGCGGCACAACGAATAGTTTCGGTATTGTAAGTAAAAAACTATTTACCAAAATTTTGCGATTTTTTTCGATTTGAAAAAGTTTGCTGCATTATAACTTTTGAACGCAAGTATTTCGGAAATTGACCAATACCAATTCTGAATCGTATTTGCGTCCTCTATCGACTGGTATAGGTCGCTATGCGGCACACCGAATAGTTTCGGCTTTATAAGTAAAAAACTATTTACCAAAATTTAGCGATTTTTTTCGATTTGAAAAAGTTTGCTGCACTATAACTTTTGAACGCAAGTATTTCGGAAATTGACCAATACCAATTCTGAATCGTATTTGCGTCCTCTATCGACTGGTATAGGTCGCTATGCGGCACACCGAATAGTTTCGGTTTTATAAGTAAAAAGCTATTTACCAAAATTTAGCGATTTTTTTCGATTTGAAAAAGTTTGCTGCACTATAACTTTTGAACGCAAGTATTTCAGAAGTTGACCAATACCAATTCTGAATCGTATTTGCGTCCTCTATCGACTGGTATAGGTCGCTATGCGGCACAACGAATAGTTTCGGTATTGTAAGTAAAAAACTATTTACCAAAATTTTGCGATTTTTTTCGATTTGAAAAAGTTTGCTGCATTATAACTTTTGAACGCAAGTATTTCGGAAATTGACCAATACCAATTCTGAATCGTATTTGCGTCCTCTATCGACTGGTATAGGTCGCTATGCGGCACACCGAATAGTTTCGGTTTTATAAGTAAAAAACTATTTACCAAAATTTAGCGATTTTTTTCGATTTGAAAAAGTTTGCTGCACTATAACTTTTGAACGCAAGTATTTCAGAAGTTGACCAATACCAATTCTGAATCGTATTTGCGTCCTCTATCGACTGGTATAGGTCGCTATGCGGCACAACGAATAGTTTCGGTTTTATAAGTAAAAAACTATTTACCAAAATTTAGCGATTTTTTTCGATTTGAAAAAGTTTGCTGCACTATAACTTTTGAACGCAAGTATTTCAGAAGTTGACCAATACCAATTCTGAATCGTATTTGCGTCCTCTATCGACTGGTATAGGTCGCTATGCGGCACACCGAATAGTTTCGGTTTTATAAGTAAAAAACTATTTACCAAAATTTAGCGATTTTTTTCGATTTGAAAAAGTTTGCTGCACTATAACTTTTGAACGCAAGTATTTCAGTAGTTGACCAATACCAATTCTGAATCGTATTTGCGTCCTCTATCGACTGGTATAGGTCGCTATGCGGCACACCGAATAGTTTCGGCTTTATAAGTAAAAAACTATTTACCAAAATTTAGCGATTTTTTTCGATTTGAAAAAGTTTGCTGCACTATAACTTTTGAACGCAAGTATTTCAGAAGTTGACCAATACCAATTCTGAATCGTATTTGCGTCCTCTATCGAGTGGTATAAGTCGCTATGCGGCACAACGAATAGTTTCGGTTTTAAAAATACAAAAACTTTTTTACTTAATAGATAAATCCCCTTAATATAGCTCCTTGTATCTTATACTGATTTAAGTGACAGTCAGAAAATTAGATTCTATATGATTAGTGCTTTCTAATTCAATTTTTATTTTTAAATTACAACGTTAAATAACTAGTTGTGAGCGCTTTGAAAAATGCATTTTTTTTCAAGAATTTGTTTACATTTTGTTATATATTCCAAGAAATCATGCCGTTTTTGCAACCCTGTGAAAAAGGTTGTTGGAAACCCAGAGTTTGTTTTTTTCTCATGCGTTTATTCTAGCATGAAAAGTATATTTTGCAGAGTTGCATGGTTGCAACTACATTACAACTCATATGAACTAGAACAGAGCTGTTTTAATTACAGAGTTACCAAGTAATTTTTTCCATAAAGTTGTGTTAATATGATTCATATTAGAGAATTTATAAATCAGAAGTAGCTACCTACAAGTTATATGTAAAAATAAAGATTGTTTTAAAATATGGGGTTTTAAAATATATTTACTTTTGTGATTGTTTAGTGTCGACACCTGAACTCATATCATGATAAACGTCAAATATCTTTTGGAAAACGGTATACAAAACACTTAAAAATTAAAAGAACACATTTATATTTTATGTTATCATAGAATATAATATGTACTAATTATCCAATATCTAGACTTAAAATCGAGATCCATGTAAATTTTAACTTGATTTTAATATAATTGATTGATTTTAGAAGGTAAGAGTAGTATGCCAACAACAACTTTGATATTTAACAGCACTTATAAAATAAGGCAATTTTTACAACACATTAGCAAAAAAAGAAAGAAATAAGCAGGTGTTCTATTGGTTTCACATAGTAAATTCAAATCTTAATCGAACCGAGATTAATGCACTACCAATCAAATTATGTAGGTACCCGACTTTCACCATTATAAAATACATCTTGTCTACACGAGGTTAATGAAAGCAATGAAGAAAGTTTCTTTTCTCTTGATATGGCTAATTTCTGTAAAGCAAAATTAATTATTTTTAATATCAATCGATTTTTTGTTACTATATATGGGCTTATATAAGTTATTTTTGAATTTTTTACATAGACCAGCAACATTTTTTTTAAGCAAGTTAGAATTTTTAAGGCAATGAGAAATAAAACGAGTCTTACTTCTTTCTTTTCCATAAAAATTAAACATGAAATCTTCCTGTATGGAAAAAATAACATGCTTCGACTTTTTTCTTAAACACTTAACTAAACAAGTAAAATACAGGGTTCAGTTGGTTTCCTTGTTTCATCCGAGCATCATATTACGGTCATATATCAACAACATCTGTTTTTCGAACACTTGTTGCGACAATTATCAGCTGCTACATCTTTTCCAAGTAGGATCAGATAGCAAACCGTGGGTAACAGGATTTGCTATCTGATCCTACTTGGATGTCAAACTTCATATAAAAAAACCCAGTATTAAAAATATTTTTTTTAAAATAAAGTTTGACATTCATCATGATATAAATTCATCAGGTATGGACTCCCTGTAAATAACAGTTGAAATTTTATGTTTAATATACAAAAGTTTTTAATTGAATAAGAAAATTTTTGAAACATGCAAACCATAAAACACGATAACCATTAACTAAAAAATTCTCATAACAAGTAGTTATAGTTACAGTATATACAAGTAACATTATAACTAACAATAATTTGTATTTTAATTCGAATACATGAAATTAAAATCCTGCGGATTTTGGAATGGAATTTTCCTATTGTCACTTTTATTAATAAAGAAATAGTAGTAGCAATAGTAGTTTTTCATTAATATCTCGAACACTATTTCGCGTGTACACATGCCGCTACATACGAGAGGATAAAAATACTAATCTATCATGTTAAAGTTTTTTTAGGAAAGACTGTACAAAAAAAGTTATAATTTAGCAAACTTTCTTAATTTGAAAAAAATTTTAAATTTAGTTTTCCATTAATATCTCCGTGAACGTATATATATACGTTCGATAGAATATAAATATACGAGTACAAAAATACAATCAGATTTTTCTGATTGATTTCTTTAATCTGTTACAAAAATTGTCAAAATTTATAAATTTAGATTTTCATTATTAACTATTCTGCTTGCACATAAACCGCCTAGATTCGTTACACTACGTGTTGACGAGCCATTGATTTGTTCCACCATTGAACAAATTCGTGTGCGCACATCAAATCCTCTCGTGAAGACCGTCGTTGTCATGTTTTTGTTCGAACATTTGTTTGCACAAAAATGTCTGCATCAAATGCTGTTTTTAGTATGAAAGTTTGGCTTTTAAAAGCGTGCAAATCCAATTTGCTGTGCTATAAGCATTTAAACAACATTGACGAGAAGATTTCTCCTCACAGATGAAAGTAATCAAATTATTGTTCCCTATTCTGTCGACGCATTGTTCATATGCAAACAAAAAAATGCCTCGTCAAGACGTAGTGTTATCTTCAGTTGAAAAAAAAAAAAAATAAAAACTGGTAATACCTTTTTCTACACTGAACGTACTTCTTTGAAAAGTATGGTATTTTTAGCGAAAACGTTTATGTTATCCGGAAGTTTTGTTTTTTACTTTGTAAATATATAAACTTAATTTGTTAAATAAATCAGTAATTTTAAATATAGTTTACAAACACTAAAACTAATATAATGGAAACTTTGCTAGAACAGCAAAGACGCTACCACGAAGAACGTGAACGTCTGCTAAAACTTATGGTGGATGAATACGCAAACAAAAAAGCGAGTGAAAAGGAAAGAATTAATTCGGAACACCGGCTCAAATATTTGTTAGATTTGCATCATAATTCCACAAACAAATTGAAAGAATTATACGAAGATAAAGATAATGAACGCAAAATTGAGATACAAGCCCTTTCCGGTCCAAATGAATTTAATGAATTCTACAACAGATTAAAACAAATCAAAGAATTCTATAAGAAACACCCAAGTGAAGTCAGTATACCATTGTCGATAGAGTTTGATGATTTGGTTAAAGCCTATAACAATCCCGATGAAATGTCTGCATTGGTCGAGTTTACCGACGAGGAGGGTGGCGGGCGCTATTTGGACTTGAATGAATGCTATGAGATGTACATAAATTTGAGAGGAGTGGAAAAGGTCGATTATATCACTTATTTAATGACCTTTGACCATGTATTTGATATACCAAAGGAAAGAAAGAACAGGGATTACAAAAAATATATTGAATCGCTGAATGAATATTTACACCATTTTATAATAAGAGTACAACCTTTATTTGATTTGGAAGAGGAGTTACTTAAGGTGGAATTAGAATTTCAAAAACAATGGTTACAAGGCAGTTTTCCAGGTTGGGCTTCCAAAGAAACTGAATCAGCATTGGCCAACACTGGGGCCCACTTGGATTTGTCAGCCTTTTCTAGTTGGGAGGAACTAGCTTCTTTGGGTCTGGATCGTTTAAAATCTGCTCTAATGGCTTTAGGTCTTAAATGTGGTGGGACTTTAGAAGAAAGAGCTCAACGTTTGTTCTCCACAAAAGGTAAAAAAACATTGGACCCGTCGTTGATGGCCAAGAAGCCACTTAAAAGTAGTTCCGTACATTCAAGGGAAAATGAGCGTCACAAAGATATTGCTCAATTAGAAGCATATTTATACAAATATGCTGAATTAGCTTCAGAACAGCGTAGTGCTACAAAAGAAAATGTTCAGCGTAAACAGGCTCGCACTGGTGGTGAAAGGGATGACAGTGACGTTGAAGCAAGCGATTCAGATAACGATGATGATCCCGATGCAGATGATGTGCCCTATAATCCTAAAAATTTACCATTAGGTTGGGATGGAAAACCAATACCATATTGGTTATATAAATTACATGGCTTGAATATAAGTTATAATTGTGAAATTTGCGGTAATTACACCTACAAAGGACCCAAAGCATTTCAACGTCATTTTGCTGAATGGCGACATGCTCATGGTATGCGTTGTCTGGGTATACCCAATACAGCTCATTTTGCTAATGTAACGCAAATAGAAGATGCCATTACACTGTGGGAAAAATTAAAGTCACAAAAACAGTCTGAACGATGGATAGCTGATCAGGAAGAGGAATTTGAAGATTCTTTGGGCAATGTGGTTAACCGAAAGACGTACGAGGACTTAAAGAGACAAGGTTTATTATAAATACGAAATATAACAATATTTATTAATAAAGTAAAAAAAAACACTAAAATATTTCGGCATTCAAATTCAAGTTCACACAGTTAAGGCTTGTTAATGGTAATAATGAAATCTCTTGGTGGTGTAATGTAGGTTTTAAATCAGCCCGTAGCCAAGGAAAATCCTAAAATGTTGTTAAATGAAGTAAACGAGAAAAATTAATTATGAAAAAAACTTACCTGGTAGTGAGAGTTATGACTTAGCTTTATAAATGCAGACTGCGTGGTATGCACTAAAACTTTAAATTTAACATCTGAGGGGAGGTTATCTAAACCTTTCAATCGTTCCTGCAATGTAATCAATGAAGATCTAAGCTGTTCTTCGAAATCCAGTAGGAATTCGTCTGCTTTCGGATCTTTTCCAATCTCCACTTGGAATTTATAACGTTCATATTCTCTATGTTCATCTTTATATACAAGCATTTCGGCACATTGAAAATCGTCGGTTTTTAACAATTCCCTAGCAGTTCTTAAGACTTTATACAGATATGTATTTAAAGGTGGGTAAATTGAAACAAACACCGGCGTATTGTATATTCTACGTTTTTTGAATATTTGAGAAGGATAAATATCCCGTGTGTACAGTATGTGATTAATAAATACTTCCAACGCCTCTACGATCATATCACTAAAATCTAAAATTAAAAAAAAAAATTAAATAAAGGAAATAACTAAAAGAAATTGTTTACCTTCCATTTCTTCTTAGCTTAAAAAAGGCACTCAAAGTAATAGGTGCGTTCGCTAACTTTTTGAGTAACCCCGTCTATATTAGTCATCAATTTGTCTTAAACTTCATTTGCCATCAACATGTCTTAACAAAAGTCAAACTTCATATAAAAACAGTATTAAAAACTTCATATTAAAAAAAACATTTTTAATACTGGTTGTTTTTTAATGAAGATTGACACAAAAAAATCTGGCAGAATTCTGTCATACTCAAAAACTCGTTTGAAAATGGCGTCGTTGTAGATACAACACTATCATACAAAAAAGATTTTGCAACTCTGATCGCATGAAAAATAATTATTTTATGAAAATTTTCAAAAGATTATCAAATTGTACAGATCTGTCAAAAAGTCTGTCACACACATACATTTCTAATCCTCACTATCATACTTTTTTAGCACACATGCTATTTTTGTCAGATCGTACGACTGAGTATGATAGCGAATCGTGGCCTTAAGACATTTTAATGACTAATGTAGACGGGGGTTCAGACTTTAAGACATTTTAATGACTAATGTAGACGGGGGTTTAGTCTTTAACATGTCTTAACAAAAAAACATTTTTAATACTGGTTTCTTTATATGAAGTTTGACTTTTGTTAAGACATGTTAATGGCTAATGAAGACGGAGGTAACCCTCAGTCTGCATTATCTAATTAGGGTAGATTCGGTTAAGCCAACGATTAGCCACTACTATAGGATTATATTCGACTGGGTAGTTAGGAGAACCAACCTGTCTTGGGAAGTAAGGGGGGTTGCAGAGTGTCACGGGATATTTGGCCCAGACTCGACGTTGCGAAAACCAAGTTACTTCTGGGTTTAGACAGGAAAGTTTTGAGAGTCGTGTTAGGTGTGATCACTGGTTACTGCGCCACTAGGGCAAGAATCAGTAAATGGGTCGCCGGTACATCAGACTTTTGTAGGATGTGCGAGAACCAGGAGGAGTTGGAAACTGTGGAGCACATCATGTGTCACTGCCCGGTATTACAAAGCCGCAGTCTTAGATGGCAAGGTGAGAGACATCGCGCTGTGTAAAATCGAAGATATTGTCGGCTTTATCAAGGAAATCAGTTTGCTGAGTGATAGGTAGCAGGACGCATATAGGACTCTATTTTTCCTTTTGTTTTCTTAGATTTAGTAAGCTGAAAGGAATCAACAATATGTCTTGACGAGCCATTGATTTGTTCAACCATTGAACCATTTTTTGTGCGGACATTAAGACCGTTCGTGAAGACCATCATTGACGATGTCATGTTCTTGTTCAAAAAGCAATCTTAGAACAGTTGTTCGCACAACGATGTCTGCAAATATAAAGTTTGATTTTTAAAGAAAGCCATCTGTTGATTAAGCGTGCAAAGGCCATGAAAATTATTTTAAGTTGGAACATGCACATCGATACGTTTTCTCCAAATAGAAGAAATTAAGCAAATTTAGGTTCCCTAATCTACCGACGTTTTGTTCATGTGGAAACAAAACAATGGCTTGTCAAGACGACGTGCTAGTGATATAGTGTGTATGTCTTGTAATTACCATAACAGTATTGTGAGGTGTAAATGCAGTGTTAAATTTTATTTCTATGATGAAAAAGCTTGGCGTTTTTGTCAACTATTATTAGTAACACTGGAAAAAATTTAAATTGTTTGTTTTTGTTTTTTAATAAACACTGTGTTTTACAGCCAAAAGTTATTTTTACGAAAACAAAGTTTTATTAAAAATAAATTAACATATACATGTGATGAATTTGGAATTGTTGGAGTCATTTGGTCAAAACTATCCAGAAGAGTTTGATGGTTCTCTCGATTGTATTTCACTAGCTGTTACCTGTGCCTTCAACAAATATGGAACGCTCTTAGCGGTTGGCTGTAATGATGGACGTGTTGTTGTTTGGGATTTTCTTACGCGCGGAATAGCCAAGATTATATCAGCACATGTTCATCCGGTTTGCAGTTTAAGCTGGACAAGAAATGGTCACAAGTTGCTTTCAGCTTCTACCGATAATAACGTTTGCATTTGGGATGTTTTGTCTGGTGAATGCGAACATAAATATCGATTTCCTTCGCCTATTTTAAAAGTACAGTTTGATCCTCGTAATGATAAAAGATTTCTGGTATGTCCTATGCGTTATGCTGCTGTACTTGTGAAAATTGGCGATGCGCACAAGTGTTTACCGCTAGATACAGATGGAGATCTTAATATAGTCGCCTCATTTGACAGGAGAGGAAAACATATTTACACTGGTAATGCCAAGGGTAAAATATTAGTGCTAGATGTTGAAACTTTAGAAATTGTTGCTAGTTTTCGAATTATTGTCGGTACATCAAGTGCTACAGCAGTAAAAAGCATAGAATTTGCCAGACGTGGAGACGGATTTCTTATTAACACATCAGATCGTGTCATACGTGTTTACGACTCTAAAGAAGTGTTGTCTTTGGGTAAAGATGGTGAACCGGAACCTATACAAAAATTACAGGATTTAGTTAATAAAACAACTTGGAAAAAATGTTGCTTTTCCGGTGATGGTGAATATATATGTGCGGGAAGCGCACGTCAGCATGCGTTGTATATATGGGAGAAATCTATCGGTAATTTAGTTAAAATTCTTCATGGTACCAAAGGTGAGCTACTCCTAGATGTAGTGTGGCATCCAGTTCGTCCAATTATTGCTAGTATAAGTTCCGGTTTGGTATCCATTTGGGCCCAGAATCAAGTAGAAAACTGGTCTGCTTTTGCTCCAGATTTTAAGGAACTCGATGAAAATGTTGAATATGAAGAACGTGAATCAGAATTTGACATAACTGATGAAGACAAATCCTTGGATTTGAATGCGGATGCCAAACAGGATGAAGAAATTGAGGTTGACGTACTAAAGGCTGAACCAGTAGCGGCGTTCTGTTCTTCAGATGAGGAAGGAGAAGATGAAAATGCATTACAATTTTTGCCCATGGCTCCCGAAGTGGAAGATCCTGAAGATGGTTGGGCCGTACAGGATGGTTTGGATGGAAATACCTCAAAAGATAATGATTCAGCAACAATACATGATTACGACGATGTGGTATCGGCTAAGAAAAGAAAAATGAATAACTACGATATAACCCTACCAGATGCTCCTACCGATGAAGTACATCCTTTGGTCTCAAGTAAAACAAATAAAGATAAACAATCTTCAGGTGGCAAAAAAACAGCCGGCCGACCAAAAAAATGATGCATATTCTTACTTTGTTCGGTAGAATTGCTATGACAAAATACGATGCATTGCAAAAAATTATACAAGCTTGAATGTCCTTATTTAGATATATCAAAACAATTTATTTTTCTTCTCAATAAAAAAATCACTTTCATAGTAAAACTAAAGCAAACAAATTCACGAAATATCAAACAGTACCAAGGTACATTTATCTTAAAATAAATATACCTTGAATAGTACCTTAATTTTTGACTTTATTATATCTTGGGAATATAAAAGTCTATAGTCCAATTACTCTATATTTGGAAGTAAAATTCCATAAATTTTTGTTTTATAAACAAAAAAAATAATAATTGTGCACAGAAAAGTTTTAATTCTAAGCAGATTGTATCTTGGATTTTTCGACCAATTTCGAATAATATTCCTGCAATTGGAGGAGACCTTCGCTGCTTCAAAAGTTTAACTAAATGCTAATTTCCAAATGATTTCAAATACTTGTAAGATCTTTTTTTGTAATTAACAGAAAAGAATATACATAGACAAATATTGGAAATCTTAACTGGGATTTCAATCGATATATAAGTAAAATGTCAAAAACAAGTATGTACATGACTAGCGCCATATTCTATGAAGTACTTAATCGGAATATTTATTTAAAAATCTTGATAGAGTAGCCCAAGGTATATTTATTTTACTAGGTAGTGGCATCCCTACAACAAATATAGCAATACAAGAACAACATGACACTATAAAATTTCTGAACACATACAATTTTTGACATGTCGAACTACTAATTAACTAGCGGACGACACTACCTAGTAAGATAAATATACCTTGGAGTAGCCAAATAAATTATTCTAAGTAGCAAGGTATATTTATCTTACTAGGTAATGTCATCCGCTCAGCTGATTTAGTAGTTCGACATGTCAAAAGTTGTGTGTTTAGAAATTTTATAGTGCAGAAGTGAGAATGCAATAAATCACATACACGCCTTCTTAATTTTCTTGTGTTTTTTGACATTTTGAACTACAAGCAACAACAAAATGCCAAGTTGTATTGTTGTTCTTGTATTTGTTGTAGAGACGCCACAACCTAGTAACATAAATCTACCTTGCTAAGTAGCATTTAGTTCAAGGCCCATTTAATAGGTAGCCTCACTACGGAGGGGAAATATTAAGGCGAAAATTTCTAAATTTTTTAATATGGAGTTTGACAGTTAAACTGTCGATAGCCTTGAAATGTTGAAAAAGCTTTGTGTTTAGGTTGAACCCTTTAGTTATGAATTTTACTAATTAAATGTGACTCTGTTAGGATCTAAATTCTACTCCTTTTGTAAATTTGTATTTTTTGGGACTATTTTGGATTCTAACGAGTAAAACCGCTAACGGTTCAACAAAACTTGCTTTTCGCCATATTCATTGTTTTTTTTTTTGTAAATATTTTACTTCTCGTTATTAACTAAAAGAAGACACAACGCAGCTCTTTATCATAAAAGGTAAAAATATATATATAATAAATAAAACTATATGAACATAAAATTAAAACAATTGTTTTTTCATTTCACGACTCTTCTGCTGTTTTCACACACAAACATTTGTTCCTTCGAACCGGATATACACTGCCCCCGCGAACAATTTTACTAGGGTCGGTAGGTTGATATACTTCTAGGGGCGGATTTATGTCCTCAGCTAATTTTGAGCGAAATACGTCGCGATGTTTTAGGGACACTGGTGGCTCAGAATACTGTTTTCGGATGGATTATCACGGGATCTATTCCTGAGTCACGTGTTCAAGTGTATTCGACCACTATCGAGGTTTCTGCAGAGGATAATTTAAATAGGAATCTGCTTCGCTTTTGGGAGCTTGAAGAAACTCCTAAAAGAAAAGTACTGACTCCAGTTGACAAATTTTGCGAAGAAAATTATAGGAAAACAACCC
This sequence comes from Phasia obesa, assembly GCA_949628195.1. Classification (NCBI taxonomy): domain Eukaryota; kingdom Metazoa; phylum Arthropoda; class Insecta; order Diptera; family Tachinidae; genus Phasia; species Phasia obesa. The sequence goes on along the minus strand of OX451215.1, from coordinate 174,242,053 downwards.
AACTTGACTCTGATGGCCGCTATGTAGTGACACTACCCTTTAAGCCAGAGTTTACTCATTCCCTTAACTTGGGTCTTTCTCGACAGAATGTTATGGCCCAATTCTTGAGAAATGAGTCCCCACTTCTGCGGAAACCAGCTATCAAAGCATTATATGATAACGTGGTTAAAGAATATTTGACTTTGGGTCATATGAAACCTGTGGTAGCTGATTCAGCTAATTATTTTTTCTCGTGCTACCTACCTCATCACCCGGTAATTAAACCGGAAAGTAAGACTACGAAATTGCGTGTCGTATTTAATGCATCAAATAACACCTCTAATGGAAGTAGTCTAAATGATTGCCTTTATGTGGGACCCACTTTACAAACAGATTTAGTGCTACTTATTTTTCGTTGGAGGCTATTTAGATATGTTTTTAATTGCGATATTACTCAAATGTATAGACAAATTCGTCTTGATCCCGCTCATACGCCATATCAGCGTATACTTTTTCGATCCTCGACAACTGAAGAGGTAAAGACGTATGAGTTACAGACTGTTACTTTCGGTGTCAACTGTGCTCCTTATCTAGCAATAAGGACACTGTTACAGCTAGCAGAAGATTCAGAGGCTGAGTACCCTCTTGCTGCCAACATTTTGTGCAAGGATATGTACGTTGACGACATATTAACCGGGGCTCACGATGTTTTATCTGCTCTGAAGGCTCGGGATCAATTACGAACTGTTTTGTCTTCAGCGAAATTTGAATTAAGGAAATGGACTTCGAACGAAATTAAAATCCTAGGGGATCTCCCCTCAAGTCATCTTGTTGATTCTAAACTGTTGATATTTGTTGAATTCAGCAGTTCTAAGACACTGGGTATTCAATGGAATGCTCAATTAGATTCGTTTTATTTTAAAGTAGAGCCTATTGCTAAGAAGTCAAATTACACAAAAAGGGAAGTTTTGTCTGTTATAGCGAAATTATTTGATCCTGTAGGTTGGCTAGGCCCAGTTATCATTATAGCAAAAATTATTATGCAAAAAATTTGGCTGGATAACATTGGATATTTTAAAAATACCAATTATCGGGGATATTATAGCTTATTTCGCATTAAAATAAATGTTAAAAGTCCTCTCTAAACAAAATAATTCTTAAAAATAAAGTTTTATTAACAATTTAATATTACAATTCAAGTGAAAATAAAAAAAAAAAAAAAATCAATTGCCAAATAAATTTGCAGCCATAACTCTTTTATCGTGACATGAAAGATGCACAATATCGCCATTAGGATATCGCACAAAAGCACTTTGGTTGGCAAAACGTTTTTTACATTCAGCACAAACACTAAACTCCGTCATTTCAAAGTGTATATTCTGTTGTTCCATTACCAGTTCTGTGCACCGTTTAAGCCGGGCCTCTAGTAGTTCTTTTTTCATTTCCAATTGACTGCGTGTAGAGATTTGTCGACGCAAAACCGTGTCTAAATAGTGATGAATACGGTGAGCTGGCAAATCTTTAGGCAAATACTAATGATAAAAAGTGATAATTAAATATATTTATGTTCTATAATATTCACATTCATTAATCACTTACCGGCCATATTTTGTCAGGTTGTATTTTGACAGCGTGTTTGTTTAATAATTCCAAAGCCACTTCAATATTAGGTTTGAGAAAATCTTTGTGTATTTCAACATCTTCATATGGTGGCTGCTGTAGAGGATTTAATATAGTTTTCAACAATATAAAAAATATATCACTATCATCTTCATAATTATCTTCACAATATTTTGCAGCTTTTTCAACATCGCCTAAAATTTGTATATAAATTGCCAGAACTTTCTCGTGTTTTTTGAGGCGACCCAATATAATAGCCCGCTCTTCTAACAATATATTAGTAGGGAAATCTTTTAATACCACATCCGCTGAATAGTTATTGGAATTTTTTAGTATATCATATAATTTTTGTCGATATTCTGTGAGTTCTTTATTCAATTGCTGTTTGTCATTAGAGCCCTCTATTGCTAAATCTTTCATAATGTTTTCTATTTTTTCACGATACTGCTTGATAAGAATATTATGTATGAATGTACTTGTTTCTTGCCATACATTAATAATATGTTCCAAGTACGTTATGACCAAGCTTTTGTGATGTGTTAAAAGAAAATCTAATACTGTGGGACGATGTAAATTTTCCACTTCTATAAAATCTTCGGTAAAAATTCTCAAACCTTGCTCGGGATTGGCCTTAAGGACCCAATCAGAAAATTCCTTTATCAATGTCCAATTCGATGATCCTAGTTGCTGCAAATAACGTATGGTTCTTTCATAACCATAGAGACTTGAACCTTCTTTATCGGCTTGAGATCTTAAGAGTTCTAAAGCTTTCTGGTGTTTGCCATTTGTTTGATACAATATTATAAGTTCAGAAATTTTGTCGTGCTTAAGTAGTGTTTTCTCTGATTCCTCTAAATGGCATTGATTGAGGCGCAATAAAGGAGCTATTAGGGAATCATTAGTTTGCAAATAACATTTCAAAAGGGTGGTATCGATAATCGACAACAATGATTTTGAAGTACTTTTAGTATCGCGCAACTTCACTACTTCTTTTTGACGTGCCAACGCTAGAAATTCGATTAAAGCCAATATAGCATTTTCTAAATCTTTATCCTCCAATTGAAGCATGGTTGCGGTGGGAACAGCAGCATCAAAGCTGTCGTTAGATAGGGTTTTAGATTGATCCTGCAGTAAATTTGGAAATAATCTTATTACGTCATAAGGATTTGCTTGCGCTTTCTCGAATTCAGTCATGGCGGCGGAAAATTGCTTTAAAGCAAATAACTCTTTGGCATAACGCATATGAATTTGTCGTATAATTTCAGCTTTGGACAATTCCGGCTCATCGGAAATATTCTAGCATAAGGCAATAACTTGAAATTATTTATTAAAAAAATGTGCTAAATAATTACCGTCAATTCAATGGCCAATTGAAATTTTTTTTGTTGTAACAACTGCTGCCTCTGTGTTGTTATATCCACCAGTCTTATACACCATAATTCGGAAATTGCTGCTGCAAAAATGGTACCTCTAGCTGAACGCACAAGATGTTTTATTTTATTTAATTCTGGTATAGACTGAACCATAGTATCTTTGTCTATACCATCATTTTCTAAACAACGCACTTCTATACCACTACCAACCCGACCCACTACAAATGGTTCATCCCATACTAAACCCAACAGTGGACTACTCCACATCATTGGTTTGAGGGCAGCTTTAACTTTACCTCCATTTGCTTCTAAGGAACCTTGTGCCTTTGTTGTATCGTCTTTACGATTTTTGTAGTTCTCTAGATTTATAGCAACTAGATATTCATCCTTGGAAATACCTAGAGTATCATCTTTTAGTAGGCAAATAGAAGGATCTAAATTGTGCGATGATGAGGTCACAATAAGATCATGTTTTTCAGTTTTATTGTATTTAATCTGTAAATGAAATTGTTATTATTCCTTAAATTTTAAATTTACGTCACTGCTTACGTTGTATATAACGTATTCATCCTTGTAACCAACACAAATTAAATCTTCCACCCAACACAAAGCTTTTGGTACATCTTTCAGTTCAATGGAAAATTCCGGTGAAGCCAAAGTATTTAATTTCCAATAGAAAAATTGTAAACGTCTTTTAATGACACAACAAACTCGAATAACAGTCGCCGTTTTGCCTGTCGTAGTCTTAGTAGTCTAAAAAAAGTAATTGCAATTAATCCATACAAATATAAGTATATAAAGGCACAATGTAAGTGTGCAGGGCGTGCTGCTATGAATCAAAACAGTCTCGGTATAAACAAAGGAAGTAATATAGCATTAGCAGTACGCTTTTGAAGATGTAAGGGATAAAACGTTTGCCTTCGAAAATTTCGGAAACAGTACACAATCTTTTCACAAAATTCTGTGTTGTGAAATATTCAAGAATAGTTTGTAACGCTCGCGAACATCCTAGGAAATGTAATTGTTTGTGCGTCAATCTGATAAAAACGCGTAACCAATTTTAATAAAATTATGCCTCTTTTTTTAAACTTAACCTAGAGGGGAGAAAAAGGGAAAAACGCCCTTTTTTTACAGCCGAACCGATTTTAATGAAATTTAAAACATAGGCAGGAAGTGCAGTAGGCTACGTCTGCTTTAAGCAGTGCCCACGGCGCCGTTAGCCACTGATAATATTTGTTCGAATTTTTGATTTTAAAGTTATCTACACCAAATTCTAAAAATCTTAGTTTTGCAGTGTGGCAGTTATGGTTTATATGTATGTATTTACTTTACTTTATCTCTGGGTAATTACTCAGGGTTTTGCAACATAGGTTTTATATAAAACTAGCTGTTCCCGCCACTTCGTCAGCGTCCTTCAATATTTTGTTCGATTTTGCTTTGAAAGCAATCCACACCAAAGACCCTTACAATTTTAGTTTTAAGAGAAGTAACTCTCAGGCAATTAATGCATACATTAAATGTGTTACTTGCTTTAGAAAGGGATAGTAGTAGATAAGACAGTTGGTTAGTGCGATAGTAAAGCTTCGCAAGCGCTTCTGGTGTTCTTTAGGCGAAGTAGTTTGAAGCTAGCATACCCAATTAATAATTATTTTACTTCGCCGGCGATTTAGTGCTATTTGGTAATACCGGCGATTTAGTGCTATATGGTAATACCAGCGTTTTTAGTTCCGCTTTAAGATATGCTACGTATCAGTTTATGTATTTTTTTACTTAATAAAAAGTAAAGTATTCATATCCGGTTAGTTCAACTGCGTACTTTCACTGCCTTTTCACCACTTTCTAAGATATTTTTGCGGAAAAAAGTATCCTATATTGGGACCAGGATACTTAGGTACCTAATCACAAAATTATGACGGAAGTGAGTTACTGTTTTATTATATGTATAGATAGAAAAATAAATATTGTAATGTTTTGTAAATAGTGTCTAAAGTTTCCTGTAAAGTTTTCATTACCATTAAATCAGAACATGAATCGAACACAGACTGGTATACGGTCAGACAAACAGAAATTCCAAAACTGAGTGTTTTGTAATCAATAACGATAAACACCTGCTCCAGCAACATTTTTTATAAATATTTTATAAACAGACACGGTCCTGTTACAGTTTTATTATATGTACAGATTTCATTTTAACTTACTAGAATAAAAATTATTAGTGATTTCGCGCTGATTGAAACTAAACAGTTAAAAATTTTTATATAGATTAAAACGAAAGGTCGCTTTATGGTTTTAGTCGCCGGTACATTATTTTTCTCTTAACCCATTCCCAGCCATTGTACTCGCTTGTATATTAATTTTGTGCCTTTGGAAGCAATTTCTGCTCATGTTATGTGGATTTTATTTTAAGCGAACTAAAGTACTTTAAAACTCATCTAAAATAATCTGCCTTATAACGGTTGCCATAGGCGTCCACCGACTTGCGACACTTTTGTACTACATTAAATAAAACTTGTTTGTCTTTTCTTTAATCTATTACAATATTGTTGTAGTTAAAGTGAATAGTTGAAAAATTTTCGTTTCATTTAGTCGATTTTTATTTTAAAGTCGGGCGTTTATCCGAATTCGACTGAATTTAAATCGAGCCTTGCAAAAATTACTGAATGATGAATTATGCCGAAAGTTTTTAACTTTTAAAATTAAGCCTGCAATTCATAAATAATCTTTTTTTTAATTCTCTTTACCTGTGCATCCAAAGCAAACAAACTGCATCCTTTTGTAAACTGGGAGCTATGTATAAAAGTAAAATTATTTTCTTTGCGACTAATATCGCAAACATATATCATGCCATCAGTCAATACAAACAGTAGGTTCTCTTCAGCAATTACCTCCATTTGAACAATGGGCTTTTTACTAAAACTTTTGCTAAACATAAGCATATCAACGGCTCCATTTTTATCCACTGAATACATTATTAACTGGCCGCTACGTGTACCCAAAATAACATTGTTATCTAAAACACAGATGTATTATTATTTATTAAATTGTTGAAATCTATCAACTTACCATAGGCGGCAATTGACTCAATGTGCACTCCTTGTTTCAATATTGAATGTATATTATATGCCTGATGCATTTTCGGTAATATACCTAATAGGTGAAGTGTATATTTACTAAATTTACTAAATTTCAGGATTTTATTTTATTTTCAATTTACTTTCAGGAACAGCGAAATATTTTATGAAAATAGCAACCTTTTAACAACTTTGCAGAAGTTCTCGTTGAAAAGGCGTTGCCACTTGAACTCTTAGTTATATGACGTATTTTTTATTATTATTTAAATGTTATAACCAAGAATACATTATTTCAGAATTAATCTTCTTTAAGTTTGGAATTGTTTATAAAATTATCTTATCTCTGATGAATTTTTAAACAATTTATAAAATTTCAGCTATATTCAATAATATGGCAATAATTCTTTTTGAGGAATGTAAACAAAAAGTACAACAACACAAAAGGAGGTACATGGCAGCTGATTTCTGCAAAGAAAAAATAATCAACAACTGCAGGTTGCGTTTTATTTTCACAATCCATGCAGGCACTAAGAGAAAATATTTTTGTGTTAATTTAATCAGTGATTTTACTTGTAAATGAATTAAATAGTCAAAAATTATAATGAATGCTTCAGAAAAGTGCCAATAATGTAACAATAAAATCATAAAAAAAAATGTTTTTTAAGCTTGCTAAACACTCTTCTTTGTTGTTGTATAAAGTGGGTTGTTCGTCTTATCTCGAATCTTTTGCTGTATAAAAAAAATTTAAAAACTTTAAAATTGTACAACTATAGACGTTAACAAATTATTCTAATAATGGAAAGTCTGGAAAGACACTACATTTTGTTGCTATCCCAGCAGGAACAAGAATTTATAAAGGTTTGTTTTGCTAACCTTTTGTTTTTTTTTTTTTTTGTAAGGTTCAGGGTCGTCCTTATTGTTCGGTTTTAGGGTAAATGTAGAGACTTTGTACTGTAGTAATCTTATTATTAATTAAATTTTAATGAATAATATCAAACTCTCCCATGTTACTTAAATACATTTTAAAGATAAAATTTATTCAAATTAACTTTATAATAACATTTGGAAAAGTGTAATAGCGGTAAGTACTACCCAGCAAACATAAGTTAAAATGTTTAAAAAAATAAAAGCAATAACTTTAAGTAGAAAAACTTGGTGTGTCCGTTATTATTTATTATTTACTTGGAGTGCCCGCGGTGTCGTCATGGCAATATTCTATTCGAATTTGGATTTTGTTTTGACAGTATTCCACACCTAATTTTAAAAGCCGGTGTACATAGATTCCGCCATACTTTATACTTTCACGTACTCAACTGAAATCAAAGTAACAACGGTAGAAATAGACACAATGAGTACTTTGTTGACGGATATTAAATTAGAAAATAAAACACTTGAAAAGCTTTTTTACCACTTTAAGGCCGAGCCACATTGAATCCGTCATACGTTATACTTTGACGTACTCAATTGAAATAAAATAAAAAAAAAACAACGGAATAGGTTGACACAATGAGTACTTTGTTGACGGATATTAAATCAGAAAAGAAAACACGAGAAAAGCTTTTCTCTCCATTTTACTCTATTAAATTTAATTATTTAGTTGCATTTTGTTTTATTTTTGCTTCCACTCAACCCAAAAATTTAATTTTGAGATAGAGAGAAACAAAGAGAAACCAATTTATAGCTTTCAACGTACGTCAAAAGTTAAAAGTTGCTCAACTTTCGTACTTTGCGTTGACGGAGACGTACGGATTTTGACAACACTCATTAGAAAACCTATAATTTAACTTTCTTGTACGAGTAACCCCCATATTAACGAGCATAGTCAAGCTAATCACCGGCTGCATTGGAATAGTGGGCGTGCTACCTCCCATTCAAAGTGAAAAATTATCGTGTTCCTAGCAAACTACATCAGATAGAGCCTTGAAGCTTTGCACGAGTAACGCCTATGCTATTGCGCATAGTCTACCAAAATACAGAATTAAGTGGGACAGTGGGCGTGGTACCTTCCATACAAAGTGAAAAATTGTTATTGTGTACCTAGGGAACTGCAATAGGTAGCGCCTTCGAAATTCACACCAGTAACCACCATATTAAAGTACATAGTTTAGCTAAACACAGACTGAAGTGAAATAATGGACGTGGTATCTCCCATACAAAGTGAAAAATTATTATATTGTTCCTAGCAAACTACATCAGATAGAGCCTTGAAGCTTTGCACGAGTAACGCCTATGCTAATGCGCATAGTCTACCAAAATACAGAATGAATTGGGACAGTGGACGTGGTACCTCCCATACAAAGTGAAAAATTATTATTTTTTTGATATTAGACGTGGGCGTGGAACCTCATAATTCGTTATTCGATACAAGTTGAGTAAGCTAATTATGCCATTCGGCATGTATCGAATCGTGATTTATATCAAATTGTAATAGATTGATAATAAGTCAACAAGTTAACAAGAAACACGGTTTAAAAACATTTCCTTTCGAATGAATTAACGATACTTTTTACTCGATATCGAGTGCCATGATACCAAAATGAAAAATTCCGAGAGATTTTACTCGATATCGGTGATTAGACCCCAGAATTAATTGGGACAGTGGGCGTGGTACCTCCCATACAGAGTGAAGAATTATTATCCTGTATCTAGAGAACTGCAATAGGTAGCACCTTGGAATTTCGCACCAGTAACCACAATATTAACATACATAGGTACCATGGGGTACCTCCTATTCCAATCGAGCGTGTGTTTCGCTAAACTAAATTTCAAAGAACTACATATAATAGTTTATTGGCTACTTAAAAATTGGGCGTGGTCAATTTTTCTTTCCGTAAAAACCTAAGTTGGGTTATGATGAAGATTAAAAAAAATTGACCAAATCGGTGCAGCCCTTTTCAAGTGATGCGATTACCAACGAACGACATTTGATTTTATTTATATAAAAGATAGATGATATTTTTTTTTTTCATAATGATATCTTTCAGAGTTTAAAATTAAATGGATAATCAAGGTTAATTAGTTTAAGGATAAGCAATTCATAGCAATTATATCCAATGTTCAAAAATAATAAAACAATAAAAGCATAGCCGTAATTAGCGGCTTTTATTTTTATTTTTTTGATTGAAAAATGTAACGCTCGATGTGCAAACGTTACATTTTTTCCGGAAACGTAACAATATTGTTACGTTTTACTTTACGTTGGGTTCTTTTAATTGGTAAATAAAAATATATCTATATTAATTTTACTGTGTCAATTGATTTATTCAGACTTGTATAAATTTTATTGACGACACTGTTGAAAAAACGCACACTCTTTTTGCTATACACGAAAACTTCAGCAGCAGGTGGCAAAATACGAGATTCAATATCGATCGATATTTCAACAGAATTTAAATAAGAATTTTGAACGAAGAAATCTCCAGTTTAAAGCCAAATGTTTTGCGAGCAGCAATTCAAAATGCCGTAAATGCATTACTTTTGCGTCACCTGGTAGTTAGTTAATAATATAAAAAAGAAAATTTAGTTAGGAATTAGTAAGACCTTAAGATTTAAAAAAAAATAATATTATTAAATATAATATTGAATAATTAATAATAAAAATGTTATTTTCTGTTTCAGCTTTTTTTCGAGAGCTTGGAAAAAAGCTCTTCTACACATCGTTATCAAAAGCAAATATGTGATCTTTTGATTCGAAAACCTTATCCAGTTTTAGACATTTTATTATTGAAATGGACGAAATTTAAATATCACATTAAACCTCTACTGCTTAAGGCTTTTGAAGAGTTGTTACATCGTGTACCCAGAGAAGGTTTTAATTCTAAAATACTAAAATTTCTTAATAAAATTCCCGAAGAAATACTACAAAACAGCTTAGAAGGTCAACTAAGGGATTCGATGCAAAAATGCTTACAAGATGCCAAACTGAGTCAGGAATTTTATTTATCTTTAATTGGTCGGCAATCAACACAATCAATGTATGATGTGTTAGAATTACTGAAAGAAACACAATGGCAACATTTTCAAAATCCTTTAGGCACAAAAGAATACATTTTATATCAGGCTCTTGACAATAAGGCACATTTTTTAACTTTAATTGCCAATCAAATAACAAATTTCAAAGACATTGAAGACAAGCAACTGAGGAATAATTTAATCATTTTGAAGTTAGTGCAAGAATTTTCTTCGACCAAACAATTGCTCAGTGAATTGCCTAATGTGCAACAATGTTTGGAATACTTTGATTTTGAAACACTGACCGAAGACTTGCTTCCAGTTTACAATTATTTTTACAAAGATTTTAAACGTTTAACTGTAATATTAAGTTATGTGCAAGAGTTTAAAGGCATGTCTTCTAGCATCACCGTACAGGATATTTTACTGAAGTCCTCCAATTTGGAAGTCATTAATAAATATAAACTTTTAAATAACTATGAGCAAACTAAGAGTTTTATAGACGACTACTATCGGTGGCAAAATTCCTTAACTAATTCCATAAAGGACTACGAACTGGAAACTGTGTGTCATTATTTCATTTTATCCTGCGTATTTGATATAATTATTACACCCTCCAGCGAAGCGTGTGATGACTTTTATGCACAAAAATTACAATCCTTAAACTCTTTGCTGAGAAAAATGAAAAATTTCACCTTATTGTGTCAAATACTCGAAGACATTCTCAAGTTTACATATCTACGTTGGGAACATTTACAGAAAGGTTGTTCGGATGACGGTGGTAAACTATCGGCAAAACTAATAATGTCTTCTGATACTTCCTATACCGACGACGATGTGCTGCCTGCTGAAACTTCAAGTAGAACAAAAACAAAAACAAATACTAAAACCAAACTGTATTGTAAAACCGGTTTTATATGCCGATCTAAGGCTTTTGCCCAACTTTGCAACTTTCTTAAGACATTTCTTACCAAAAAGCTGCACTCAGCTGATTTTAAAAATGCATGTACAGATAACCAACAAAGATTTCAAGATATTGTCGACTATGTAACGGATATATTATGGAAATATTCGTTGTTGGAGAAACTGGAACTGTCACAAAATCAATTAAAGCATGAAAATGTTGAAATTTATTTAGATCCCGAATTTTTACCTCATTTCGTTTGTTATCATGTAGATGCTATAGATCGACAGTCATCAGATGATGAGGAGAGACAATCACCGAATTATCAAAGTCACTACACAAGCTTATCACGTCGCAAGGCTGCCAAAAAACATCGGCGTGCTACTTTTAGTGGCAGGATTGCAAGACTCAAAGATGATTTGTCTATGCAACAATGTCGTGCTCGGGCTAATGCTCTAGCTAATTCGGTTGCAAATATTGATCCTTTAAAACGTTTGGACCATTGTAAGATTAAGCAGGAAAACCCTGAAGAACGTAGCATCATATTGAAGTTAATGGAATCACCGCAACGTTTAGCAATTTTAGCTTTATCTTTGAAGAGCTTTAACGATGCCAAGCAAATAATTGAGGTATGTAAATAGTTCTTTTTTTTGGTAAACTATGTAAAAATATAATTATTTATTTAAATTTAATAAATTAAATACAATTATAAATAATATTAATATAAATAAAAATTCGAAAAAAAAAATAATAATACATTTAAATCACGCCATAAGTTTGATTTTAGACTTATTTTGCAATAAGTGAAAGCTTTCATAGTAATGATAGTGCACTACTTTAGGCTCAACCCATATCTTTTTACCAAAGACAAACACCAGTAATGTTGCAAACCATATAAGTTGTGCTAAAAGTAACTTTAAAAAAATATTATTTTGAATTAAAAAAAATTGCTCTTGGAATCGATTCAGATTTTGTAAAGCCGTTTCACGCTATAATACAAGTATTAATACTTTTGAATAAAATTCCACCCTAATCTAATCGCTGTTTGAAATTTCTCAAAAAAGAATAACGACTCATTTCAGGGTTTCATTTGCCTCAAAAAGTATTAATACTTCTATTATAGTGCTAAACGCCGTTTAATAACATTCTTGGAACATGTGTTGACACAATTATTTCTAGCAAAAACGTTTTAAGAAGTGTTTTAAATAGAAATATTTAATAATCAGTTATGTATAAGTACCCAGCCATCAAAATTGTCCGACATGCGTAAGACAACTGTCACAAAAAGTCGAGAGTCGTATAAGTATTTTGTCAGAATTCTGACCCAAAAATATATGAAGTGGTTGACACGAATTTTAACGCGAAAATTTTTAAATTTTTTATAGGGAAAAATTGTAAGTTTTACTGTAAAAATCCATATAAAAAAATTAAAAATGTTCGCCTTAAAGCATACGGTTGTCAGATAAAACAAAATTGTCAGAAAAATATACAGAAAACGTCTAAGAATCTTGTGAACTTACAATTGTTGCCTGGAAATATTGTCGGAAAAGGCATTGTCAGACTTCAAACTAACAATAATTTTTTTTTTCATATTTTATTTATTGAATCTTCAAATATATTTTTGAACTAACAATAATTATTCATATCTTAAGCCTAAAATAAAAATAAATATACTTGTTATGTCCAGCCAGTGCTAGACAAAAAAAGATGTGTGTTTCACGGTTGCTTCTATCATTTGCGGGCCATCTCTCTAATGTTCGGATGAGAGAAGAAATATCCCTCCTTCTTAGACGAATGTAACCACGTTCATTTAGCATGTTGCGGGCCACCGGATTTGGATGTGTTTTAAGCTTCTGTAAATATGTAACTGCATATTTCGCTATTTCTGATTTAACTAATGGCACGTTTAGATCTTTGTGGATGTTCGAGTTTTTTATGTACCAGGGAGCCACTGTGATCATCCGTAGAATCTTGTTTTGGCGCCTTTGGATTTTTTCTATATTGTTAGCTGAGGCAGTGCCCCATAATTGAATGCCATAGCACCAAATTGGTTTTAAAATTGACTTGTACAATAAAAGTTTGCAATCTAAAGCTAGAGTAGAATTTCTGCCGATAAGCCAGTTTAGTTGGACTGCTTTTAACTTCAGTTGTGTTAACTTTGATTCTATGTGGCGTTTCCAAGTAAGGCCGAGATATTTCACGTCTGAAAGCTGGGGTATCATTTGGTTATTTATGTGAATAGGGGGGCACGATTCCCTACTCAGAGTAAAAGTTATGTGAGTACATTTTTGTTCATTGACCTTAATTTTCCATTTCTTCAACCACTTTTCTAAAATTAATATGTGGTCTTGTAAATATCGTGATGCTACTTCGGGTCTTTCGTGAATGCTCAAAAAGGCTGTGTCGTCAGCAAATGTCGATGTGTGGACTCGGTCCCTAGTTGGCATATCTGAAGTATACAACAAGTATAAAATCGGCCCCAATATACTACCCTTGGAAACTCCGGTTTCAATTGGCTCAGGTGAGCTTAAAAAATTGCCTTCTTTAACAATGAATTTCCGATTAGTTAAATAATTATCTAACAACTTATATAAGTTTGCGGGCAAGTCCAGTTTTAACTTATATTTTAGGCCATCGTGCCATACCTTATCGAATGCTTGGGAAACGTCGATAAAAAGCGCAGAGCAGTATTTTTTTTCTTCAAAGGTCTTCTTAATTACGTTAACTAACCTGTGAGTTTGTTCGATTGTACTATGTTTTTTTCTGAAGCCAAATTGATGGTTCGGAATACATCCTTTGTCGCTTAGAATGGGGTTCAGCTTATTTATTAACATCCTCTCAAATAGCTTTGACATATTTGATAAAAGACTTATAGTTCTGTATGATTCAACTTTTGTGTGGTCTTTTCCTGGTTTAGGAATCATAGTTATTAACGAAACCTTCCAACCTAAAGGAAAGTTCTCAAGGCGTAAAATGGCGTTAAAAATAAAAAGAATAATTTTTCGAGCTGTATGGGGCAACTCAAACAACATCTTGTTACTCGTTTTATCAAAGCCAGAGGCTTTCTTGGTGTTTAAATCTGTTATTACCCTTTCAATGTCACTAAAATGAATTCTTAAGGGTACTGCAGCACTAACTTCGACAGTTGGCAAATCAACTGCATCAGTCAATACATTTGGAGTAAAAACCTTTTTCAAATGTTCAACAAATAGTTTGCCTTTTTCGGTATCATTCCTTGCCCAGCCTCCAGCCTCTTATCCGTTTCGTGCATTCTTTAAGTCTGCTTTTAAGTTGAGGAGATCTGTGCGATTGCCACTCTCTGCGAATTTTTCTTTTCTCAGCCAAGAGCCTCTCGACGTCAACAGAATAGATTTGATTGTGTCTTATTAGTTGTCGGGTTACTGTTGCGTGTTGGGCAGCTAATTTAAGGTTTTGATCAAAATCAGTAAGACTTTGCTCTACGTCTTCTGGAGTTCTTAGCGGGATATTTTCCGAACAATGAGTACTGAGATATTTTTTATATTTCAACCAATTTATGCTTGCGTTAGTTCTTGGTGACACGATATTTTGCTGGTTCCATATATATACAATAGTGGGTGAACTTCAATCATTTCTTTTGAAATACCTTTAGTTACGCCAAAATCAATAACATCAGGTATTTTTTGCTGATCAGTAGGCCAATAGGTGGGTTGTCCACTCGATATCACTTTTAGACTCATTTTTGAAATTGTGTCAAATAAAACACGACCTTTGGAGTTATTAGGCGTGATCCCCAAAATATATGTTTAGCCAAATATGTGACAATCGTGTGTCAACACAATGTTAGGTCTGACAATATTGTAAAATCTGACAACCGTCTGTACAGAGCTTAATGTTTCACAACATGTCTAACAGAAATCAATACGAAATATCTGAAAATAAAATCAGAAATTTGTTAAAACGGTCTGATTCAGACAACGTCGGGATATTTTGCTGGCTGGGTTTAAGCAAATTCATAACTGGTAAGCTCACGTCGAAAATTAGTACACCACTGCAATAAAAATACGATAAAAATACGTAAATTTTTAATTTTGTACAAATTATTTCCTGCTGTCGAAAACATTAAAAAAAAAAAACAAAATATTCTTTTTTAGGTTCCAGTTTTCTATTTAAACCCGCACTTTAATATTTTCTTTCACAAACAAGTTGAAACACGATTCAACTATTTATTGGCATAAATATATATTTCATATTAGGTCAGTTGAGTAATTAGTTTATCTGAACGTGGTCGTTTATGAACTACACAACTCTAGTATTTTTGATTTTACAGCGTTGAAGCTGTATAGGATTTTTGTATACTTAAGATTACGAAACTTCCCTTGGATTTTTATTAACATTAATGTGGTGTTACACTTTTTTGGAAGAGTTGTAAATTTTGTATTCACAGTATTGGAGCGGTTTATTATTATTATGACGGGTCGTAGTTTCTGCCTGTTATTTTAAATAACATATTTTTTTTTAAATAATTCTTTATTTCCCCAAAATCTTTTCAGAATTTCAATTTGCAAAATTCACAACTTAACATCGAGTTAAAATACATAGAGCAACAACAAAATATTAAACATAAATTATCGATAATCTACGATAATTATCAACGTCAAGAAAAGCAAACACGCAACACAAATGAGCCGTTGGCTACAGTGGAGCAAATCCGTAATGTAGCTGCTAAAGGATTTGAAGTTTCAAAAATTATAAGCGTAATTGATAATTTCGCACAAGCTCAACGGATTCAACAGACGGAAGTAGTTAAAGAATTGTTGCAAAAACACAAACAAAACCCCCAATACCGCTTTCTAACGCAATTCGAAGAAAGCAATTTAAATGCGGTTATTATTTGCGATTTAGTATTAAATTTACCGTTTAATCGTGATATAATCACTAGCATTTTAATGATTATAAAACGCCATCAATCGATTCAATCCTACTTTAAAGAAACAGAATCTTTAGAAAAATCTCAGTTACCTAAGAATATGGGACCACTTAGTTTATTGGAAAACTTAAATGATTGCATGCGTTTATTAGATGGTAAATCTGTACGAGACTTATTATGTGACAATACCTACTCCCTAAGACCTCAAAAACTGGCTGTGGAATTGTCAAAAGAAAAAATATTTGAGGAAATATTTTATAAGACTCCCGCTGAATTGAGTCGCTGTGAAGATTTGAAGTCGTTACACAATCAATTTCTGAATTTAAAATCCAAATGTAATTACTTTCAAAGATTCTGTAACTATATACATCATCTTACCAAACTGGTGCATTTAAGGGATCCCAATTGCGAATATCATGTAGAAGAACTGTTGAAAATTGATCCGTGTGATGTGGTGGGCGAATTGATATTCAAGTGCGATATGACCCCTTTGGAAATTGAGGCTATTGTTACTGCTTTAAATTTAAATTTAGTACATGTTATAGCCTTAAACATATGCCCGGAAATTGTGGGCAAATCTGGTTTGAAAAAGCGCCAACTTACTACTCAAAAGCAAACTACAATTTTCAATTATATAGCCAACTATAATCGTTTATTAGTGTATTTGCTGCAGGGCATTAACAACGGTGATCACTTCAGTAAAGATGATACTAATATAGATGCTACATATTTGGAACGCATTTTGTGTATGAGTGAAATTGATAGATTGTCTGTGTTATATGATGGTAATAAGATCATTGCTACTTTACGTTGTGATCATGTTAACATGAAGCTTTTGGAGAAGATTCCATCGAAAAAGGAACAATTGGACCTGTTGCAGTTCGATATTGGAGTGCAAGGTAATTTGTTTTAAAAGTTGTTTGAATTTCTCACTTTTTTAGGGTTTTGTGCCAATTGAAGCATTTACGCTAGTACGCACTGTTACTACTTTTTGAGACATTGGTATTCCCTTTGTCGACATCAATATTTCTGAATAGATAGATAATACTGTTAATCCAAGTGTGGATAATGGTGCTAGACCCACCCACTATATTACATTAATGTAGTTAATAAGGTCACCTTGATTGGTTTATCATAATTCAGATAGCTCGTTTGCACCAATAAATTGTTGTTGTGAAGAAGTGCTGCCAAGTATGGCAATTTTTATTGAAGGCAGGGTAGGGCCAGCTAGAATGTATATGTCCCGTTAACACTGACTGAAGCCTAAATATGCCCTTCATGTACATTTTTAACAAGCTTAGCTTGTCATTAAAATACATTTTCCTAGAGTCATACTCGTAACCTAACGGATTGTAACACATGAAAATATTTGTTGTTTGAGATTCTCTTGCTTTTCTTCGGTCTATCTTGTATTTTTTCAATGTTTTCGGCAGTGATGTAAAGAGTCATTGATAAACAAAGCATAAACGAAAGCAAAATCCTCCAAAAACAACAATTTCCATGTGTTACGTTCCGTTAAAGTAACGGTCGGCTAACTAGGCCCCTAGTCGAACATAACCACAATCGTTACGGGCTGGCAGGGAGGTTATTGCATATTTCGATTCGAAAGAAAATTTTTTCGAAAGACACTATATAAGGCATACGAATTCGAATGTTTTTTCTTTCGTATCGAATCGAACGACTAAGAATGTATCCGCGAACGTACTTCAGAGAGCTAAAGTATGTTTGTATGAAGTCTCTAGGAAGTTACCTGGTTTGGATGTGTTTCAAGCTATTTTAAATACGCTGAGGCATGTTTCGATCTTTGTGGATGTTATTATTTAGTGCCCTATAACTGACAGCACATAGAAGCAATCTAGGATGATCACGATGTGTACCGAAGTATTTGATCACTGAAAATTGAGGTCTCATTTGGTTGTTTATTCCAATAAGAGAACACGAGACTTTATGAAGTGTAAACAATATGTGAGTATGATATTTTTCACCTTTATTCTCCATTTCTTCAAAATTTTTTTAATATGTGGTCTTATAAAAATCATAAATGTTTCGAAAAGCTGTGTGCCAGCAAATTTCGATTTGTGATCTGAGTTTGCTAGTTGACATATCCGAAGTATACAACAAACATAAAATACTGCAGCTAAAAAACATCTTGATATTGATTTGATAAAATTCTGCGGCTTTCTTGGTGTTATTACTCTTCCAATATCATGAAATTCAAATCTGCTGCACATTTTGGTTCCGATCTTTTGAGCAAACAATTTAAAATTTGGTTTAAAATTTCTAACAAACGAGGTTAGTATATAGAATCAAAATACATCAGCATGATATGAACAAAAATATTGATATGCAAGATCCAAGATCCGAATAACCAAAAAAAAAAAAAAAAAATGAAGCCCTAAAACCATCTACAACATCGTAGGTTTGTCGAATGAATGAGTAATAAACAAGAAAATTTTTTTTAATGGTGATCCATATTTTCACCTCATCGGATTTGTAAACGAGCAGTATTGGAAAATCCAAGGCAGATTTATCAAAAGTAAATTGTGGGCTGAAGGTATGGATTTCGTGGAACTTTGGCTTAACAAGGCGCATCATTTCATGTATGGCCACAGTAATTGGATCTCGAAAGAACTTTTTCTTTTTTGGGGCTATATGAAGTGTAAGGTATACGAGACCAAATTGAAAACATGTGCAAAACTGATACAGTTTTCTTTTATATCGCACCGTTACGAGGTGATTAGCTCATTTGATACAACTATATATTGGACAATATATCGGTAAAAAGCTACCATACATAGTTCGATGTAATGGTACACTTTTTTCGAAAAATGCTTTTAAATAATTTTTTTACGAAATTTAATTTTCTTTTTCTTGTTTAATAAAATCTTAATAATTCCTTTCTCTTTTTTTCTTTGCAGAACCAAAACCTATTAAATCAAAACGTATAGACTCCTTAATAATAGATCTTATTCAAGAAGATGCCAAAAATATTTATTTATCGCCAAAAATTCACGACATTGCCACCAGAGCAAATTTAATTTATAAAAATTTCACCAAAATCTCTACAACTCGCTTAGCGAAAGAACTTATCGAAACAACATTGCATCATCGACAAGCTGTACAAAGGATACCAAAAGAATTAAGACAACAATTGGAAGCTACATTAATCGATATCACCATATATGCTAAAGTTTCCGAAGTAATGCAATTTGAAACATGGCCTCAGGCATATGATTTCGGGTTGAAAACACCCAGCACTATATTTGAACGCTTATTGCAATTGCATCTTTATAAATTGTGTTTCGAATGGTGTAATGTTGTTAAACTGGCTGATAACTTCAAGCCACAACGTAAACACTTATTAAATATACTCCTTAATGCCCTGACCGATATGAGTGATGATCAACAATCCCAAGATATGCCATTAAATACGTACGAATACTTACTGCATATTTTAGAAACATTTCCACAAACTGAGTGTATTGCTTTCTTGGACAACAATAAGGATAAGTTTCGTTCAATGGTTTTGCTTAAATATTCAATTGGTTTCTTGGAACGCTTTGCTAAGTGTACTAATAAAGAAGTTTATAAAAATTATAAAATTTCTATAACAATTTTTGAACAATTAACTCCCAGCATACGTGAGCAATTTTGGAAATTATTAAAATTTCCCTTGATAATCATAGAACAGTTAATAATGAATGCAAAATTTGAGATCTTAACTAAGGTTTTGCAGGCAGTACGCAAAGAATTGATGAAAGAAGTGTGCAGTGAAAAGGGAGAAGCACAGAAGTTATGCCCTTTTTGTTTTGATAAAAATGGAAATATATATAATTTGCATGCTAAAACTAGTACTCCACTTAAAACGCGTTATCAACTGGGTGTGGTGGAAGGCACGAATGCCTCAGCTTTTATTTTACTAAATTTCAATCTCTATCAAAAAGATCATTTTCTAACTAATGATTGCATAGATCTTTTGTTACGCATTTATGCTACGAAAGCTTTAGATTATCAAATATCTGATACGAATTCATCCTCGGAAGCCTGTTCCCAAAGTACTTGTGATATGCAACAATCTCTAGATTCTTTGTGTGGGGCTTTTCAAATGCCTCTACAGGCACCTACACGCGCTGAATGGATTAGAGACGAAGAAACTACTCATTGTATGTGCTGTCATCGAGCTGCTTTTACAATGTTAATGCGACGTCATCATTGCCGTCGTTGTGGACGTGTAGTTTGCTTTGCTTGTTCCACCCATCGTATGCGCATTCCCGAACTTTACGAAGATGTTGATGTTCGTATTTGTAATGATTGTCATCGTTTGTGTGAGGATAATACGGAACGCAAATGTAATCGTGACTCTTTCAACGCTCAATCCGAAGGTGTTGATAATATTCCTGTAAAATCACGTGCCAAGCCGGCAGAACATTTCAAGTGGAAATTGAGCGGCAATATAACACATGACAAGTTATTACGCGAAGAATTTTGTTATGAACATGCACCCAGCGTAGCCCTGTGTCTTTCGATTTTGGAATATCATTTGGATAAGCAGAAATGTGTTGACTTGTTGCTGTTTCATTGTCGTAAATTGGAGAAACTAATTGTTCCTAATCCAGAGGTTGACTATGAGTTGGTAGCAAAAATGATGAACTGTCTAGCTTTGGCGGCAAAGGTAATTTAATTTGATAAAATATCAAAGAAAAAAATTTGGTCTGTTGGTCCGTCTGCATGTCTGTTTTCGCGTCACACAAATTCTAATGAGGAGATACCTTAGTATCTTCAAGAGAAAAAGGAGATAATATAGTGAAAGTACGCAATTTGATCGATTTAATGGCACTGTAAACATGGCAGCAGCTTTTATATTTATAATCATCGAACAATTTTAGACACTATTCACGGATCTCCACATTAATTTTGGATTTATGTATATAAGTATATTTTTTTTGATTATATGGAAAAGCTATGTTGCAACATCCAGAATAATTATCCATGGATAAAGTAAACATATAAACCATTACTGAAGGACTATAAAAGTAAGAGTCTAAAAATTTGTTGTAAATTACTTTCAAAGGAAAACCAAACAAAATGATGTCAGGTTACTGAAGACTTAGCGGGCACTGCTAATAACGCAATAAGTTGTTATATATTGTTTTACTCATTTATCAATTACCATGAAAAAGGTTCCCGTTTTTACCTGAGGGGAGTGCTTTTAAAGATATAGCAACTAGAAGTTTCGAATTCCACTAAAAGATTCCAAAATAAGAGGGGGTGTTCGAAAGCATTTTACAATATTTTAGAATATCCCCGAGCATTCTGGAATGTTGTAGAATAGTCATTCTTGAACATTCTCGTATGTTGTGGAATATTCTGCATCATTGTGGACCTATGAGTGGTGCTACCCAATGGTAGAGGTATAAAAAACAAGATGGGTTTGAACGTCAGTGAACAGCGGCGTCTGAATAAACGTAAACAGTAAAATTTAACTAATTGAAGTGATGCAGTGACTAAAGCCGGGTAATCCGACTTGTTTTTATTAAAAATATTAATCTTTTATTTATGTTATTTACATATTTTAAATTGATTAAAAAACCTTCTTCTCAATTTATTAAAATTGCTTATTGAAGTGTATATTGGAAAATGGCCGCCCAGGTTCATATGGCATGACTTCAGTAACGTTTTTGTTAAGCGCGTTGTGCTTGTCTGGTATTTTGCATATTATCACTTGCATCTGTGCTGAAATTGTGTTGGGTTTGGTCTCGTCTCTACTGTATACGAGCCGCAAACAAAGAGGAGGGCAATCGCGATAGTTTTTGCTGATGTGCGGTTGGCGGTATCTTCTGGTTGGATGTATACATTTGTTTACAGTTTAAATTTCAAAATTAAAACTTCGAATGAGAGAACAAAACTAATTCCAAGAGTACATGCATGTGTGTACCCTTTTTAATTCCTCTCTCCCCTCTCGCCTAGTCCCGGTTTACATTATGCAACTTTTGTCGCTGCAATTCTTCATTAGTAGGCGAGAGGCGAGAGAGGAATTGACAAGGGTACACATATGCATGTACTCTTGAGATTCGTTTTATCCTCTCATTCGTAGTTTTAATTTTGAAGTTTAAATTTTAAACAAATGTATACATCCATACAAATTGCTGCAATAAAAATTGCATGATATAAACAAAAATGCAATATTAAAGAAGATAACGAAAAAGATTGCAACGATAAAAGTTGCATAATGTAATTCGGCACCTACTAATGAAGAATTGCAGCGACAAAAGTTGCATAATGTAATCCAGGACTTGGGAAACTGTACAACTACTCAAGGTATATTTATTTTACTAGGTAGTGGCATCCCTACAACAAATACAACAATACAAGAACAACATGGCATTTTGTTGTTGCTTTGTAGTTCGAAATGTCAAAAAACATATAAGAAAATTGAGAAGGCGTGTATGTGTTTTATTGCTTTCTCACTTCTACACTATAAAATTTTTAGATGTAAGTTTTGGGTTGCATTCTGCGTTTGGGGGTCTTCTTACGTAGGAACCTGATCCCTTGCTTCCAAATAATTTAATTCTGGACTCATCTACCACTTATTTTTCCGTTGGAATGAGAGACTACATTTTGTCGTTGGTGCTATTATTTTGACCGGCACTGTATGTATGTTACACCAAACGAATACTCTATTGGAATACATATCTTCTTGACAAATCTGGTTTGGGCTCGCAAACCCAAATTACTGAACAAAATTTTCTTAAAGACACGAACTTCTTGTTTACACATCTATTCGAAAAACACGAAGCTGTTGAAGGTCTCTAGACTTCGGTTTTTGAGTGATGCAGATAACTGCATCAAAATTTTAAATTTCTCAAAAATTCAGTGCATTGAAGAATACGAAAGTCCTATATGAAGCAATAGCCAGCCTGGGTAGTCGACCAAACTTTTTTGGAATACGAATATCCCAGTTGTTACAATCGTCGGCGAATCAATATGAATAGCTCGCCGGCAATACAATCATTAAATCGTTCGATATTCCTGGCCGAGCAAGTTGTATTGTTGACCCGATTTGTTCCAACTTCTAAACTAGATTCCAAATTTTATGCTGAAGAGGTCAAATGTTAACACTAAAATATTCACGTAGAGCTCAAGGTGCTCTTTTCCTCAAGCGCTCATTTTGTATAGGAAGAAAAAATATAAATCTTTTTGGTGATGAATACTTCAATGTTTGTTCAATACATATTGGTCACTCTAATGTGGAAACTCGACGTGAATCACTCTTTACGATGACTTAATAGCCGTAATATCGGTTGTGTTTGACATGAAAATTAGTTGTGTTTAACTTTTTAACTTATTTTTCTTTTCTTTTAAGGTACGTGGAGCGCCTGCAGAAGTAGAAACTATACAAGTTAACTCCGAAATTATAATATCAGTAGTTCAAAGTGGATGTGAATCTCTTATACCACCGGATCCTCTTAATAATCAAGGCTTACGAAAATTAGCCGACTCACTGATACAGGCTGAACGTTGGGATTTGGCTTTAGAGGTTCATTTAAAATGTGGTATTCCAACAGCGGGCATAATGGCAGCCCATGGACTCTCCTGCTTGCGTGTAGGATGTTACGATACAGGTAGATTTAACTAAACATTATAAGTTTAGGTTGGAAAATCATTTTGTTTTTGAACTGTTTTCTTTAGCTCGTGAAAAGTTTTATCATTGTATGCCCAAGTTAACAAACGAAACAACAAATATTGCAATTTGTAAAATAATTTTTAACACTAAACTAATACCCAGCACAAATGGCAACCTTGAAAATATTTTAGGATTGACAAAAGATCATGACATTACTGTGATACGTAGACCACAGCATGGACCGCCACTGTTGCAGGAAATTTTAAAACTAATTGAATCTCTACCGCTAAATAAAACACAACCGGAAACATTGCAGCGAGCTTCTATTATACGAAGTTCCAATACCTCGCTGGTATCGTTACTATCAAGACGTAAGGAGACCTATGTGAAGCGAATGCATGAGCCAGCTTTGAATGTATTAAATACATTGGCCTCTTTAAAACGTATCACCACAAACAGTGATGCACCTGTTAAACGTAAAGTACTATTTCGCAAAACTAGCGGTTTTGAAGAATGTATTTATTACGTTTTAACTTATGGATCTCACGCTGATGTTATAAAATTCCTCATGCAACACAACGAAATAATGGCCACTTTAAAATATTTTCTTTTACAAAAACTTGAAGCAGATTTGTTTATACAGCACATTTTACTCGACCAATTGAAAAAGGGCGAAATGCCTCAACTCATTAGCCATTTGCAGGAGTTTGATAGCAGTCTATTATTGTGGCGTAGTGTACTGCTACAGGTGTGCCGTTACTTAGAGACCCACAATCTTTTAAATTCCCTTTATCAATTACAAATGCTTTTAAATGATCCCATTAGAGCTTCAATGACATGCGTTAAATTTTATAGCATGAATTGCGATAACTTTCAGCAGCAACACGCTAATGCTCAGCATTTACATAACGCCCATCTACACTTGCAAAGTGAACTAGAGAATTTCAAGTGGGAGCATATTAACTTCAGTGCGAGTAATACTTCAAAGAATGGCAATACAAGTCGTAGATCAAGTTCAGCCAGTATTTCTTCCTCTATGGGAGTTGCAAATTTGCAAATGCAAATGGATGCTCGTTCACTAAATACCCATATAAACACAATTCTAAAACAATTGGACGTGGCGAAATTTTTGGCTAACTGTGAAGTTGAAAATAGTAACGGTAATCTTCTGATAACTGAAAAATTTTTAAAGCAGGTAGGTGGATAAATATCTAGAAATCTCTAACGCAATTACAAAAAAAAGTGCTGAAATGAAACCTTTAGATCATATAAATGATTTTTACACTCTATCGTAAACCGCTTTTGGTTTTAAAACAACCAGGCCAGATTTTGACTAACTGTATCTTCTTCAACTTACTAGATGTTTTGGTTTTAAATAAATTTTTTTAAAGAATATGTTTTAGGGAAAAACTACATAGGTTAATATTGGAGGAGATAATAATTTTGAATAAAATCGTGATTTTTTAACGGCTTCAGGAATGTCTTTCTTTCAAATATGACAATTTTATTTTACAAGAAATGAGCTTCATCATAAAACACAATTCTTTTATACAAATTTTTATCTTCGGCCAGTTTTAAATGAGACCCAAAAGTTAAATGCGATACCTACCACGAACGGTATTTTATAGTAGAAGGACAAAGGCCAAGAACGAGGACATATTGATGGTTTTTAATCGAGAAGACTAAAACTAGAGCTAAAACGGTCAACAATTTGTGCAGTGAATTGCTTGCTCACAAGGCCGAACTTCGCGAACAGATTTATATTTTATTCAAGGTAAATTTTCACAATCTGAAAGCGTTGTTCTAACTAAACGTTTCTAATGACTTCCAAAACCTTACTCAACAGAAATGTCAACACAGTTTGTCATTCTCAGCTGTTAAACCATAGTTATCGATACCGATAGTTCTCATGAATCTAAATAAACTCCTTTTATATTGAACTTTAGAATTTATTAAAACAGAGTTAATATTGTAATTTAAATCCCATTTAATAAAATTTTTCAGATACGTATAGATTCCAATAAGACATTGCCAACTCTATTTGATACAGTGCAGGATAAAATACAAATTTGCATTTTAATTCTTCTGTGCGGAAAAAACATTGAGGAAGGTTTTGGTTTAGCCTACAGGTAAAATATACAAAACGATTTTTTTTTATTAATAATAATCTTTTGTTGATTTTTTATTTTAATTTCATAGAATTATACAAGATTATAAGCTACCGCCGATTAAAATATTCGCTGCCACTGCCAAAGTTTTAGCCCGCAATCAGCGTCTCAACGACGTCGATAAACTGTTGAATTGCATTACGAGTAACAATGGCGTTAGTTCGCGTGATATTGATGAGATTCTTAGTGTAGCAATTAATTCGGCCACTAACAATCATGAACCCGAAGTTAAAGTTGCACTCGATAGCTTAGCGAAAAAAATTAATAGTGTTGAATTGAGGATATCTTCGCACATATTTATCGGACAATTAAAGTCAGCTTATTTGCTGGCAAATAAGTATAAACGTTTACCGGATATCCGCAAGATTTTGAGGCAGGCCGAGGCTACCAATCAAATACACATTAAAAAATTATGCGAAAAGAAATTGCAAATGAGTATTTCCGGTACAAATGAGACAAACTGATGCGAAACATTAAAATGTGCTAAGGGACAAATTGCAATTGATTGTCATTTGGTCTTTTTTTTAATGAATTATAATTCTGTTGTTATACTTTTTGGTAAAGACTATTATAGTCAATGTCTGTTTGTTGAGTACGGTTTCGATGTGACCACATCATTATCCGGCTACGTCTTGGTTAACAACAATATATCATTTACTGTCGGAAGAAATCCAATTATTCAAGAAATCCATTAATAATTATAATTGTTTTACATTTTTTTCATTTTTCTTAGATAAATAACATGTTATAAAAATAAATTTACAATTTTACACAATTAAATCTGTGGCAAAAAGGAAAAAGTGCTTAAGTCTGATTTTTAAGTTTTGTAGGAGAGCAATTTTAAACTTAAAAATTAATTTTTTTAAAAAATATCTGAACTTTAAACTTCACACATGGGAGTCAAACGTATGTTTTGGAAATTATTTTAGATCTACCAAAAGTACACAGGCGTTGCAATTAATAAGTTGTGAAAAAAAGATTTTTTGATTTGGAAAAATAGCTTGTAGTTTCTTAAGCTTTTTTCCCAATGCGTTTAGACATTGAAAAAAGATAAGCAGAAAGAAATTTCGCTATAACTTCTTCAAAAATGGTACAAAATATTTGAAATTTTGCACATGGGTACTATGGAGTACGGAGATTCCAAAAATGCCACTAAATTAAATTTTGCTTAAGTCGACTTAGGCACTTATTCCTTAATGCCACAGAAATATTACATAAGTTTTAAGCTAAAAAAACTAAAAAATTAAGTTTTATTTCTGTTAGCTTCAATAATGAAATGGAAATGGAATTCGGGTCGGATGTACGCAATTTTCCATACAAATTAGCATACAATTTTTGAAGTTTGGATATATAACTTACATACTTCATTTTGATATTTTTTATTCTTACGCAAACTTGTTTTAATAAAATAAAAAATATATTAAAATAAATCAGTCTCAGACTCACACACGTGCGGTTCCGTACTACCTTTAATATACATATAACTTTAAAAGTGCAATTTAAATTTTTAATTATTTTTTATACTAGAGCATAGTACTAAATACCGTGTGTAAATATCAAGTGTCAGCCTATAACTTTTAAAAGAGAAGGCCAAAATCTTTAAAGAGAAGTTGATTAAGCGATGTCCGCCTGTGTTCGGGTTGAAATTAACTTTTCCAAGGCACCAGTAGAGATACAAAAAATTTAAGCCTACCAATCTGCCAGGCATAGTTTCGAAAATTTCGCTAATGGAATTCAGCAACATCAGATCATTGCATTTAAGGCTGTGGGCAAAAAAAAACCCTCCCACCTATATTATTTTACGTTGTTTTTTCGGTTGTTTAAGGGCTTTATAGAAAGTATAGAAAGCAATAAACAAAGAGGTAGCCGATAGTCCAACATGGTGCCCTCTAATCTGACCATTCTAACGCAATGTATGTAGTTTGCAGATAGGTCCTAAACTTTTACAACAAATTATATAAAATTTTTACAAAAAACTTTTTACAAAATTTTTACAAAAAAATTTTCGCTAAAATTTTAACAAAAATTTCGATAAAATTTAACAAAAAATGTCTATAAAATATTTGGAAAAAAATTTACGAAAAAATTTTTACAAAATTTTTCGATAAAATTTTAAAAAATTTTACAAATTTTTTCGATAAAATTTTAGCAAAAAAAAATTTTTCGATAAAATTTTCAAAAATTTTACAAAATTTTTCGATAAAATTTTAGCAAAAAATTTTACATAAATTTTTACAAAATTTTTACAATAAATGTCGATAAAATTTAAAAAAAATCGATATAATTTTTACAAAAAAAAAAAAAAAAATCGATTAAATATTTACAAAAAAATCCATTAAATATTTACAAAAAATTTATACATAAAATTGTCTATATCTTTATAGACAATCATAAAAGTAAAAACCGAATGTACATATACAGTGGTGTTCCATAAAATAGAGCCACCTTTTACTACATATATCGAAAAAGATAAAAATCTGCTTTACAGTTAAGTGTGGCCTTACGCAGAATGGAAAATACTGCTTCAATTTGTGTTTCAGCAAGAAATTGACCTGAATCACACATCGAAGTGGGCAAAAGATTGGTTTAAAAAAAATGGGCTTGATGTTTTAAGTTGGCCTACTCAGTTGCCAGTCTTAAACCATTGAGATCTTGTGGCGAATAGTGGAATTAGCTCTTAAGAGATATGCAACAAATAAAGATCACTTGCGACATGCCAAAAACTTGTTGACCCTATGCCGAAACGGTGCTTAGCCGTTATCCAAAATAAATTGGTTGGTTTTATTTTTTATACTTGGTATAGGGGACAAATGTATACATACTCTATGAAGACTTAAACTGTCTAGACATTCCAGTTCAAAATCAATTCTACATACGTAAATTTGTGTCACTCTCGCAATACCCTTTCATTGAAAATGTAAAGAGTCTACCTTTTACGGTTCCAGAGATAGATAGCGCTGACAAACAGATATTTTACCGAAAACAATAGGGTTACTTTTTTACCTTTTGGGCATGGAAACCTAAAAATTAGTGTATTCAATATCGATTTCTATCTTCACCAGCAAAAAATCTTAAAAAAATATTTCATATACAGAAATGGTTCTGTTACAGTTTTGTTATATATATATATATATATATATATATATATATATATATATATATATATATATATATATATATATATATATATATATATACATACATGTGTATAGTATGAATTACTTTGTCCAAGTGCTCCTTACATTCCGTCATCATGACTCGTCGCCTTGAAAAAGACATAAACACAACGCCGACAGAGCAACGCTATTAATTTGTTCGTATTGTTCTAGGTGGCGAATACGTGCTTATGTTAACATTCTGAATGACCATAATTTTCTGTATTCCATAAACATTGTTTGCATGCTTATAGTAAAGCAGAGAGCAACAGATGACGTTGTTTGAAAGTAAAAGTGTGAAGCTAAAATAACTCAAAAACGTTATTATCATGTTATAATATAGCTTTTATAACAAATTTTTTAACGACCATATTAAGACGTGTAAAAAACATTAACATGGGTAATCTACACGTAGCATTAACATGATGTTAGTTTTATTGTTATTAATTGTCGTCTGTATTAGAAGTTAACATTAACATCATGTTAGTGTTAAGTGTAGACTGCCCATGTTAATATTTGCTCAAAAAGTATGATAGTGCGTATTAGCAGTGTATGTATGCGACAGACTTTTTAACAGATCTGTACGATTTGATAATCTTTTAAACAATTAATAAAATATTTTTTCTATGCGATCAGAGTTGCCAAAACCTTTTTCGTAGAATAGTGTGGCACCTACAACGCCATTTGGAAACGATTTTTTGACTAGGACATAATTCTGTCAGATTTTATTTTGTAATTGAATCGTACGATTGTATAGGATAGTGAATCCTGGCCTTGATTAGATTGACGTAAACAGCTGATACGCAACATTATTTTAGCTCACATTCGTAAAGTAGCTCTGGGTCGGGGAACTCCTGCGTGCGTCATTGTCATTATCGCTTAAAGTAAATCAGGCCGTCCTTGTTGCTCGGCCTTCGAGTGGTTTGCGTCTCATTCTCACACTGGCTGGTTGGCGTCCTCGAATAGCTGTACTACTGTACTGTTATTGGTGGTTGCTCAGAAATTTAATTTTAAATAGTCGGACATTGCTAGAGCACCATTTTAAAAACTCAACTGTTAACTGGAGTAGCACCATTAAACTCAATTTTTAACTAGAGGAGAACCAATAAACTCTAGATTTTCACGGGAGGAGCACCATTAAACTCTTATTAATTTTACCTAGCTGAATTTCCTATATGATGGTACAGGTCGCGCTGCAGATTTCGGAGGAAGCTAAGGCAATCACCCTGGCGCTTTGTTTTCGTACCTTTGCCATTTACCAACTTTTGTGGTCAGAATCCAAAAAAAAAAAAAAATATTTTAGTTCTTGCAATCATCCGTTTTAATTCACATTGCTCTTATTATTTTAATGTTTTGTAATTTTATTTTTTCAAATTTATATTTACATTTATTTTGCATAAAATAAAACAATACTTTTTACACTTTTACCCCACTAAAGAACAATACTTAAATTATTTTTATGTTTCGTCATCTCCTTCTAAAATACTTTCTGCGTCCATTGAATCGTTACATATTGATAACTCCGATTCGGTATCTTGTCGACTTTCATTCAGTTCTCGTAATTCTTCACGCTTTATATCATCGCATTCATCGTCATTGGTATCGATATTAATGGTGGCTGTTTCCGAATTTCTATTTGAGTTGGTAGCAATTTGTGTTTGTCTTAGCAGTGCCAAACGTTGTTGTGTAATTTCCAAGTGATGTTTTCGCCATTTAATTCGCCTATTTTGAAACCAGACTTTGACTTGAGCCTCTGTTAGTTGTAGAGTGTGCGCTAGATAGAGACGTTCTGGTCCCACCATGTACTGCTGACGCTCAAACTCAGCCTCAAGTCTTTCTAACTGTTCGGGTGTGAAAATGGTTCGGACACGCTTATTTTTGAGTGAGGATTTTTTACTATTGTGATCTGAAAAAAAAATAATGCATATTAATTGGATTTTCTTTATAAATGGTTAAAACTTTTTTTGTTAAATGTATTATTGTTTTATTTTATTTTACAATTCAATAAAAAAATTGCAACCTATCTGAATTCGCCGAACGTCTTCATCTTACAAAATCAAACTTGCAACCATTAGAAACACACTGTGTAATTTTTTAAGTCATGGCAAAATAACCATATACGGACACCACTACGTGATAAAAGACCAAAAAAAAAAAAAAGACGCTGTCTCCCAGTTTTGCCCAAAGTCCTCCAGGTTTTTTTTATGGGCTCTCAAAGATGTTTAAAAAAATTTCTATTTTTTCAGTTTGTTATGAGTCAAAATTAAGTTTTTTTTAATATAACTTCTGATCCTACCATGGTCCCACTCTGAAATTTCTATTAACTAAGCCACACTAAAAAACATATATGAAAAAAAAAATCAGAGACACTATCTCAAAGATTTTTATAAAACTTTGTTTTAAATATTTTTTTTTTTAATTTGTTTTTTTCATGATTGATGCCAAATTAAAGCGTATTAAATCCCCTTTAAAATGAGCTATTACTTAACTTCCTAGGGCTTTTAGAACTGGAATTAGAATATATTTAATCCTCGAGCGCATATGCAAAAAAGCGATATTTTCCTATTTTGATAACTGTATAGCTAAAAAACTGTAAGACATAGATTTTTTTCAAATTATATTTGGCTTCAGAAAGTCACAGAATATGAACAACAAAAGTTTCAATAAAATCGGAAGTTGTAAATTTGAAAACTATTTTTTTTGGTTCATTTGACTTGGAATTACCCATATATATGTATGTATAATAGGGTTAAATTTCACAATTTGTTCAATAAAACATAATTTTACCGAAAAAATATTACCAAATTATTTTTAAATCAATAAATTTTTCCTACGTTTGCCATATTAATGGATCTTGCTGCACGTTCATCAGCCTTTTTCATTTCTGATGTACATAAGTACATATGTTAAAAGGCAGTCCGACGAAAAAGTGATTTTAGTAGAGTAATACAGTTATTGCTCTTGATAAAGACTTGATGAAAATCTGATTTTCATGCAGATTATACATATATGGAAAACTGTGATACAGACGGCATGGCATGAGTATCCTAATCCCATGACATCTTCCTCATTCACACCAATGTAATCGAACGAATTGTTGTTAATAGTATCTTACATACACGTCACTTGATGGAATCAAAACGGTGTTAATCAAAACGGTGTTAATCAAAACGGTGTCATAGACTAATTGGGATCGATTAAACATGTTTTGCAGCGAAAGTTGACCCTCAAAAATACTGCTAAAGCAAGAGGTATCTGTGAGTGTGCAACTGTTACTTCCACTGTAAGCATGAATGCGAGTAAAGGTCGTCAGGGTATTGAATAGTAATAGGCCTCATTACTTTTGAAGTAAAACCGCAACCAGAAGCACGTATGATATTCACATGCTACTTTCTTGTTTCTGGAGATGTTGTCATTTTTTATCAATTGAACATTTGAAGATTCTGATGAAAGTGGCGAGGAAGGATCTTAGGTGATAGTTTTATTTCATTATTTATAAATTCTAACTTTAAGAAGTAGTAGTATAATTATAATAAAATTATGTATATATAAATATAATATATAATAATATAATATTATTATAATTATATTAACTATAATTATAATTATATTAACTGTAATTATAATAATTGAACTTGTTTGAAAATTTAAAAATAAAGAAATTAAAAATTTTTCTTTTATAAATTATTATTTCTGGTTGTTTTAATTCATTTATAAGAAGGTAAAAAAACAAAACACCAATACCTAGGTGAAAACTGTAAAAGAAATTCTGAATTTTCATTGGTGGTAGGCTCTCATTTTAGTGATGATCCTTATTTAATAAAAGGATCATCATTAAAATTAGATTATTCAAATCATCGAAATTTCTTTATTCCTAAGCAGAGTACCGAAATGTTCACCCACTGTTCATTCATGTATGAATGTGTTCTCATATATGTGTGCGAGACTACAAAATATTTTGTGTTTTTTTAGTTATGAATGCGATGATTTATTTTTTATCTTTCTGTTCAAAAGTGACCAATATTTAAATTATTCACTCTTATTCTATTTGGCGTTGGCGACATCGTTGTCACTTTTGAGTCAACATCACTTTTTATCGTTGTCGTCATCAATTCGATTAATATTTGATATTCCCTAACAGTCTTGTGACGACACTTTGTGTAAAAAAATTATTGTTTTCAAATTAGATTCCGATTCCAGTGAGGAAGAAAGCGAAAACAATCTGGTCTTGAAAAGAAGTTCAATCAGAAGTCTTGCAAGAATTATTTGATATTTTTTCAAAAGGTTTTAAAATTATTTTTTATATATCCTCCAGTCCATATCTAAACGCGACGGTAGAAGCTTCTACTTTACGCAGAAAAGTGTATTGAAAAGTGTGTTGACTGCTGACTGACTAACGAGCTCGGATAAACTTTCCATTTATTTTGGTAAATCATGAATTCTGTGGAATTTTGCACTCACTGGAAAGATTTTCG
Organism: Phasia obesa; assembly: GCA_949628195.1. Taxonomy (NCBI): domain Eukaryota; kingdom Metazoa; phylum Arthropoda; class Insecta; order Diptera; family Tachinidae; genus Phasia; species Phasia obesa. Next base: position 174,208,824 of record OX451215.1, on the reverse strand, counting down.
ACTTAGCCAAATGGGACATCAGAAGATTACGGACAAAATTGTCTTAAAGTTCTTTGAATACAATTTTGAAGGCCCCTATTACGGTTTACAACTCAACTCTAATTCAGTTGAAATTTTACAATTTGGTATTATCAATTACAACTCAACTTGTCAAAAAATTTTAAGTTGAATTTAAATTGTGTTACAACTCTGTTGTAGTTTCATCGTTTACAACCCTGTGTTAGTTCAGTTAACAAAAGTTTAAAAAAATTACAACTCATCAGTAGCAGTTGTTTCAAATTACAACTCATCAGTAGCAGTTGTCTTTCAAGTTGTCTTTTAGACAACTCAACTGAGTTGAGTTGTAAACCGTAATAGGGGCATAAATTTTGTGCCACATCATTCGTCAAAATAGAATAGGGATGATTGAGTAAGATTCTGAATTTTTTTTAAATGCATTTATAAAATTATAATTTTTAGTAATACCCCCACCCACCCCTCCAAAAAGTCTTCTTGAAATTTTCACAATGTCTTACTAAATGTCCTGAAGGATATTTCTTGCACAGAGTAAATATTTATGATCCTGTAGTTATAGAATTTCATATTTTGTACATAGACTAGGCTGGGACAGTGGATTTGGCTACCCTTATACAAGGTAAAATATAATATTGGCTTATCTGGAGAAAATTATGTCTTCTTTTAGTAAGTAACGAATTTTTCACAAATACTACATACATATACTGCAATCTTAATATCTGGATACAAATAAATATCTTTTTTAAGCGTAAACGATAATATTGTATATGAAGCATGTATTGATGTTTTATGCAGAATATGTGACCGCGCACAGGGAAAAGGACCTAAGCGTAGGGTGACTGAATTTTTTAAAGAGGATAAAATTTATTGTAGAATCGAGTGGGAGTAAACACGCACCCCGCCAAAGCCGAATTCGTGTCGAAAATTCGTAAGTCGAGCACATGTATTCATAACATTTTAAAAAATTTTTTATGTATGAATGTGTTCTCATATATGTGTGCGAGACTACAAAATATTTTGTGTTTTTTTAGTTATGAATGCGATGATTTATTTTTTATCTTTCTGTTCAAAAGTGACCAATATTTAAATTATTCACTCTTATTCTATTTGGCGTTGGCGACATCGTTGTCACTTTTGAGTCAACATCACTTTTTATCGTTGTCGTCATCAATTCGATTAATATTTGATATTCCCTAACAGTCTTGTGACGACACTTTGTGTAAAAAAATTATTGTTTTCAAATTAGATTCCGATTCCAGTGAGGAAGAAAGCGAAAACAATCTGGTCTTGAAAAGAAGTTCAATCAGAAGTCTTGCAAGAATTATTTGATATTTTTTCAAAAGGTTTTAAAATTATTTTTTATATATCCTCCAGTCCATATCTAAACGCGACGGTAGAAGCTTCTACTTTACGCAGAAAAGTGTATTGAAAAGTGTGTTGACTGCTGACTGACTAACGAGCTCGGATAAACTTTCCATTTATTTTGGTAAATCATGAATTCTGTGGAATTTTGCACTCACTGGAAAGATTTTCGACTTAGCCAAATGGGACACCAGAAGATTACGGACAAAATTGTCTTAAAGTTCTTTGAATACAATTTTGAAGGCCCCTATTACGGTTTACAACTCAACTCTAATTCAGTTGAAATTTTACAATTTGGTATTATCAATTACAACTCAACTTGTCAAAAAATTTTAAGTTGAATTTAAATTGTGTTACAACTCTGTTGTAGTTTCATCGTTTACAACCCTGTGTTAGTTCAGTTAACAAAAGTTTAAAAAAATTACAACTCATCAGTAGCAGTTGTTTCAAATTACAACTCATCAGTAGCAGTTGTCTTTCAAGTTGTCTTTTAGACAACTCAACTGAGTTGAGTTGTAAACCGTAATAGGGGCATAAATTTTGTGCCACATCATTCGTCAAAATAGAATAGGGATGATTGAGTAAGATTCTGAATTTTTTTTAAATGCATTTATAAAATTATAATTTTTAGTAATACCCCCACCCACCCCTCCAAAAAGTCTTCTTGAAATTTTCACAATGTCTTACTAAATGTCCTGAAGGATATTTCTTGCACAGAGTAAATATTTATGATCCTGTAGTTATAGAATTTCATATTTTGTACATAGACTAGGCTGGGACAGTGGATTTGGCTACCCTTATACAAGGTAAAATATAATATTGGCTTATCTGGAGAAAATTATGTCTTCTTTTAGTAAGTAACGAATTTTTCACAAATACTACATACATATACTGCAATCTTAATATCTGGATACAAATAAATATCTTTTTTAAGCGTAAACGATAATATTGTATATGAAGCATGTATTGATGTTTTATGCAGAATATGTGACCGCGCACAGGGAAAAGGACCTAAGCGTAGGGTGACTGAATTTTTTAAAGAGGATAAAATTTATTGTAGAATCGAGTGGGAGTAAACACGCACCCCGCCAAAGCCGAATTCGTGTCGAAAATTCGTAAGTCGAGCACATGTATTCATAACATTTTAAAAAATTTTTTTAAACAGAATTCTTTCAGTGAACTGTTTTAAAGAGTTAACCAATTTTTTTAATTGGTTTAAAATTTAGTTAGAAATCGAATAGAAGAGGTCCCAATCCTCCCGAAGAGTTACCAAGGTCGAAAAATTCGTTTTTTAGTGTGTAATTTGAGTACCGTAATTTCAGACTCATAACAAGCATGTTAACAGCATTGCCACTCGTAAAACCGTTGAAAAAAGGGTAAGCCTTAGTGCTGGCAAAGTATTGAGTAGTGGGTACCGAGTATCGATTATTTTATCCTTTTATTGAGTACTCAATACATGAAAGTAGTTAGTCAATACTTTAAGGGTAGTATTTTTAGAAATAAATTAAATAAAATATTTGACAAAAACGTCGATTAAATACAGGTGCTGTTATGTAAACAAAAGTATTGAGTAACCAATTGCAAAGTATTGGATGGTATCGAGTAATTAAAAGTAGTAGAAATTGCCAGCACTAGTAATCTTTTAACGGCTCTTTTGTATAATTTACTTTTTTTACCTTTCGGTCCCTTTCTATTTTCGCGGTAACATATATTTGTAATATTCAAAATTTAAAAGTATTTGCAAACAATATACTAAAACCATAACTCCTCCTCTTCTAACGTTTTAAGTTTTAAAAGGTTAATATTTATATTACCGTTTATTTCGCGTTCGGCCCACTGTATTTGAAATTGCAGCAAGTTTTTCTTTTTAACCGACTTCAAAAAAAGAAGGAGGTTATCAATTCGTCTGAATGTTGCTTTTTTTTTTTTTTTTATGTTTGTGCCCGCAGAACTCAGTCATTTCTGAACCGATTTTAAAAATTTTGCACTATTAGAAAGGTTATGGCTACAGATTGGTCCCATTTTAAAAGAAGTTCAAAATTTTAAAAATTAAAGGGTGTCCCCATACAACATACATGTTTTTTACGTGTATTATGAACATTATAGGTCACCAATTTAAAATTAAAAAAAAGTGCATATCACAGTAGCTCCCAACAACAAAAAGTAATTAAAAAATAAAATTAAAAATTAAAGGGTGACCCCATAGGTGACTTAATTTCACCTTTATTCTCCTATCTTTTGAACCGTTATAGACAAACACTTGAAAGTTGCACAGAATATTCGATACTATGTCTGTTATAATAAGTATAAATATTTAAAATTAGAAATTAAAGGGTGTCCCATTAGTTGGTTTATTTTGATATATATATGGCCAAACTTTTGAACCTTTATAGACAGACAGTTGAAATTTACAAAGTACTTGTATTGCTAAGTCCGCTAAAATAACAAGTGTAAAATATGAATTTGGAAATTAAAGGGTGTCCCAATAGTTAATGTAAAAGTAATATATATGGCCAAACTTTTCAACTGTTATAGATAGACAGTTGAAATTTACAAAGAACCTATATTGCTTAGTCCGCTATTAAAACAAGTATAAAACTTGGATCTATAAATTAAAGGGTGTCCCCATTATTGATGTTATTTGACCATTATGTCCTCATCTTTGGAACCGTTATAGACAAACACTTGAAAAATAGACAAAATGTTCACTACTATGTCTCGAATAACAACAAGTATAAATATTTAAAATTGGAAATTATAGGGTGTCCCAATAGTTGATGTAATTTGATGTATATGGACACAAAGTTAAAATTTAAAAAGAATCTGTATTACAAAGTGTTCTTTAAAAAGTATTTATATTAAAATTTGAATTTAAAGGGTGTCCCAATAGGTGACGTCATTTGATATATATGACCCTATCTTGTAAACAGTTATTGATAAACACTTAACAATTAGACAGAATGTCCATTACTATATCTGTTATAATAAGTATAATTGTTTAAAATTATAAATTACAGGGTGTCGCAATAGTTTATGTAATTTGATGTATATGACCAAACTTTTAAAACGTTACAGACAGAAGGTTGAAATTTACAACGAACCTGTATTGCTACGATCGCTATAACTAGTATAAAATTTGAATTCGGAAATTACAGGGTGTCGCAATAGTTACCGTCTTAAAGAAACATGCTTTTAAGTTTGTCTGTTTTGAAGTCGGTTTTTTTTTGCAAGAATTATTATAATTACATATACATGCATAATTGTATTTTTGCAAAGCATTTCTAAGATAAACGTAATGTAAAATTTACCTGCTTTTAGTTTATCTCTTTGAAAACTTAAACTCGTCTGATGGGCATGTTGTTGATGCAATTGCTGTAGACTTTGCAAGGCCGACGGAGCACCATTGGCAGCAGCAGCGGCGGCTGCAGCAGCTGCCGCAGCAACAAAACTATTTGCACGAGCGTGTTGTTGATGGGCCATGACGGGACTAGAGGCGAAAGAGACTAATGAAGATGCTGTGGGCACGTCATTTGAACCAGTTACATTAACCATGGCCGACGGTAAATAACGATTCATTAAAACACTGGCAGCAGTTGCCACTGTTGCATTGCTATTATCACAATTGAAACTATTTACAGAATTATTGAGGGTGGTATTGTTGTTGTTATTTGTGTTGATGTTGCCACTGTTGTTGTTGTTGTTAATGGCAGTAGTATTAAAACTATTGCAAATATTCGAATTATTCGCTTTCATGTTACTAACATCTCTATTGTTGTTGTTGTTATTACTGTTAAGAGAGTCGCGTTGTACTTGATGGGGATGATGCTGATGATGATGGGGTTGCTCATCATCAATATCAGATGGTGGCGTGCTCTTGGTGGGTGGTGGTTGTTGTTGTTGCTGTTGTATACTGTTGGCGTTGTCGTTATATTGATGATGGTGTGTGTTACCATTTAATGATAAGTTTATAACATTGTTGGTATATTCCTTTCTTGAATTCTCCATGGCACTCTTTTGTAAACCTAAAATGGCGGCTATTGTAAAAGATTTGCCAGCATCAAGGGTTGTATTTGCCGTTACTGCTGCTGCTGCTTCAATTAATTGTTGTGCATGATGGTGGTTTTGTAAATTGCGATTGTTGTGATGATGAAGTAACTGATTATTATTATGATGAGGTTGCTGTTGTTGTTGCTGGTGCTGGTGCTGGTGAAGATGGTGGTCTCTTTGTATGTGTGGGGGTGAGTTATGAGAGTTCAAATGTTGAGCTGCCAACTCAATTGCTGTATAATTGGGAGTATTGTGGGGGTGTTGTTGATTCGCTAATAAGACTGGGTTGACATGTTGTTGCTGATGCTGTTGTTGTTGTTGTTGTTGATAATGATGTTGCTGAAATTGTGCATGACTATTTGCAAGGGTTGAGGCCAAGGTATGAGCATCAACAACATTATGATGCGTTGCTTGCGAATTGTGCAATGCCAGGAAATGTGACAATGGGTTTGGATGATATTTTTGTAGCATTCTTGTTATGGCTGTTATCCTGTTGTTGTCCACTGGAGTTAATAATAAAGTGTCTCCTTATTTTACTTCTACTTCTGTTACCTACACACGCATTAAAAGTCTGGTATATGGAGTTAACGATGTTGGCACTTTGGTGTCACTTTTACATTTAAGCCTCGCAGCAAATTATCTTCATAGCTTTGGTTAGAAAATCTTTGGTTAATTGTTTCCACATGTGTTTTTTGTTGTTGTTTCTTTCAACAATGGTACTTGTAGTCCGGCACGGTCAATGGTCTTGTTGGATGCATTTTATGGTTTGCATTTGAAAAAAAAAAAAACACAAGAAAGAAAAAACTCTATAATGAGACAAAATGAGAAAGAAGACACAATTAACTTTAAAGTTTATCAATTTAAACTTCACTAAGGTGGCGTTATGTGTTGTTGACTCTTTTGTTGGGTTAACAATTTCTAAAGATACTTGATATGCAATTGTTAATGGGACAATTAACTTAAACCAGGTGGAAAGAAATGTTTAAATGTCACAAAATGCCATACGAATTGTTATGAACTTATGGACAATAAAGAAATGTTCGCTATATTCAAATTAGTTTTTGCTCGAATCGAAGTGATCAACCCAGACATTAGTCTTTTAAAACTTATTGATAAAGATTACGTTAAAAATATTTAAAATTTCAGATAAGAGAGATAAAAATGAGAGATAAAAATCCAATTGTCCAAAAACTTAAATGGGAAGTCCAGAAATTGCGAACTTTAATGAAGAATTTTATTTATTTATTTATTTATTTATTTATTTGAGTCTAAAAAAGGAATAATCCTATACAGATATAATCCTATGCATGAAACTTAAGACTAAAATAGTTAATGTAATTATAAATAAAAATAACACAATGATATGTAAAAAATTTTACAATATTAATTTAAGTTTTGTAAGATAACATTTTTCAACTAGTTTTTAAGGCACTAAATTCCAAACTGCCATTATTTGACAATGTATTGAAATAATTTAGAGACCTAATTATTGGACTATTAAGCACGTAATTTCTTTGATGTAATGCTACAAAAAATAACCTTCTATGTCGAATTGATAACCTAGAGGGAACATAAAATGTAATCTTTTTCAAGATTTCAGGGCAATCTATATTTGCATTTATCAGGTCAAATATATAAAGCATAGACCCTACTTTACGTCTTTTTTCCAGCGAAGTCATACCCAGATGTAAGCACCGGGACATATAAGAAGGAACAGGACACATTAAATTAATGTATAAATTTTTTCTGAATCTTTTCTATACGGTTAATATCAACAGCACAATGCGGACTCCAAATAGAAGCCCCATATTCTAATTTCGATCTAACATATGTAGAATATAAAAGTTTAATTGTATATGGATCAACAAAATCCAAACTATTTCTTTTTATAAACGCAAGAATAGAGTAAGCCTTAGGTATAAGCTTATCTAAGTGAGGTTTAAAAGTGAATTTAGAGTCAAACAAAATGCCCAAGTCACTGCATTCATTTGTTTTAGATATATAATTATTATTGAAATGATAAATGGAATCCAATGGAACTGTTAATCTGTTAAGTAATAATTTTTCGAATTAACTATTTTAATAACTTTGAACATAATTATTTAAAAATTCTATTAAAGGTAGTATATGAAGGGAAAATGGGAAATTTCTATCTGTAACAGTTATATACTTATGTACAGTGTGTGGAAAAAGTAAATTTACAACATTATTTATTTTTATTTGAATTGCAAAATTGTGAGCATTGAAAAGTTTGACTTAGCTAAAGTCATTTAAGAAAATTTTGAACGGTAAATTAAATTCTTAATAGACCTGACATTTGTTCATTGCACAAAAAAGTTTCTAAAAGAAAAAATGTAGCCATCAATTGTTAATTTACAGACAGAATTAAAATACTTTTAGTGAACGTAAAAAATACTAGCAGTGCCCGCGATGTCGTTAACGCTCTGACAATATTATGTTCGTATTTATCTTATCTTATTTAAAAAGTAATCACCAATTATGGTTTTTCACTTAGTATAGAGTTTTCCTCCTCTGGGTAATTATGTTATAACATGGGTTTTATATAAAATTTTATTATTGTAGAGTTTTCCCGTTTATAAAAATAAATGGTTATACCAAGTCATTTAAATCGGTGAAGTTGTTTACATTCGGGTTTTTGTGTCTATAGTTTGTGTTGGATTTGAGATATTTTTAGGCGAATATTTATCCTGTATTTGTATAGAGGTACTAATCAGGGTTGTCAGACATGGCGAAGAGATTTAAATCAAACAAAGATGATTTCTTGATATGTTGAGGGTCTTATTATTTGACGGAAATAAAAGAACTAAAACACCGGCTTAAATGAAACAACGCTGAGAAAAAATTCACCGAATAAAATATCTTTTATCCGTAAAGTTCTGCGATCATCAAATCACAATTGTAAATAACCAAATTATACCTCAACATTCGGAGATGAAAATTACTGGTATAGATTTTGGTCGGCGCCTTACTTGGAAATGCCATACATATAAAGGCAAAGTTGCCACAAATAAAGCTAAAAGCAGTGCAAGTAAATTGGCTTATTGGCAAAAACTCCTAGCTTAGAAACTATTCGAAAATTGTAAATTTATTAGAAGCAAATAAAAATGTTTTAGCACAACAAAAAAGTATCCAACAACGATTTGTTTCAACAAAATTTGGCAGACTTGGGGGATGTCAATTACAGTTTGTAATTATTTACACATGCAATTACCCAATTATATGTAATTGTAAGTGGAATTTTTCAATAACAATTACATTAACTATTTGTAATTTTAATTGAGATTTTTTTCAATTCCACATTACATGTAATTTATAATTGAAAAATTACAATTGAAATTAAAAAATTTCAATTACAAAATACATGTAATTGTAATTGAAAAAATGCAATTATAATTACATGTAATGAAAATTTTTTAAGAATATAACTGAATGTTGTTCAATTGCAAGTAATGATTATTGCCTAATTACAATTACTCGTAATTTGTAATTGCCAATTACAATTACTTGCAATTGACTTTAATCCCTGATTTAATTACAAATAAGAAGTAAAAAAATTATAAAAAATTGATGATGTTAATAGAAATGAATTTTAGTCGATTTGTCGATTAACCGAAATGATTTGTTCGAGTTATTTTTTAATCGAAATTTGCAATTTTTCTTATTCAAACAATTAATTGACTTAAAAATCTACGATTAATCGCGTGATGATTAATCGAGTGTATATTCTAGCAGTTATTCCTTTTTGCTACAGATATAATGAAAATGTAACAGGGCCGTTTCAATACTGTACTGTATTTTTTGAAAATTTTGTCGCTGGTGCAGATATTAATCGATATGAAATATATATATTTAAAATTTAGTCAACACGATTATAACAACGTCCACATTTCCAACACCATGGAAGGTTACAAGGGTTGTTCCAATTCCCAAAGCTGGCACTCTATTATCGATTGAGAACTTAAGAGCCATTTGCATTCTACCGGTTTCATCTAAGGTGGTTGAGCACTTACTTAAGTGCAATATGCTTCAGTATTTGAATACTGAGAATATGTTGTCAGTATGTTTTTAGAAAAAACTGCAACACCTCGTCATTGTTACTTAAAATGACGGATGAAATTAGGCAGAATATTGATAAAGGTAGAGTAAACATTTTGGTTTCATTAGACTTATCAAGAGCCTTTGATTGCATTGACCATGACATACTTATTTCAAAACTTCGTGACATGTAAACTTATTTATTCTTACTTGAAGGAACGAACTCAATTTGTTGATATTGGTGGACATGTGTCTAGCGCTAGAGGTGTAAGTAGGGGTGTTCCACAGGTATCGGTTATAGGGCCGCTTCTATTTATATTATACATAAATGATCTGGTTGATCAAATAACACCACTGCATGCGTGTAAGTTATTTTTTTTTTGCAGACGATATACAATTACTTCTTAGTAGCGATAGACAGTTTTTGGATGTTTTAGAAGCATGTTGCAATTATTGTTTATCTGAACTTTCGTTATGGATGAAATTTAACAAGTTTTCTATTAATTTAAGAAAAACAAAGAAGTAGCATCGGGGACAGTGTCAACTATTTTTTCTAAGCTGGAAAAAAACATTTAATATGATTATTAGATTTGTTTTTAATGTTAGGCGTAGGGAACATATAACTCCTTTTGTTGTAAAATTTTTAGGCTGTACTTTTCGATAATTTGTAAAATTTCGTATATTTCTTTTCTTTTATAAAACCATTTTCTTTTCAATACCTCTAAACCTAAGTAACTCATTTCAGTTTGGAAGGTCAACTCGAAATGTACAAATCAATATACCTCTTTTCTCTACTTTCATTTTTGAGCGTTCCTTTGTTATAAGAGTGTCTCGACTTTGGAACAGATTACCGACTTATTTTAAAGATTTAAGCCGTTCTGTTGCTACCTTTAATACTAGAAAGACGGACTGTGGGCCATTTGCAAATCTAACTCCTAATATTTCTCTTATCAATTATGTCCGAGATTTTTTACTTCGTGACTTTTAATAAAACTCCATTAAATTTTATTAATAATTCCTGCAAAAAAAAAAAGCCGACTACAAAGCAAATATATGTGCATCAATTTTTAACTAAAAATTTAAAAGGAAGTAATCTGTAAGAAATAGTACTCAACTCAAATTCTTTTATACTTGTTGCTCTAACGGACATAGTAGTATACGTTCTGTACATTCAAATGTCTATCCATAACGGTTCAGCAGATAAAGCCATATACGACAAATTACCTCAGATATGAGGACACCCTTTATTTTTTTACACTTATTATTACTGACATAGCAATAAAAAGTAACGGTTCCAAAGATATGGCTATATAGGTTAAACAATATCACCTAGCGGACACCCTTTAATGTAAAATTTTAAATTAAACACTTATTTTAAAGGACAGATACTTTGTAAATTTCAAATGTCTGTCTAAAACGGTTCAAAAGTTTGGCCATATGCATCAATTTACATCAACTATTGAGACACCCTTTATAACTTTAAATATTTATAAATGTCATTATACGGGACATAGTAGTGGAGATTCTGTCTAATTTTCAAATGTTTGTCTATAACGGTTCAAAAGATAGGGCTAGATAGGTAAAATTTTATCAATTATGGGGACACCCTTTAGTTTCCAAATTTAAATTATATACTTGATGTTATAAAGGTCTTAGATATACAGGTTCTTTGTAAATTTCAACCGTCTCTCTGTTACGGTTCAAAAGGTTTGCAATATACATCAAATTACATCAACTATTGGGACACCCTTTAACTCCTAATTATAAATATTTAATTTCTGATTATAAATATTGGACATTCTGTCCAATTTTCAAGTGATTGTCTACAATGGTTCAAATGGTTCATATATTTAAATTGACGTCACATATGGGGACACCCTTTAATTTTAAGTTTATTTTTTTTTATTAATTTCTGTTATTGGCAGCTATAGTGATATATATTTTTTTTAAATTTTAAAAGGGTGCCCTTTACGGTTCATAATACAAGTAAAAACACGCATGTTGTATGGGGACACCCTTTAATTTTCAAAATTCTGAACTTCTTTTAAAATGGGACCAATCTGAAAGCATTTCCTTTCTAATAAAGAAAAACAATTTTAAAATCGGTTCAGAAATGACTGAGTTCTGCGGGCACAAACATAAAAAAGCAACATTCAGACGAATAGATAACCTCCTTCTTTTTTTTGAAGCCGGTTAAAAAGTAATATTTTTTATTTAGGTATTCCAAATTCAAATTATTAGAACAACAACAAAAAAAAAACACTAATCATTTTATCAATTACTTTTCTCACTTTTTATTTCATAAAATAATTGCAAAGAAACTAAGACGCATATTTAATTTTTTGACTTATCAAAATACCGTTGTTTTTTAACCTTTACTATCAGCCAATACCCCATTCGCAGTTTTTTTATTTTTATTAGTTTATAACATCCAGATCCCTCTGCGACAAAGATATTGCAACCAGGCGATGAAAGCCGAAAATTAATTACTAGTAAAAGTGGAAGATAGTGACAGTTACGTTCCAGAAATAAGTACTAATAATAATTTGATCGATGATACCCATTGCTTTTCTTATTTACGTAAAAGAAATGTGCTATTATAATCACTTTTCAAATTCCATCAATAGTAGAAAATGAGCTCGACTTGCGGTCAGCAGGTGGAATCCTTGGAAAAATTATTTTTCAAAACCGCTTCGCACCAGATCGTCTTGCGGCTCATAACGTTTTGGTTGAACATCCTAAACCTAGCCTATACGTAACAGACATTACATTATGTCACAGACCAGGCGAAAACATCGCTATAGACGAACAATTCTTTCCTACAAAAGCAAGATGTAAATTTACACAATACATGGCGATGACGAATAAAACTGACAAATTTGGTATAAAGTGTTGGCTTTGCGTAGATTTAAAATCGAAATATCTGCTCAACGGTTTCCCATTTGGGAAGAGATTACGCTTGGCATTTAATGGAACTTTACATAAATAAAGAAAGAAATGTGACTACCGACAATTTTTTTATCTCCGTATCGTTGGCAGAGAATTTGCTCTCCAAACGAACAACTCTAGTTGAGATAGTCCACAAAGGGATGTTTCACCATATGTGAAAAATTTAGAGTTAAATTTGCATAAATAAACAATTTTTAAACCAAACTTTTACATTGAACTGTAAAATTTTGCAACTAAAAGTTAAAGGTAGTCAAATGACCCTTATCCGTCTTTTAAGGTATGTATGTCAATTCTCCCGTCTTTCTAGTGTTAAGAACTTGTTTTGCCTGTTTTTTATTCAATAAAGCCGATTCTTCATGAAGCTATATTATTGTAAAATTCATGTAAATGCTTCAGAAATCAAGTTGTCATAACAGGGACCTATAATAACAATTTCTTTACTAAATATTCCGGCTGGGGGGCCAAAAGTAAAGAGAAAAAAAAGACTATAAATAAAAACAAAAAACAATTGAATTTATTTTTATATTAATTTTAATCAATAATATTGTTGTTAGTTTAAGTTTTTTATTACCTGTAATATTTTTTGGCTTTTTATATTACAAATAAATAAATATATAAAAAAAAATATACAAAACACCATTTTTTTAAGTTTTATCTGTCTGTCGGTCTATCCGTGTTCGGATAAAAATGACTATATAAATTTAAAAAAATTTTATGCGAAGGTTCCTTATTACCTCGGCTTAAATATAAGGTACTTCATACCCTTAAAAATATTCTATTTCATAGAGAAAATGCAGATAAAATAGTAAAATTACTCATTTTTACCGACTTAATGGCACATAAAACTTGGCATCACCTTTTAGTTTTGTAAACGATATTTTTAGACACTTTTTACAGAGTTCAACAATAATTTAAGAATTTTATATAATTTAGGAATTTTAATAGGATTTCATTTAAAGCCTATATTGCAACATCTCAGGTATGGGTACCTCTATACAAAGTCAACACATAAACATTGTCTGGAGCACTATAAAAGTAAGTTTTTAAATTTGGGCCGAATTACTTTCAAAGTAAAATCGAACAAAATATTTTCAGGAAGCTGCCGTTGTGGCGGGCACTGCTAGTAATAAATATTTTTATTCATCTTTTGTATTGTTTAAAAGCCTCATAATAACCATCAGTGTAAAAAATATGTGTGGTAATTATTTATATAATTAACAGCCAGCAATTTTTTTTATTTTGATTTTTTTTCGTATGTAAAAAAGAAAGAAATTGTGGTGGGTCTAGAGAGTACTTAAATTTCTCAAATTGGTCTTGCAGCAAAAGCTTATGGGAACCCTTCTTAGTTAGGTGTATCAAAAACAAATAGTTTAAAAATATCACAGCTAAATGAATCTTTATTTAGTTAATTGTATTTTCACAAATTCTTTATGACAAGTAATTAAATTGCAACACCTTTTTGCCGTAAGTTGTTTTCCAGACAAAATCAACAACAAACTTTAAGTGCCTCAAGAGGTATTTGCACTTTGAATAATTTTACATGCACAAATACATATCTACTTACAATTAGAAACATCTACATATAGGCATATATGTATATCAGAGTTGGTAAAGTTGATATAATTGTATCAATTTTGGTACAATTTGAACTTGAAAAGTAGGAGTCCTAAAGTAGCGCGTCATTGTCATTATCGTTTAAAGTCAATCAGGCCGTCCTTGTTGCTCGGTTTTCAAGTGTTTTGCGTCTCCCTCTCGCACTGGCTGATTGGCTTCCACGGTTAGCTGTACTGTGGTACAGTTAATTCGTGCTTGCATTAATCAGCCACGTGTAATCGCTTGGGTTATCGTGTATAACCTAAATTGTTTGAATAAATTGAAAATCGACATCGAAATAAAGAAACTACACGAAAAATTAACAAATAAATTTTAGTTACATACATTTGATGAAAAAAAAAAAAAAATAAAGAAGGATTTGCAACAAATGAATAAAAACTACATACAGAAAAGAAAAAAAGTATTGCAATACTTAATTTTAGGTTAGTTTTTCAGGTAAAGCCTGGTACTCTGTTCAGTTTTTCATGCGGAATGCTGTCAAATTACATACATAAATAATTTCTATGAAAAAGTCATGAAAAAATGTTGCAGAAGTAGTACTCTGTTTTTGCTGTGGAAAAACATTGAAATGTTTCTGGCAACATTTTATCAAAGCTGTGAAATAAAGCTAAGGGGCATTATTTCATGTGGAATTTTTCAAACAACAGCTGATCGCTTGGCTTTTGTTAACATTTCTAAAACAATGGGGTATACTTAAAAACAATAAAATCGTAAATTTTTTTCAAATCGCGAGATAGACACCACATTTTAAATGTAAAATTTTCCTTGTGAAATATTCACCCCTATTCTGCATTTCGATTACGTTCCCGCATTAAGTTACGCAAGAATCGAAAAAAGGTATTCCAAACAAAAACTGAATCAAAAGAAAAAGAAGAAGAGAAGAGTATATTCAATACAACTGTTTTTCTATGAAACAAATGAAATAGGAACTCAGAAATAAAAATAAACAAAAAATTATTAATAAACAATTCTTTTTGTCATGAAAAAAGTTAAATTTAGTGCGCAAAACGTAACAATACGCTTTGTTACATAAAGATAATTATGCTGAACATGTTGGTGCCGGTGCTCCCATACATGTATGTAGCTGTCGTTATGGAACATATGGCCGCTGAAAGTCTTGAATTTGCTAGTAATGCTGCTCGTGACAACAGAAAGGCCAGAATCATTCTTTGCCATTTGCAATTGGCTATTCGTAATGAGTTAAAGAGTTAAACAAATTATTGTCTGGAGTAAGAATTGCCCAAGAAAACAGAAAAGAAGTTTAAAATTCAATCGATTACAATAAAATTACATACCGTCATCAAATATCAGTTCGAAAGTGGCTAACAGCGTCAATAAAAGGGAAATTAAGGGAGTTCATACGTATATGTACATATATTTTTAGGATCCTATATTTTAGAAAGAAATCATTAAAGTATAAAGTAAATAAGAGGTATTTGTGCTTAAACTACTCCGGTGTGAAGAATCCTGTTGCGCCGGAGGTGATATTTAAAATTTTTATATGTACATCTTTGTAGCACAAAAATAAAGTTTTTATTTATGAATCCACCCGTTAATTTATGAATCTTTCGTTTCCATTCAATTCTCCAGATTTTCATAATGGTCATATACTGTTGTTTTCCACCAAAAATTTAAATAAAACTCTCAAATTTCAGTTAAAAAAGCCATTTACAGTTAAAAAAAAATATTTATTGTATATTGTATATATTGTAATATTTATTTCATATTTACCACTTTTTAAATTACACGCACTTTTAAACTAAACAAACAAGAATCGAAAAACTTTCAGTTAACAAATTCACAACTTACAAAAACGTAGCTACGATCGTAATGCAGAATACATACAATCGAAAAAAATTAAATGAAACGGAACACAGGAGAAAATTTCGATTCGAATCGAAATGCAGAATAGGTGTGAATAAATGTTGCTCAACATTTTTCACAAATTCGAACAGAATACTAGGCTTAACTAAACAAGAGGTAATTCCTATTAAGGAGCTTGTTATAAATTACTTAAGATAAATTGTTACAGTTTTAAGCCTTTTTCAAGAAATTAATGATTTCTTCCAATAAGAAAAGGAAAAGAACCGAAATGCGTGACAGATCTAGTTCAAGCCAGATCTGTCTCCTCATTTTGAATATTTAGCCATGAGTAGCTTATTATTACTCTATTTGACACTTACTGGCTAGTAGAAGGATAGGTTTCGAGCCCATGACACAGATCAGAGTAGATCCTTACGATTTATGGATCTAAGACATTTCTGAACTTTTTAGATTTAGTATAAATAACTGCCAAGGAATTTATACTCTGTTATTACTTAGCACAAAAAAAGGTTAAAAATGTCAAAATTGTATGTTTCACGGTTGCTGTTATATTTTTCGGGTTTTCCCTCTGATATCTATTCATTTTAGAAATGTAGAATGTAACCAAAATCATTTACATGTAACAGGCCAGGAGATTTGGATACGTTTTAAGTTTCTTTAAATATGTTACTGCATATTTCGCTAATTCAGCTTTAACTCATGGCAAGTTTAGAACTCTGTGAATATTCGAGTTTTTTATATACCAGGGAGCAACTGTGATCATTCATAGAATCTTATTTTCTCGTCATTGAGACAGAAATATTGGCTTGAGCATCGACTTGTACAGTAGAAGTTAGAAGTTTTTAAGCTAATTGTAGAGTTTGTGGTCACAAGCCAGTTTAGTTGGACTGCTTTCATTTGAGTTAATTTTTTTCTATATGGCATTTTCAAGTTAGACGCCGATCAAGATGTGTACCGAGGTATTTGACTTCTAAAAGTTAGAGTATCATTGAGTGGCATGAGTCCCTACGCAGTGTGATCTCTATGTGAGTACATTTTGTTTCTTAAATGATATGGATTAAATATTATCTCCAATGCTTTAAGAGTTGCTATTTTGTCGGCATAAACCAAACCCATAAAAATTATTCCAGAGACGTTAAATCACACGAAAGAGGGAATAGTGAACAGGACCACTTCTGGAAATAATGTTTTCATTAAGCTGATTTCACAATATCGATTGTTAAGCGGTCTGTATGGCGCACTAATCAGTCTACCGATGTACTAGAGTGCGCTAATCTATCAGTCTAGAGGTTGCGGGTTCGATTCCCCCCGAAATCAATCAGCTATGCAGACATGTTCTTTATTTATCACTAAACACAATTTTTTGATAAAAATGAGCCAAACCAGCAAAAATGCGATGCAAATGGTTTGGTTTCAATTCTTGCACGAGCTGTGTTTATAGGTACGTAAGCCAAGATCTTCCCCTAAAATTTTCCACTTAGTCGTAGAACAAAGGCCAAGAAGTTGAGAAAGGCGACGAATCGTCATTTCTACGTCTTCTTCAATACTTCGCGCCAAAAGTAGAATTAGTGCGAAAACGATCAACAACTGCATGAACTGCTTACTTACTAAGCCGATTATGTTGACCGTAAAATGGTCGAAGTGCTCTATGAACTTCGCTAATTGATTCATTTTGTTCAAAGTAAATATCCACAATTTGGAAGCGTTGTTTTGGTGTTAAACGCTTCTAGATGATTTGCCGAACCTTACTGAACGGAAATGTCAACACAGTTCTCAGCTGTCACTCCATTGTTATCGATAAATTGTGTATGTGGTCTCGAAAATATCTTCAAGTTGAAGATTTTCGTAAAAGTTGCTAGTTGTGAATTTTAGATTATATATGTAAATAACTTTCTAACAAAAGTTTCCGGGCAAATTCATTTCACTAATATATTAAGCCTTTACGGCATACCACATTTAATGCTTGAAAAACTTTGATTAAAAGCTCAGAGAAGTATTTCTTCAAAGGCCTTTTTAACTTCTTAACTAATCTGTGTGTTTGTTCGATCATACAATTTTTTTTTTTAAATACATCCTTTCTCCCATAGAATTGAGTTCAGCTTGGTTATTAATATCTTCTCGAGCAGATTTAACATGTTCGATAAAAGGCTTATAGTTATAAAAGAAATCTTTTAACAAGAATGATAGAAGACAAGATTACGCCATGTGCATGTTTTTCCGTTAGATGACGTTGTTCTTCCAATTTAAAGTTGCCAAATCTGTAATCAACAAATTGCTGCAAATAAATACGTACAAAAAAATCTAACTAATAGGGAAAAATTGACAACCCTGCAAGTAAACTTTCATAAATTATATTAAAAACTCATAATTTATAGTTTTACTCTCAGTCAGAATTATTAGCCAGTAGGAATACATTTTCATGACGTCATTTGGTCGACATGCGCAGAAAAAAAAGTTCAAGTTCAAAAATACTCAAGACGTAAAACAAGAAGAATTATTTTTTGCACTATGTGGGGCAACTCAAATAGCACCTTGTTACGGGTTTTCTCAAAGCCAAACGCTTTCTTAGGGTTTAAATTATTGTCCTTTTAGTATCTTGAAATTCAAGGTTTAGGGAAACTGCCACAGATGGTAACTCAGCTGTGTCAGTAGATACATTTGGAGTAAAAATCTTTTTCATATTGCCACAAGGTTTTAGTTTTATATACATATACATATACATTTAATGAAAAATAAAAAACTTTGAAAATTAACTATAGTTAAAAAAATTGCAATATACATATTTATATTAAATAATTTTTATAAATCTATTTTCTGCTAGTGAGAAAATTGCAAGAGTTTCCAAAAAAAACCAACAATTACTTTTATTAATAAAGATTGTAACAAAATTATGTAATTTTTTGTTCAATAAAACAATTTGAGTCCAACAAGTTGCATTTTAGAAGAGAGTTAGTACTGTCTTAAAATTTTCATTTTCCATCCCTGATATGTGTATGCATGCACTCGTATTCATGTGTGTGTGAACTTCGTAGGACACTTGAGTGACTTTACTACAAAATGTTGTGGTTTGACCAAAGTAGTCACTCGTTTAAGTTTCTAATTGTACGACAAATACATTCAAGCACAACATACAACATAATTTGTCACAAACATAAATATCTTAAGTAAACTCTCTTGTAAAGCAGATGACAATAGTTAAACCTTAATATCAATTTACTTGATTATACCACGATGTGTAAAATAGTAATTATCAAATGGCATTTTGTATGAAAATAGTTATGTCCACGTAGTAGGTAGTTACTGGTATTAACATACCAGCCCACCACCATTGTTAAGTGTTAATATGCTTAAGATCTTAGGTATTTTGTATCCTAATAATAGAAGCAAGATGGTTTAATTATACATATTTTCTATGTTTGTAGATTTTGAATGAAATTAGTTTAAACTATCAAATATGATTGGATTAAATTGAGACATATTACGGCAGTATACTTAGCACAGTGGGCTAAGGGCATAACTTGAAAACAGGTAGTACATATTCAAATTGGTTCAAATATAGAAAAAATACAACAAACGAAATGTTTTACACTCGAGGTCGTTAATTTTGGTCCACCGTAGTGCCGTCTGTGCTCTGGCTACTAATTGAAAATTGGTGAAAAACGTGCTGCCAAATCATACTTATGTTGCTTAAAATTGCTAGAAATAAAACCTGTGATGTCAGTGATTATTATTGAGAATTAATCGGTTATGTTCTGTTATCCGAAACCGAGTGAAATTGAATCCGAATGAAATTTTAAATTGTCCTAACTTGTAATCTTACAACATTTTGATATTTTATTTTATACATTTGATTAAAGACCATTCACATAACTTCCTTGATTGCTAATGTTTTAAAAAAATAGGAGCAACTAAGTTATATTTTTCTTTAAAATTTATTCGATTTCAATTTCACTCGGTTTCGGATTAAAGAACATACCCGAATATTAATTTGCTAATAAACACATTTCTTTTCCTTTGGATTGCTGGTATGATGTAATTTCTTGTATCGAGACGAATCTGATGCTTAACTATCATGATGGACCCCAAAAATATTGGCACAAACTTCGGACAGCGCTAGAAAATAAAAATATAATACCCACTGCGAAGTTTAGAAAGATTCATGTTATGGTATGGAATTTTAGAATCTTAGATGCCACAATGAACATCATGTGCTCGAGAATCATCGTGTTGGAAAATTCTATTCCGTTGACAAGGAAAAATCGAAAAAGTTTGAATATAAATTTTATCAATATAATCAATTAAATCACAAATCCATATAGGAAAGGGTTATTATGAAATGTTATGGTTACTTAAGCACAAACTCGAGACTCGTATCATATTTAAAATTTGTGGGTCCACCAAAAGAAACTGATTGGAAAACAATCTCCAAAAAGTGATGTACAAATAATAATAAATTATAAAAGAGGACTAGGATAAAATATCTCAGGTATAAGATATATCCAATATATCACTCTGCCTAGATGTTGACAAGCAATAATTGATGCTTAAATAGGACAAGCAGTATATATTTTAGGTAATTACGTAGGCAACTACATATGTATGTATATAAAAGCAATACAATTTTGAAGACATTTATATGACAGTGCAACATCTAAACTATTTTTTTTAAGTTTCAATTAAAATTTTTCTACATTTTAAAAGTATTTTTTTTTTCATTATAATGTATACATATAATATAACAGTAACTAATTTCCTGTCTATCTGTCTGTGTCTTTTTTTTCGTGTTCGCATCACGTAAAAGCTAGTGGATGGATTTTAAAAAAATTTTGTGAGGAGGTACCTTAGTATACTGATTCCGTAAAATATCCTATTTCCAAGAGAAAGTGGAAAAAAGCAATGATTTAAAGGTACTGCATGCTTCAAGACATTTTTTATTTTTGAAAGCAGAATATTTTAAGCAATGTTGCTCAACAGATGGCACTGGTTTAAAATAAAGAGTAAAGGCCAGTACGCAGTTCGCCCGAATTTCAGGTTCCTATAAGAAGTATATGTAAAAAACAGCCTGATATTCAGGTTTGAAAATTTGCAGGCAACTTTCTGTTTGGCAGTACGCAGCTAAAAAGAAAACTAAACGGAATTTTTGACTATTACAGGGATGTTCTAACAAAAAGTGTAGACTTTTTCTTCAGCTGACACAAAAATTAATGTTCAGGCAATTGTTTGGTAACGGAATTTATGACATTTCATGTTATTTATATATTTTAAATATTTTTTTTTTATTTCTGTTTTCATATAATGTTTTTGTGTACAATAAACAATAAAATTTAAAAAACACGACTACATGATTTTTATTTCTACAAACGACCACATGATGAATTAATAAAGGCTTAATTCATTTCCTGTCTTTTACAGAGCTTTACAATAATTTTTAGAATTTTATCCAGGGATGGGTATCTTTAAATAAATTAAATACGTAAGAGGCTTAAAATTTGGTGTGGATTACTTTCAAAGCAAAATCGAACAAAATATTGTCAGGACCCACACAACGTGTGTGGGCACGGTTAGTATAGTTATAAAAATATGTGAAAACGTAATTGAATAAAAATATCACAAAAGCAAGAGCTCCCACGCAAACCCCAAAGAGTCTGTGAGCACATACACAATCTCAACCAGAATCTCACAAAGAGAACAAAACATGTACAAAATTTAAATCAGTAGCATACCAGCTTTCAACAAGGTAGGTTTGTGTCACTTTGCTAAATATTTAGCAAACCAATGCATTTTCATTTTAACCACTTTTCTTGGTTGGTTGCCTTTACACAAAAGTTATGTAATTCGCAAAAAATAAGTTTTTTTTAGATTCAAAATTTTTTATAGTATTGAAAACATTTATTTGACAAACTTTTTTAGTTAAGAAGTTGTCTACTTATTGCCATTTATTTTTCGATCGGCTGCACTGTGCCCGATTACACATTTTTCGGTGTGTTGTAAATAGTTTTGCTTTAACCCAACTTCGAATGCACGAAAGGCCGGAGCAGATAAAATCCATCATACGTTATACTTTGACGTATTCAACTGAGATCAAAGTACCGACGGAAGGGGTTGACACAATGAGTACTTTGTTGACGGATATTAAATCAGGAAAGAAAATACTTGAAAAGATTTGTTCTCCATTTTAATTTCTTTATTTTGTTGTTTTATTTTTGCTGCCACTCCAAACAAAAATTTAATCAAAATAGAGAAAGCCCAATTGACAGCTACCAAACTTCTCAACGTACGCCAAAAGTTGTCAAATCCAATTTTAATTTATGTTAAGACACATTTATCAGGAGGCTTACTACGGAGGAAAAATATAAAAGCAAAAAATTTAAAATTTTTTTTTATATGAAGTTCGACAGTTAAACTTCCATTTAAGGGAAAAAATTGTTAGTTTAACTGTCAAATTTCATATAAAAAGAACATTTTCACCTCAATATTTCCCTTCCGTAGGAAGGCTGCCGGATCAATGTGCCTTGATCTATGTGTTAAGCCTGGTACTCTGTTCAGTTTTTCATTCGGAATGCTGTCAAATTACATACCAGGTGGAGTTGATAGCCCAGCTGATTGTTTTTTGCTCTCGTTTTTTTGCTAATGTCTTGTCAAAAATACATTGTTTCATATCTGCTAATCTAATATCAAAGTTGTTGTTTTGTTGTAGTTGTTGCTCTACCGCTCACACCTGGTATGAATTCGCCTTGTTACATACATAAAAAAATTGTATAAAAAAGTCATGAAAAAATGTTGCAGAAGTAGTACTCTGTTTTTACTGTGGAAAAACATTGAAATGTTTCTGGCAATATTTTATCAAAGCTGTGAAATAAAGCAAATGCGGATTATTTCATGTGGAAATAATTGTTTTTGTTTCTTCGAAAAAAAAAAATTTTAAGTTTTGCAGACATATTTCGCTTAAAAATTAATATTCCTTTTTTTTTTTTCAAAAAAAGCATTTTAACTTTTGAAAAGAATTTTTCATCACATGTTTTCTGTAGAACGTCTGTCTAGTTTCCTAGAAAAATGTATTTTAAATTTTGAATAAAAATTTGGCCTAAAAACCATTTTTATGTAAAATACAACTGTATTTTGTCTGCAGCAGCAGTTTCCAGTTTCCTAGAAAAATGCAAAGTTTTAAATTAAATACAAATCCGGAATACAAATCGATTTTTTATGTAAAATAAAAATGATCACAGTTTTACCCTATTTTTTTTTTGCTGCATCATCTCTAGATGTCTCGAAGAATATAATTAAAGATTTGAATAAAATTATTTTACGAAAAAAGGTTATAATTTAAGTAGTTTATAAAAAGGAATTTTAAAGGAAGTACTACGACGCACAGTGGCTGAAAATCGTTTTTCGTTGGCCAAAATTCTGTAACTTTTGAACCGATCAAAATATTGAAATAATTTTTTTAATGGATAGATATTTAGCTCAGCTTGATTCAGTTTTAATTACATTAAAATTGATTGAGGACTTTTTAAGGAATTCGTGGTCAAAGTTGAACATTTTAATTTTTTTAACTTTCAGAGTGAAATATGGGTTTATTCTGTGTGTAACATAGTAAAATATCCCTCTAAGATCCAAAAAAGTATATATATTCTTGATCAGTGATGAAATCTAAGACGATATAGCTATTTCCGTCTGTCCATACGTCCGTCTGTCTATCCGGCCGTCCGTCCATTCGCCTGTCTGTATGAACACGATTCAGTCTAAACGAAAAGAGCTAGACCCTCGAAATTTGGTACGTATATATCTTGAAGGATAGGGCAGGCTAAGTTCGTAAATGGGCCAAATCGGACCAGGGAGAAAAAAATTCCCCTAAGAAGAACTAAACCAACCCCTGAAAAACTACACATTTTTACAAGTTTTTTTGTAAATTTGTTAAGCAAATGAAACATTTTTCTGTCAAAGAAGGTTCAAGGTCTTTACCCTGGAGCCAGAAAATCATAAAAATTTATTTTTGGACCCCGCCCCCTTTTTGTGGGCGTTTTTATAGCATGTTATATGAAAAATAGTGTCAATAATTAACAAATTGTATTACCTAAGCCTAGATTGCATAAAAAATTAATTTTTAAGCTTTCATGACGAATGGAAAATGTACTCGGATCTTCTGCGCTACCTTCACCTCACCCCCCCCCCCCCCCCCAAAAAAAAAATTTTTTTTTTTTGGTTAAGCAACAAGAAAATATAATTTTTATTCATTTGACTTAAATATTAATTGCAAATTAATTAATTGCACACATATTTCTCCATGGGTAGTTAGTTGTATATATTTTTGCAGTTTCCTTAGCATAATCTCCAAATTTTCTACAGTCAATTTCTTCATTGCACGCAATTACTTCTAGTATTATTTTAAATCTGAAAATAAGGTTGAAAACCAATCCTGTTATTTCAGATGCTGTTTCTGGATCTGAAAAGAATCTTCTTGCGGTATTGCCATCATTTGTATTGCCTGACCCTTGTTTTGGCTGATCTATAATCAGTCCACGTTTGCGATATTCATCTTGAACATGTTTCTTTTTTGAACTTCTTAACTCTTTGTTGGTCACGTTGTTTCTTATTGATCCTGAAGACCCGAAATCCAAATCATAACTGATTTTTAGTATGTGTTCCATAAGTCGTATTCTTGCGTGTAGTGGTGATAATCCAAATTCATATGCATCGGTATTATCTAATGATTTTGCTGGGACTTGGTTTAATTGGGTTGATGTTGCTTGACATATAATGCAGCTGGATGCTGCCTTCGTGTTAGTCAAAGCCTGACCCACTTTTCCATCTATCATTGTCAGGACTAACTGGTAGCTTACTTCAATTTGCTGCCCATCTAACTGTAATTGTAATGGCTGTAGTGCTGTAATTTGGGCCTTGATATCACTAATTTCTTTATTAATAACATCATTTGTTTCTTTTTTGAATTGAAATTTTATTGGCCTGCAGTATTTCGTAGAAGATGGTGTCTCATTTTTCCAAATATCCATTGTTTGCGTTGTACTAGTCGAAGGCTCTGAATCTTCCAAAATCTTTTTCAATCGCAATGGTACAAATGATACCATGAACATATCTGAGTCAGAAATATTTTCACATACAGCTTGTTTATATTGTTTTTGTCCCGAAGAACCATCACATCCCCATTTACAAAAAAGAATTAACTTTGTGTTTCCGTATTTCTTCAACTCATTTCCTGTTATTGATTGCAGCAAGCGTGCGGCTGTGTAATCAAGTACAGATTGTAGTTGTACCTCTGCCGAAATTGGTGTGATTGTAATAGTGTCCTTTGATGGCAAACAGTTTATGTTTAGCAGCGGTTATGTGATGATATGCTGGATATATATTTGAGTCTTTTTCAATCGCACGCTGTCTGAGTTTAATATATTGCTGTTTTGTTAATTTCAAATCCAGAAATAATGCTAATGCCTCCTCATTTGTGTACTGTATTGCATCATTCGGAGTTGGTATACTTTTAAGAATCCGTTTTGTTCTCGGTGGACTAGCTTTAACAACTTTTTCAATGATATCCACTTTTGTAAATTGGTTCTGTGATCGTAATTGATGTAGGAAAGATTCTTTTATATTTGTAGAACCAAAGGCATCGTTAATATCTTTAAGCTTCCGCCTCTTAGATCTATCGCTGCAATTGTCCACTAATGATTTGCGTGGTCTTCCAGCCTTATCTTGCTTTGCTGTTTCTGCAGCGACAGTAAGTTGACCTTCTAACCACTTTGCACTTTTTATATAAATTTTTATTTACTGTACATAACTTCTTTGTAGCTTTTTTTTGTGCTTTGACGAAATTATATAATTGCTCTTGCATTTCGGTGCTACACGAATTTAAGTTTAATTTTAACGTAACTAAGAACATTGTCCTGATTTTTGTTTCTAAAATACACTTCGGCCAGTTCTTTATAACTGAAGCTCTCCATTTTCTTTAGAATATTTTTATTTGCGTTTGTTATGTTTTATCCGTACACTTAAAGGATTAAATTATTACTGAGTAATCCCTTAACGAATCCGTACTTTTATAAATTTTTAGATACATGTTCTTCACACACTGATCTTTAATTTCATAGCAGGTAGCGCTTAAATTGAACAAAACTGCACTCATGCGTCAATATGGGGTTGTTTTTTAACTTTAGTGGTTTAATGTCGCAATTATTGTTATAAAATTGTTTATGACTTTGGTTGACCCTAACATTTGATAACAGGTAAATTTAGAAAGAGATCATATGCTTCCTGTAGAGCCCGTTGTGATAATTTTATTACTTATTTTTTGCTGATCAAAACAAAGCCATTAAACCCTTTCGAAGGTATTATATTTATTTTTTTTAGTTATACGTAGCCTAAACTAAAAAAAATAAACTTTTAGGCAAAAAAGTGAAAATTTAATACACCATTGTATATGAATTTTTTTTCGAATAATTTCATTAAAATGAAAAAAGTGTTCTACAGGCGGCTCGTGGCGGGTGCAAAAGTATATATAGCCTTAAAGAGGACACTTTCACCTTTCTCGTGGTTGTATACGTTTCTTGTTCTTGTTTTTTGTTCCCTAGAAGTTCTATTCCACTAAAATTTAAATGTGAGGAAAATATAGTAGTTTCATAAATATTTCATAACGCCCCTAATATTAAACGCTAGAGCTGTGTCTACTTACAACAACTAAAGACAATAATCCTACCAACATTATAAAAAAAAAACCGCAGACCATTATCGATGATAGCTTGCGAGTAGTAACGATTTAATTTTGATAAAAAACCAAAGAAAAACACCTTTTTCTGAAATTAAAAAAAAAGTTGAGTTTGACAGCATGCCACGCCCACAATTATCAATATTTTAACATAATTTTTTGGCTACCTTAATTTGGATATATTAACTACTTTTGACCAACGAAAAACGATTTTCAGCCACTGTGCGACGTTTGCGGCCCTATGGTTCACTGGAAAGTAAGGATTAAATATATACTTCGACATGGTTTTTGGTCGTCCAATAAAATCGTTTATTATCAACATTTTTAATGAATTTTTTGGAATAATAAATAAATTTAAAAAATAGTTGAGATTGAATAATGTAAGTCCCACAGTTGCTAGTCGGCTGGCAGGCACTAAAGTACAGTTCGCAGTAATAACAGTTTACTCAGTAATAAAGTGCATGCATTTTCCCTCCTCGCGTTAGAGAACTGCCACAACGTCCTAGTTAGGCCTTGTCTCTGCTTGGAGGCTAACTAAATCTAGTCGATCGAACTCTGGATACCTTTCGACCTCTAGTTTGAATGTAGGCTTACCTGCGCATATAAAGAAAGGTCTGTCTGAGTTATTCGTTAATGGGAATTTTATAAGATCTTATTTTAATCAAATTAAACGGGGCTGGGAGAATCCAAGAGGGATGTGCAAGTTGACCTCGCAAGAGGTCGACGGGTATTTTCTAATGACAATCTTGAGTTAATAGCCCATCGGCAGGAAGTTTAGTATGTTCCTGAGATGTAGTCGAGAGACCTTAAGCTAAATAGTTGCGTTATTAAGAGGACATGGAAACTTCTCGTATCATCTGGCCAAAATTAAAAACGAATAAAGCGATACATACAGATTGTGCCTGGAAGAGGCTGAGACAGTAGCGCACATTGTTAGGCAGCATTAGGTTAGGCAGACACATAGATGCCTTTTTTAGGAACTATGAGAGACTCTGTGGCCGACATTTATTAGAAGATAGTTTGAAGTCACTATCGTCAAGAGTAAATAAAGGCTAGTGACTGCACGAGACTCAATGAAAGTAAGGAAGTCGTAAATTGCCAATCGGCTATCATAAGGAGACCATAGTCTGCTTTGGTATTCCTACCCTACCTATATATTTTTAAAGTTGAGTGTGAGACAGGTTTTAATTTTTGAATACCAGCTTTTCGATAATAGAAAATTGATATTTTCATTTGTCTAGGTTATGGGTCTAGAAGTAGAGAAAGAGCTTCTTGCGAATAGTAATTACAGCTGTAATTAGTATTCGTTCCTCCAGGCAAAACTTCTTCTCATCAAAACCACAATTTTCCAATCATTAAAGGGGCTCATTTTTGAACTTGAAATTAACATTGATTTTGTTTGCGTGCTTTAATGTTTTTTTTTCTTTTCACAACTTATGAAGATACGTCATTTTGATTTGCTTGTATGCCAGACTCATACCTCTATTTTAGAACCAAAGGGGATGAGTTCGTCGAAACTCTTTGAAATGTTACGTTGAAGTTGTTAGTTTTAAGGTTCCGTACCCTTAGGTACGTAACATAACCTTGTTTACATCAATTCAATGTCTGAACATCTGACGCATGCTTCTATTTCTCTTGATTTCCCGTTATATTGCGTAGTTTGCTTGACGTCATTTGTGTTACATGTAAAGGTTTAAGAGCGGAATTTGCTTATCTTGTTTTTATCATTCTTGGTAAAAATACTGTTATTTTATTAGGGTGCCGTACCCACAGTTCAAACTTATGAATATTGCTCTGATGTTTGTCGGTCGATCACAGGCCTGAGGGCCTATGCTCTCTCCCTGTAGAAAGAACGCCCCACATAAGTGATGATTTTAACTTTTATGGACCTATGTTTAAAGCCGGTAGACTTTTAAAATTTACAGTAATGCGGTAGACTGATTGGTATTGTGCTAGTCTATCAGTTTTAAGGCTGCGTGTTTAACTGCCACAAAAGATTCTGAATGTTTTCTGCAGACAAGCCAAGAGCTGTATTAAAAAAAACACAGCATGTCTTACTTTGTCTGCTTTAGCAACAAGTATTTAAATAAAATTTAAATTTAAAGGGCGTCCTCATAGAAGGCATGATTTTGGACAGGAATAGGTGTGTATTATTTTCGATATAACAAGTATAAAATATAAAATTAAAGGATAAAGAATAAAGTATATTTTAAAGGTACTGCATACTTTACAGCGCCTTTATTTTTATGAAAGCGGGATTTTTAAACACCTTTTACAGAGCTTTGCAATGGGATCTTGTTAATATTTTGCTCGATTTTGCTTTGAAAGTATTCCACACCTTTTGTAAGATACATATACTTATATAGAGTAGCACCTATGAGAGAAAAATGCAACTTAACTATGAAGAAACTAACAATAACAGAATTTTATAGCCACATTCAAGTCGTAGTATTCTTACCAAATTTTAAAAATTAACGCTAAATAACAAGAATAATCTAATCACATAATTACAGGAGTAGGTATTTCACAAAATTATACCTCTTTTACAATAGGCGAGAAAATGGGCAGACAGGCGAGATTTGTATAGACAGTAATACAACACCCACTCTTGCCAACTAATCTCGTCTGTCTGCCCATTTTCTCGCCTATTGTAAAAGAGGTATAACCAAATTATACAACGCGTACGCGACTTAAAACAAATACAAATTTCATTCAATTGGCTATTTGGCATATGTTTTTAACGCCATCTGTGTTTAAATATCGAAATTAAAGGTGTCGTGCCGTACTAACGATCTGTGTTATAAAATATACAACTTTCAAAAATTAAACGTGCCGTGCAGCAGTACTTAGTTTTCCTTAAGATATGCTACATATCAGTTTATGTATTTCTGTACTTTATAAAATATAAAGAATTCATATCCGCTTAAGGCCAGGCTTCACAATCCTACAAATCGTACGATTGAATTAACCAAAAATCTGACAAAATTCTGTCCTACTTTAAAACTCGTTTAAAAATGACGTTGCAGATGCCACACTATCATATAAAACAAGTTTTTGCAACTCTGATCGCATGGAAAAACAATATTTTATAATTTTTTTCAAAAGATTATCAAATCGTTCGACTTGTCAAAACGTGTGTCACACACATACATTTCTAAGCCACACTATCATTCTTTTTGAGCACACATGCATTTTTGACAGATCGTACGACTGGGTATGATAGTGAATCATGGCCTTTAGATCAACTGCGTACTTTAGTGCTTTTTCTTCACTTTCTCTTGGAAATAAGACATTTTTGCGGAAAAAATTGGGACCAGACTACTTTATTATATGTATAGATTTAAGAATTTTATCCGGGGATGGTTATATGTATATAAAGAAAATATGTATACGTCAAGCTTCTTAAAAGAGTCTTAAAATTTTGTGGATTACATTCAAACCAAAATCGAACAAAATATTGCCAGGACGCTCACAACGTGTGGGACACAGCTAGTAACAATAAAAATATAACTAAAAGTTAAGGGGTGTCCCCATAGAAGATACAATTTTGGAGTATTTAAAATTTATTGGCAGACGCTTGAAAATTGTTCAGAATGTGGTTTTCTGCACTGTCAGACAGTAAGCCAAAGTAACAATAAATAATAAAACATAAATTTAAAAATTGTATAAATTCCATTGTTTATCTCTTATTTATTGCTTTCTATTATATTTTTATTTTATATTCGCATCCTGTCTGCCCGTCTGTTTATTTATAGCACTTTAAATTTGTTTGGGTACGAAAATAAGTGTTGATAACTTCCTAAAACCCAATGTTCTTTAAAAACTCAGCACCTTTTTTATGATAAACAAAGCACTTTTTATATAATAAAGCTTAAGCTTTACACGGTGGCTCGAAATTATTCATATGTAAGTCCGTCTCGCATTTGACCAATTTATTCTAGAAAACCTGAGGAATGCTGGATACAAACAGCTGGTAATAGGACCGTGTTAATGATATATTTTTATTTATATTTAAAAATATTCTTGCTGATATGGAATACAAACGCCGTCTGTTTCTGTATATGCAGCATTTTTTGATAATTTTGTAACTGGTGCAGATAGTAATCGAAATGGGGTACAAAACACCAATTTTTGGAATTTTTGTCTGTCGGCCGTCTGTCCTGTGTTCGCATCAAAAAAAACCACTGGATGGATTTTAATAAAATTTTATGCGGAGGTACGCTATTAACCCGGTTTAAATATAGGATACTTAATCCTCGTAAAAATTTCTTATTTCCAAGAGAAAATAGAGACAAAAGGCCGATTTAAATGACTTGACCGCATCTTTTATTTTTAAACGTGAAGTTTTTAACATTAATTGCTCTACAAGTATATAAAGACAAATAATCGAAAAGTTCAAGAAATGTATGTCTTTAAAATAAAATCAGCTGGCTTTTGCATTTTTCAAACTTATGGATTTGAAAAGTTCTCTTTTCATGGAAATAACGAGTGATTTTTTAAGAGCTTGAGAACTTTTTTTTTAAAAAAAACGCATAAAATTTTATTTTATATTTATTCTTTATTTGAAACGTTAGATTGGTCCATGACATTTACTTTTTGAAGATAATTTCATTTAAATGTTGACCGCGGCTGCGTCTTAGGTGGTCCATTCGGAAAGTCCAATTTTGGGCAACTTTTTCGAGCATTTCGGCCGGAATAGCCCGAATTTCTTCGGAAATGTTGTCTTCCAAAGCTGGAATAGTTGCTGGCTTATTTCTGTAGACTTTAGACTTGACGTAGCCCCACAAAAAATAGTCTAAAAGCGTCAAATCGCATGATCTTGGTGGCCAACTTACCGGTCCATTTCTTGAGATGAATTGTTCTCCGAAGTTTTCCCTCAAAATGGCCATAGAATCGCGAGCTGTGTGGCATGTAGCGCCATCTTGTTGAAACCACATGTCAACCAAGTTCAGTTGTTCCATTTTTGGCAACAAAAAGTTTGTTAGCATCGAACGATAGCGATCGCCATTCACCGTAACGTTGCGTCCAACAGCATCTTTGAAAAAATACGGTCCAATGATTCCACCAGCGTACAAACCACACCAAACAGTGCATTTTTCGGGATGCATGGGCAGTTCTTGAACGGCTTCTGGTTGCTCTTC
The DNA here is from genome assembly GCA_949628195.1 of Phasia obesa. Taxonomy (NCBI): domain Eukaryota; kingdom Metazoa; phylum Arthropoda; class Insecta; order Diptera; family Tachinidae; genus Phasia; species Phasia obesa. The sequence continues at coordinate 174,177,102 of OX451215.1, read as the reverse complement.
ACTCCAAATGCGGCAATTTTGCTTATTTACGTAGCCATTCAACCAGAAATGAGCCTCATCGCTGAACAAAATTTGTCACATTTGAACATTTCGAACCGAACACTGATTTTGGTAATAAAATTCAATGATTTGCAAGCGTTGCTCGTTAGTAAGTCTATTCATGATGAAATGTCAAAGAATACTGAGCATCTTTCTCTTTGGCACCATGTCTGAAATCTCACGTGATCTGTCAAATACTAATGCATGAAAATCCTAACCTCAAAAAAATCACCCATTATATAAAAATCTTAAACTTCGAAAACGGTTACACTCTTTTTTAATGAATCAATTTAATTATTAATATTTTTCTAATAAATAATTTACTTATTTATTATCGAAATCGTTTACTAATATTATTAATATTTTTTTATTGATATTTATATTTTTCTAATAAATAATTTACTAAATAATAATTTACAAACCTTTTAAAATATGTAATTGATATCCACAAATTGAGTACGGTTTTCAGTTAATCCATTTGTTTAAAGTGGTTATATTAATCAGGCCTAACAAATGTTTCACACACATTTCTCTATATGAATATTTTATAACACACAAATTAATCTGTTTTGGTTTTTATTTGTAATAGAAATGAATCTTTACACTCTGACCGACGGCTTATCACACACCAGAGGAAAAGAAAACTTGAGTATCATATAAAATTGGTACCGCTTTAGTACTATTTATTCAGATTCCATTTAATTTTATTTGCGGAACATTAAAGATGTTAACGCGAGCTAATAACTTTTATAACTGAAACGATTAAAAATTGTGCTCATTGTTAAAAAGCATCATATGAAACAAGTGCATTCAGTCGTCCTTAACTACACACATACAGCATACCTATCGCCTGACTGTCAGCCCATCCGGTCGCTATCTGTCTGTTAGTCTATCCATCTGTAATAGAAAAATCAGGCTTTGTTAAGGGTGGGTATACGAAAAATATCCCCCAAAAAAGAAAAGAAGTTAAAATTTTTTAACTCATACACACACATAAATTTGTTGCTCTCACTGTGTGTGGGCAATACTCGTATTATTTTGTTTTTGCTGTTGATTATAATGTGATAACATCATTACCAATAAACGATTTGATATGACCAGCCAGCAATTCATATTGTTACAATGAGCCACCTTCTCACCCCGTTCATAACTTTTTCTCTGTAAGAAAAAAAAAGAAAATCCTGTTCATATTAGAATATAAACTTATGAAAATTTACTTTCACTCACACGCACACATGTTACAATGACAGTGTATTTAAATCTGTCGTTGATGTTTTTTTATACCTATAGATGTGTGCTGTGTGTATTGAGAATTTTATTATGTTTATACGGAGTATATTATAATAATAAAATTGTTATTAAAGCGGTTTGCTAAAAAATTTAATTGTGCTAATTATTTAATTATCTTTAATTAGTTAATTAATTTATTTGGGCTACTCACAACTGCAAAAATATAATAAACTATATAACCGTGTTTATACATGATATATTATATGAACATTTTGTTGCTGCTGTAGATAGGAGAGTATCCATTTAATCGGGTTTTGATTCTATTCGAGCAAATAATTATAGCCCGTTCAGGCTGCCACAAAATTAAGTCATTTCGTGATTTCGGCCGAAATCAACTTGAAATTACGTAATTTCGCATACATTTTACCATTGCCGAAATTAACTCATTCTACCTAATTTCGTCGAAATTAACTTGAAATTACGATAAACAACGCTGGTTTTGTATAAAAAGCTACACTTTTTGCAACCATGACCATATTTACAACCTTGAAAGTGCGCTTTTGTCAGAAAAAATTTAAAACCCAAATGAAATAATGGAAATATAAACATAATTGTACAATAATTTTGTTGTAGTGCTGTTTTTAATATTCGTGTATATTTTAAATTGATACGAAAGTGTTGTGCGAAAGCTTTTTCCTAAAGAATTAAATTATACAAATGTAACTAAACGTGATCAGCTGTTTGCGAAATCAACTCAAATGTCAAAAAGCCCAGTATGAACACCTTAGATTTCGTTCGTAATTTCAGCTCGAAATTACTTAATTTCGTGGCAGCCTGAATGGGCTATTAATTGATTTCGCAATTTAAATTTTCGCCGTTTAATCGATTAAGGTTTTTAAATTACTCGATATAATTGTACTTTTTTTGGTACATTTCAAACTTGAAAAATACAATGGTACACCAATGACTAATTTGGTACAATTTATAAGTTTTGCTAGCATTACGTTTAAATCTTTATTATTGGTATTTTGATTTTTGGAACTTTAAAAAACTTTAAAATAAGGGTTTCTTTGTATTAGCTGTGACAAAAACAGGAAAACTATCTTAAGATCGTTAAGATAGAAAATGAAAGAAATCAAAATAATGATGAACTCAACGAAAATAGCGAGTAAAACCTTGAAAAATATTTTTTCCCAAATAATCATTTTCCTTACTAGAGCCACAATTACAATTAAAGAAAATATTTAAATGATCCAGTCCTTCAGTAGATAGTTTAGAGAGGGTGTGAAATGACCATAAACCGGGCACAACTTCTGTTATACAGTCCCAATGCAATAACCAATAATAAGAGCACCAATGGTTTTCAATTAATTGCATTAGAATCTCAGACGACTTCAGAACTATTTTTTTTTCTTTTCATAATTTATTTATTGTATCTTCAATATTTTTGAACTAACAATAATTGCTCGTATCTTAAGTCTAAAAAAAAATATTCTTTTTAAGTCCAGCCAGTGCTAGACAAAAATAATGTTTGTTTCACGGATTTTGAAATCATTTGCAGGTCATCCCTCTAATGTACGGCCAAGAAAAGCAGTATCTCTTCTTTTAGTCGAATGTAACCAGGTTCATTCAGTATGTTACTGCTTTAACTGATGGCATGTTTAGGTCTTTGTGGATGTTCGAATTTTTTATATACCAGGGAGCAGATGTAATCTTATTTTGGCGCCTTTGAATTTTTTCTACATTGCTAGCTGAGGCAGTGTGATAAGTTTAGTTTAACATTTGCCTGCTTATATTGGAATTTCACAAATCTCTTCTATTTCGATCCGTTAAACAAGTTACCGGTATTGATGCAGTGTGTGTGTGCATGGAGCACACAGATGAATTATATTGTCTAATATCTCGATTAGAGATTGATTTAAAATTTAAATTCACAAACAAAATTTATGTAGTACAATTTCTGTTCGAAAAGTACAATTTAAGAAGCTGGTTAGTACACTTTGAAAATTTAATTTACCATCCCTGACTCGAATAACTTCAGTTAATCAATCGGCCTTTTTTATAAAAATGAGAAAAGACAACCATACAAATTTAATTAATTTTATTATTGACAACTTGTAGATGATGAAATGAAATGTTTTATTGATTAGTTTATTTTAGTTAGAAAATTATTTTCATTTTTTTCTCCAATACACAGAAAAAATATTAAGCATAAATAATATGCTTAAGGTAAGGTACATTAATCTTACTAGGTATTGGCATCTCGACAACAAATACAACAATACAATAAGAACATGGTATTTTATTGTTGTTTTGTAGTTCTAAATGTCAAAAAACATTGAAAATTGAAAAGGCATGTATGTATTTTTTGCTTTCTCGCTTGAGCACTACAAAATTTCTAAACACATACAACTTTTGACAGGTCGAACTACTAAATCAGCTGGGCGGACGACACTACCTATTAACATAAATCTACCTTAACTTTTCGATAATATAAAATATAATTTATATTTATATAGATGCCCCAATAGGCTAGTAGGTAGTATGCTAGTCTATGAGTCTGGGGGTTCGATTCCGAACAAGTGTTTCACTGCAACAAGTGAGGATCTTCGTTAATATACTCGATAATTAAGTTAGAATTTGATTTGTAATTGTATTGTGACATGATTTTGTCGTTATGCGGAGAAGGGACACGTTTTAAACATAACATTTTTCATGAAGTGCAAATATCTGTGGCAATAAGGAATAAGTGCTTAAGTCGACTTAAGCAAATTTTTAGTTACTTGCACCTTTGTAATCTCCGTAATCCAAAGTACCCATGTGCAAATTTTCAATTATTTTGTATCATTTTTCAGGAAGTTATAGCGAAATTACTTTCTGCTTATCTTTTTTCAATGTATAATTGCATTTGGAAAGAAGCTTAAGAAACTACCAAGTTATTTTTTTAAAGCATAAAAACTTCTTTCACAACTTATTTATTGCAACACCTGCGTACTTTTAATAGATATAAGATTTTTTTCCAAAACATACGTTAGACTCTCTTATGTAAAGTTTTAAGATAAGCTATTTAAAAAAGAAATTAATTTTAAAGTTTAAAATTGCTCTGCAATAAAACTTAAAAATCAGACTTAAGCACTTTTTCCTTATTGCCACAGATATTAATTGTTTTCTATTGCACTTCAAACACTCTTATTTAAAAACATGGATATGTAAGGAATCCTCGTAGTAAGAGCAATTCTGAAACATGTTTTAACTGATATTTAGACACAGGACAGTTTATCTACTAAGATAAACTATACACTTATATACTTATAAGATTTGAATCAGTTTGGAGAGGTGATTTTGGATTGGTGGCATAATTCGTCTATTTTTGGCAAATGCTGCTGTAAACGCCACATCAGTCAAGAAGATTTAAATTATGTAGCATATAAATAGTAAATACATAAATAGTAAAAATTTCTAAAACACAGTATGTTCATAATTTTTATTACGATATTAATACCGAATGAAAATAGATTTGGAAAAAATCCATGGTTTATGAGTATTATTTTTTCACTTTATGTTTACTAATTCGAAATTATTATTAAACGAGCAAATAACAAGTAAAAAATTAATAAAAAATTGTAGATTTGAATAGAATTAAATTTTAGTCGATTTGTCGATTAACCGATATAATTTGTTCGAGTTATTTTTTAGTCAAAATATTTTCTTACTCGAACAATTAATCGACTTAAAATTTTACGATTGATGGAACGATTTTTGATCGAGTGGTTACTCTAGTAAATAGTAATCCATATTGAATACTAAACACTAATTTTTAGAATTTCTGTCCCTCCGTCCGCCTGTCTATCTATCTGCCTGTCTGACTCTCTGTTTCTACGTAGCTTAAAAACAACTGAAGGAATCTTAATAAAATTCTGTGCGGTTTGACGCAAATATAGGATAATTTTTCTATTAAAATATCTCACCTCCAAGACAAAATACAAGAGAATTAAAAAATTGAAAGTACCCAATTTTACCGATTTAAAATAAACTGAGAACTTGGTATCGCCTATTAGTTTGGTAAACGGACAATTTTAGTTTTTTTCCATTAAAATATCAAAATTCCAAGATTTAAAAACTAAAAGTATGTAATTTTACCGATTTAAATTATACTGACAACTTGGCAGCATTTTTTCTTTTATAAATGGGGCAATTTCAGTTTTTCAGCGGGAAATGTTAGATTTTTTTAATTAAGAGATTAAAAACAGAAAGTACGCAATTTTTTCGTAAATTAAAATTATACTCAAAACTTGGCAGCATCTTTTAGTTTTATAAACAGGCAACTTTAAACACTATTTACAGTACTCTACAATAAAATTTATTGTATTGTAATAATTTTATATGAAAGCAAAGTTGAAAAATCTTTATTAAGTACCCAGAGAACGGGTATCCCGTATACAAAGTAATTTTTAAATATCCGTAATCTGGAGATTACTTTAAATAAATAAAGGGCCTACTCGAGCAAAAACCTGATTGAAACGATTGGTGGAAGGTTTATCGTAATATTAGAGGTTATTATTAAATTTCGTATATATCGATATATGCGATGCTGGTAGCGATCCAGGTAACAACAGAAAATAAAGGTTAATACAATTTTCACATTTAATTACTAAGAGCATTTATTTTACCGAAGTATTCAATGTAGATACTCTAATGTACATGCCAAATGTATATGCCAAACATAAAATGTGGCCATAACTTTTACCGCCGATATTATTGTCTTGACATCTAGTAAAATTTACCGCAAAAAATGATTTTTTTTATTTTTAGTGTAGAGAGGTGTCGGAGTAGAAATTACTCAGAATCGCGATGGAAAAATGTTAATTTACTGCATTAGTAACTCGATTTGGGATAGCATTACCCTGGCACTAGCTTTTAAAACGGTGGCAATACCATGAGTTTTTGTATTTCCAGCGCAGTATCATTCAATTTAATACTGTTTTCTTTAAGTTCTACTATCGATTTTTTAACAAGCTGCAACTATTAATGTGTTTTTGACAGCCATTAAAATCAGAATAGGTTGTCTTTAAAATATATACATTCAAGTTCCACAAGAATTTACTAGAACTAAAGCAAATTGTTTAAGCAAAAAACATTCTTGGGCAAAACCCTGGAAAAAATTTGGTTTTTGCATTTTCCTAATTTAGAGTCGTTAAGGAAATAATTCGGGAGAATGTTGGATATATCGGTCATACATTTTTTAATGTTATCAAAACTTTATTTTTGATTTACATGTTAAGGTTTTTAAATCTTAGATTGTCTTTAATAATATGTATCTACAAAAAAAATGCTTACATATTTCAGTTTAGAGAAAATTGGCTTGGAATTGTATGTATTATTTTTGACGTGGTAAACTTATTTATAATCGGATCGATATTTTAATATACCTGTCGGCTGCAGCTTTGATAAAATTAAAAATAAATTAGAATCAGGTTTTATCTTGTTTCCTTAAAAAGTAAAACGCCTCTATATTGAAAATATGCAAAAACTACAGTTTTTCATGGGTTTCCCCTAAATGTGGTATAGTTTTTCTGCTTATATAAATAAAATTAATTAGTAACTTTTAAAACTATTTTAAATAAAATATTTAAGGATTTTTTTCAGTTTGTAGAAAATTGACTAAGAATTTTTTTTTTTAATTTTATGATAAAATTTAGAATAAAACATAATCAAGTATTATCCCCATATTTTGTTTTGTTAGAAGTATATAATAAAAAGTCATTAAACCACTGTGCGAGGGAAGAACTTCGTTAAATCAACTTTTCTACATATAACGTTCCAAAATATATATCTATATTCTTTACTCTATTCAGTTGTAGTAAAGCGTTTTTATTATTCATACAAGTAGTCTAGAAAAAAATATTTTATTTATTATGAGCCATAGTTTCATCTCGTAAAAACTACTGAATGAGTTTTAATAAAATTCTGTGCGAAGGTACCTTAGTAGATATGTCGGTTCAAATAAAAATTGCACAAAATATTGTCAACACGCACACGACATAGCGGGCTCTGCCAGTCTTTTAGGTATACATACACACTTGATCAAAATAATAGATACACCGACAAATTTTAATATATTATGCTTTATGGTTCAAGGTTTTTTTTAGTAGATCTTACATGCAATTCTTTACTTTTAGGTCGTTTTTCATTTCTAAAGGAGTCGTTTCCGAACAAATTAATCTTAGTTTCATCGCTCTATAAACTATTTCTCTTTTTTCTTTCACCTTCACGTCCGGACCAATTTTATGTAATTTTTTGCAAATTGTAACTTGATCGCCAAATTTCTTTTTTCTCATTAAAGGAACTTTTCTAGCTATCCTTTTCTGAAGACTAGCCTTTTGTAAGCGTCGCCGATCTGTTGGAGCGCTAACAGTATTTCCAATTTCGGCAGAAATCTGTCTTGATGACTTGAATAGGTCTTTTGTTTGAAATTTAGACAATGTAATGATTAAGTGCCGCCATGGGTTTTTGAAACCTACCATGTCTATGTATTGCTATATTGCTATCTTAACGCGTTTTGAACAAAATGAAGTGATCTGTTGAGACACTTAAAATGGTTTTACACGGCGTGTGTTTGTCATATGACTTGTCAGTTTGATAACCCATATGTAATTTCATGTGTTTGTCAAAATAGACATTTTACATACGGTTTATAATTTTTGCTTTCAAACGTACATGTGTAATTACATCTGACATAACCTATAATATATAATTTTTCCGACACACAGTATTGTATTGCCAACCACAGCTGATGCAAATGTGCAAACGTTGTGCTTTTGCCACTCTTTTAGTGCTTTTGGTACCTCAAAAAACCTAAAATAGCACAATATCAAGTTGGCATTACAGGATGTCAGATGCTTTGTCACATGAAAATAGAACACGTTCTAAATGAAAAAAGTCATATGTATTGTACACATGGAAAATACACATGTTATGTTTCAAAGGGTTTACATGACGTGTGTAGAATTTACACATGAAAAAGTGATAAGTCCTATGACAAATACACGCCGTGTAAAAGCACTTTTAGCAATTTCTCGAATAGATTTTCCTTTTTACGCAGTTAAACAATAACCCTGTGTTCTTCTGTATAAGGATACATTCATATAATTTTCTTTCTAATAGGGATTACTTACCACGTTCTTTAGAAGTATTAAAAAAATCGTTTTAGTTATGAATTTGTAATTAAATTTCACGTGTATCTATTATTTTGATTAAACACATTTTGACTTTGAACAATAAAAATATTTTTTTTTATAACGGTACTTAATATTTATTTACGCTTGTCTGATTTAGTGTTGGCGGACATATTTCAAAAATATTAAGAAGTGTAGTAAGCTAAAATTACCTGAAGTATAAAAAATCATAGTTTAAAATAAGTACCCACTAGCGTATCTATATATTTAACTTAAAATTAACTAACATTAAGCGAACAGCCAACATTTTTTACTCACTTATTTACAAAATATTGCGTATTAAAAAAATAGAGGTATGTAAATATCATTAAATAGAAAAAATAATATTAAAACATGTACATACATACATATGTATGATATGTGTGTAGTTTATTTAAATTTGCTTATGAAAGGACATGGACTCCATGTAATAAAGACGTTGTAAATATGAACCAATAATAACCCGTTGAGTCAACCAAACAACCACCTTACTCGCTGACAGGACAAAAAGTTTGTAGAGAAAAATTAAAATACAAAATTGTTTAACAATACATACATATACGTATGTACATACATACATATACATATGTACATACATACTATGTATATATGTATACGTAAATATTCTTGTATACATTTTTAAAAATATTTTTTATGTATGTGTGTGTTTTTATTCCTCTATTTAAATATGTATGTGTGCGCCAAAAAACAATACATTTCAATCATCATTAGAGCTAATGTACCCACAAATATTAGGGGGTGTTTTAACTGGGTCTCTTGATTACGTTTCAACTTCCAACGCCTTTAGAATACTGATTCATTCTTTTACAGCCACAACAGATTGGAGAGAAAGGATTTGCAATGCGCATACCTACCAAAATCTCTCGTGTTCTCATAAACAATAAAATGTGCAAAAACTCGCAAAAATATTCAGATTTTAAACAAAGCGGAAAAAAGATTTATATTAAAACTTTAAAAAGAAAATTGTAAAGTTGTTTCTAGTTAAAAATATGGTTTAAATAAATGATTGTTTATGTTGTTGGTTTCTTTAATCTGGGGTGGAGTGTATGTGTTTGTTTACAGTAATTGTGGTGAATTCTTTTTATACAGTTATATTTACCACAAAAATAATCTCTCTCTTTTTAACTTTGTACCAGCAGCCAAACATAAATCTAAACGTATAAATGCTTTTTCTAATACCACCATTAAATACATAGATATATTGCATCGCAGCAAACACAAAAACAACCTTTGTAATTAACATCTATGCTAATGCATGTTTCCTGATGAAAGGCAACTTCTTAGTAACCAATATTTTATTCGAATCATCCAATTTTAAGCAATATCGCATAATAATGTAGTAAATTCATATTTTGAATATTTTGGTACTGTGTACCTAAATGAATATTTTCGCTATTTTTAGGGCAAATTTGATTATTGTTAAATGCATGTTTAAAAAAAACTTTTATTACAAAAAAACTTTTTTTTAAATTCATACATATGTATATGTAATATATAAAAACAAATAAAATATAAACTACATTTTTCTATGTGAAACTATTCAACATCTTCAAGGATTAAACACCAGAAATGGACAAATTTACTACGTTAGAGACTTGTGTGTCTAATACCAAAAGAAATAAAAAAATAAACTTTTTGAGATTTAGGATTTTATTTCTCCTATAAAATCCTAACTTTAGCTATTGGCAAGTTATAATAATGGGCCTTAGAGTTAAATTTAAAATTATTAATTTGAAAGCAAACTTACTTGTTTCCTGGGATATTAAAAATATATTGTATGTACATATTTAAAAAAAAAGTATGTAGCTAATAATTTTGTTGGTATTAGCACATCGTTACCCCATAATTTACATTAAAAATTATATACCTATAACTTATTCAACTGGACTTGCCAATACATATCTTGTATATGTCGAGAATAAGTTTTAATGATGGCATACATTTTTGGAAAATGATATGGTTTATTAGAAACTTATTAGATTAGGATTTTATAAAGCAGAATCATAAAACAGAACCTCAACTAAACTTATGGAAACATTTTGTGGGGTTTGGCTTAAATATAGGAAAATTTTTCCATTAAAATATCTCACTTCTAAGACAAAATGGAATTTAAAAATTGAAAGTACAAAATTTTACTGATTTAGAAGATACTTAGGACTTGGCAGCACCTACTAGTTTTATAAACGGACAATTTTAGTTTTTTCCTATTAAAATATCACAATTCCAAGAAAAAAAAAATAGATTTAAAAACTAAAAGAATGCAATTTTACCGATTTAAATTATATTGAAAACTTGGCAGCATTTTTTTCATTTATAAAGTGGGCAATTTCAGTTTTTTTTATATCTAAAATATCGCACTTCCAAATGAAAATAGAGATTCAAAACTGAAAACATATAATTTTACCGATTTAAATTATAGGATAATTCCACGTCAAATCAACAAGGCACTCAAAATGACTACTTCAGATTTTATTGAAACTTTTCTTATTTATATTGATTGACTCTCTGAATCTAAATATGATTTAAAAAAAATTTTATCTCTTATAGTTTTTAGCTATGCAGCTATAAAAGTCAGAAAATATAGTTTTTTTGCATATGCGCTCGATGATTAAATATATTCTAATTCCAGTTCTATAAGCCCTAGGAAGTTGAATAATAGCTCATTTTAATGGGGATTTCATACGCTTTAATTTGATATCAATCATGAAAAAAACTAATTTTTAACAAATTTTTTTCGTTTATTTACCTTTATTACCCAGTTTATTAAAAAATTTCTATTTTTTCAGTTTGTAATGAGTCAAAATGAAGTTTTTTAATATAACTTCTTATCCCACCATGGTCCCACTCTGTGGTGTACTCACTAAGCCACATTAAAAAACATATATGAATTTTAAAAAAATTAGAAGACATTATCTCAAAGATTTTTATAAAACTTTTTTTTTAAATATAAGAAAAAAATTTATTAAAAATTTGTTTTTTTCATAACTGATATCAAATTAAAGCGTATGAAATCCCCTTTAAAATGAGCTATTATTCAACTTCCTGGGGCTTATAGAACTAGAATATATTTAATCCTTGAGCTCATGTGCAAAAAAGCGATATTTTCCTATTTTGATAACTGTATGCTAAAAAACTGTAAGAGATAGAATTTTTTTAAAATGATATTTGGCTTCAGAAAGTCAAAGAATATAAACAACAGAAGTTTCAATAAAATCGGAAGTAGTCATTTTGAGTGCCTTGTTGATTTGACGTGGAATTACCCTATAATTTAAATCGGTAACATTACATACTTTCAGTTTTGAATCTCTATTTTCATTTGGAAGTGTGATATTTTAAATATAAAAAATTTTAAAACAATTTTTTTTTGGTTGTTTTGACATGGAATTACCCTATACTGAAAACTTGGCAGCATCTTTTAGATTTCTAAGCGGGAAATTTTAGATTTTTTTCATTAAAATGTCACACTTTCAAGAAAAAAAAATTAAAAACTGAAAGTACGAATTTTTAACGTAAATTAAAATTATACTGAAAACTTGGCAGCATCTTTTAGTTTTGTAAACAGGCAACTTTAGACACTATTTACAGTACTCTACAATAAAGTTTATTGTATTGTAATAATTTTATATAAAAGTAAAGTTGAAAAATCCTTAGCAAGTACCCAGAGACGGGTACCCCGTATACAAAGTAATTTTTAAATATCGGAAATCTGGAGATTACTTTAAATAAATGAAGGGCGTAATCGAGCGAAAACCTAATAGAAACGTGAGAGGTTTACCGTAATATTAGAGGTTATTATCAAATTTCGTATATATCAATATATGTATGCTATGCTGGTAGCGATCCAAGTAAAGTTTTTTAAAAAGAAAATTAAAAAAACTCAATATTTTCTATCTAACAATAGAAAATAAAGGGTAATACAATTTTCCCTTTTAATTATTAAGAGCGTTTCTTTTACCGAATTATTCAATGTAGATACTTTAATGTACATATATGCCAAATCATTTAAATTATTTAAAACACATGGTTTTTGTTGGCTGATTGATTTTAATCTTTATTCTCCTCATATCATTCAATTCGGATGTTTGTTCGTTCTGCTCATCGGCGATTATTTTTAATTTGTCTCTTCTTCATAATTCTTTCTATTTGAACTGACAAAAAGTTATAAAATTCTGAGTCTAAAAAAAAACTAATATTCTCGAAAGTCAACCATCTGATGTTAGAACAAGAGAAGCAATACCCTTCCTAGTCGAACATAACCACGATCATTTAGTATCCTGGCCATCGGCGTTACTGCTTGCTTCGCTATTTCTGCTTTAACTGATTGCAAGTTTAGATCCTTGTCAATGGCTGAGTTTTTTTTAATTTATTTTTATTAATGGGAAGCTAGGTTAGGTTATTTGGATGAAAAATAAAATACAAAATCGATCGTCTTGAATTGTTGTATTTGTGAAAGCGAATAGAGAAAGGGGCCTTATTTTAATAACATTAACTTAAATGTATTTTAATAATAACAATGGTCGTCTTTATCGGGAACCATCCTAGTACGAAAATGTATATTATTAAACCGGTGCACATTGGTTTAATCTATAATTAAAACAGGGATTAATTCATAGAAACTTTAATCTTTAATTAGTTTATATCTGAAGAGAAACTACCATTTCGAATGAAAAAAAAAAAAAACAAAAATATAAAGTACAAGCACTATAAATGCGAGAGGGTGTCGATTACTCTTAAAGCGAAATCGAAGCTAGTATTTAATAGAATTTGAATGCAAATTGAATCGCCAAAGTTACAATCGTTAGTTACTAAAATCCGGCAATAACGAATTTTCAAAAATGGGAGGGTGAACGAAAGTTAAGTAAGTTTTATTTTTTTCACATTGTGGTGCTTATGTTGTTGGGGTCATGAGATTATCTTTATTATTTATATTTGTATTCTGTTGTTTTGCTTGTGTTAACTTATGTTGTGTTATACCAGTGTGTATTTGGATATGTTTGCTTCTATGTCGAGAGACGCCATTGTTATATTTATCTTTTAAACATTTGATAAATTTTGTAACTGATTAACGTTCAAGAACGATGAATGTACATTAACGGGTGTAGTTTCCTTTTTTTACATTATTTTCAATTCATATTTATGTATATTCGTTTTGTAAAAAAATTATTATTAATTTTTTTCTGAAATATTTTTTTAACCAATTTGTTGGATAAGTTACCTGCTGTATCAACAGACAATTAAATATAAATTTTTATATGGGCCCTTCATGATTTTAGTAAATACATATTAAGACGAACATCACGGTTGTCCCTAAATAAAAAGGGATTTCTTAACATTAAAACAAAAATTGTTGCCATACATTTCCCATAAGTCATTTTTTTCGACTGTCTATTGTCTGAAACAGTTTCCTTAATGTCTCCCCATAGATGTTCTATGTCGTTTAGGCCTCTGTACTAATGTGCGATTTCTGTATTACAGCCGAGCGGCTCATCTAGAAAATTTGTATGAAAAGCACTCAATTTTTTGAGTGATTCCTATACAAATTTTTTAGACGAGCCGCTCGCCTGTAATACAGAAACCTCACATAAGTACGCCGAGAAATAACATCATTACCATTGTTTCGGCATTACTCCTTGCCAATTTGCTCGTATATTATGGAATTTTTCTTTAAACAAATAAGTTGCTCTCTATTAACCGCCTTCGAATGGTAGAAATACTAATGGATAAACCAAGCTCCTTTTGAATCATACTATACGACTTTCGTCCACTGTCGAAGTCATTCGCATAAGATCTCAAGGTTTGTCCGTCTTCTCGTAAGATGTGACGTTTGTGATCATTTGATTATAGCACGGCAATAGTTCTTTAATTTCTTTTAAAATTTTATCTTGGTTTCTTTAATTTTTAAAGGAATTTCTCTTTTCTTCAGGACAGTACTTTTCTCGTCCCAACATTACACAAAAATACAAAATTTTATTTTAAAAAACCTAATAAAAACGCAGCCAACAATATTGTCTGACATCTTTTTTAGCCCAACCACCCAGTATCAATATGGTAGAATTAAAGAAAAAACATGGTTGAGGTAACCATAATCTAAGAGCAATATATTATGATTCAATTATATGGAAGTAGTCAAACCATATTAATATTATTATGTTATTATTATGTCAAATATATTATTATGTTAAAACCATATTATTGGTTGACTTAAAAATAACATTGTAAAATATAAAGTTTTATTATAAAATAAATTAAAAAATATTGTGAGATATATAAATATAAAAGCGTACCTTATTTGTTTTTATTAATATACCTTATAATAAAACAAGCAATTATTTATTAGTTTATGTTTTTAAGCATTCGATATGGGAAACGAATCAATTCTTAATTATTATTTTTTTAAAGAAATCCGAAATATTAGATTCTAATAATTTTACAAATCTAAACACAAAACTTCAAAAAACCAAACGTTATTTGTTTGTTTTTAGTCATACTGTAGTTACATGCTAGCAAACTTATAATAATTTGTTCACTATTAAACATATAATCGTTATAAATACAATATTATTATGTGAATGCTAAAAACTTTGGCTGTGGTTTGAAAATTGTACAGTTCAAGCCAACCATGTTGCATTTTTTGGGTGTTGTAACCATTTAATAATCAAATAGTAAAACAGTAAACCATAGTAATGATTAAAACAACTATAAGTTGTTCGTCGCAACCATATATTTTACCTCTCCGTGTAAACTA
Source organism: Phasia obesa (assembly GCA_949628195.1). Taxonomy (NCBI): domain Eukaryota; kingdom Metazoa; phylum Arthropoda; class Insecta; order Diptera; family Tachinidae; genus Phasia; species Phasia obesa. Next base: position 174,161,853 of record OX451215.1, on the reverse strand, counting down.
GACGTCCTGAACGAGGTTTATTATTTGTGTATATCGGCCATATTTACATAACTACAACGCTCATAAAGTTTATATTTTCATAAATAAAAAAATTTAAATCAAAGTTTTGTTGTACATTTTTGTATGGATTTATTTAGAAACCACCCACCCACCGCCTTATTAAAGAGGAATAAGTTTTATTACACGCTAACAACACAGGCATTTTAAAACCCACAATTTTTATAGTAAAATTATTCTTCATAATAAAAAAGAATTGAGTGCAAGAGAGAAAAGAGATAAAACACACACACACAAAACAAACACAAACCCTTCGCCAATAGGCAACAACAACCAAATATACATACATACACACTAATATATAGAGTGATTTTTCGTTATTTGTTTTTTCACTTTAGAACTTTTGGAAATTGATTTAACACTTTGAAAGTTAACAAGGTAGAGTGCACTATTAGGCCGTGCCGAATCTTATATACCCTTCACCATAGGGATTTTATTTGTGTATACAAATTTTGTTATATATAGTATATATGAATATAAATGGACGTAGTGATAGTGCACTATCAACTATTGGTCCTACACTGGCACCACCACCCCGGAACCTTTCTGTCATTATCGCGGGATGGGTTTCATGTAGCTGCACATCTTTTCCTCATACCTACTCCCCAATCCTGCTCTTACCTCATCAGGGCCCATCAAAGTTTCAAGAAAACAATCCTAAAATATATTAAAGGTACTCCAACTTGCAAGTGAAGCTACCAATCAAAAAAGTGTCCAGAATTCTCCATCGAATCAGTGCATTGTGAGAGTACTGTGAGATATACATTAAATATATACATTAAATATATAAATATATATAAATATATAAAAATACATAGACATATGACTTCTTATGTAATTAGGTTATTAGGTTGTGACTTTGAAAATTTTATTAAGTTGAGAATAATATTACAGTTTTATAAAATTTTTAAATTTAGATCTCCTTTTTACCTTGTTGAAAGGTTTTCCTTTGGGCAGTCAAATCGAATTAATGCTTTAAATTTTCCTAAATATTCTTCTCTTATTATGAATAGATCGTTTGTAGTTCGAGTGTCAAGGCTATGGAACCAGGTTGTACCTTATGAGGAGAGAAAGTTTTCAAGATCTATTTCAAGTTTTAAGCATATGATAATATCCCATTTGTAATTAATATCTACAATACTGCTAATTAACTGCCACATTTTGTTTATTTTTTTTTTATGTTTTGTTATTCTTTTCCAGTATTTTGTGCAAAGGAGGAGTATTTTTGTTTTTTTTTTTTAGTTTTTACTAACTTAAATTATATATATGAATGTATTTAATTGCTTTTTTTTTATACTAGTTATTGGATAAATAATAGCATAGCTGCCAATTGTAAACATAAGCATTTGACAAATTGGGCCCCTATGGGCTTATGGTCAATTTCAAATAAATAAATAAATAAATAAATAAAATAAATAAATATTAAAAATATGTTATGTTACACTCATCATTTTCATAGAAATATAGACATTTTTTTAAATATTTCGAAAATCGTTTGTAAGAAGTTTTGCAAGCATTTTTTCTAAAAATATTTTTTTGAAAATTTTTTGTAAAATTTTTTTTGAAAAATTTTCTGCACACAAATGTTTTTAAATTTAAAAATTTAATTTTTTTTTTTAAATTTGTTTTAAAAACTTTGTTGAAAATTCTTTTGAATTTTTTTACTGCTCTCGTTCTAATATATATTTAACAAAAAAAGCAAAAGGTAATCATTACAACCTAAAAAATAAAAACAACCTGAAAAAATGTTAAAAAAAATACCTGTGGGTATAAAAATAGCGCTTCGCATGAAACAGATTGGTAAAGTTAGAACATGCAACTACTTGTATTCGAATAATATTTTTTCTTTAAATAACCTTTGGTTCGATGAATTTTTTCAATACTCAATTACAAATTATTTCTTACAAACAGTGCCTGCCACGTCGTGTGTGTCCTCAAAATATTTTGTTCGATTTTGCTTTGAAAGTAAACCACACCAAATTTTAAGACTCTTACTTTTATACTGCTGTAGATACGGTTTATGTATTTACTTTATGTAAATGAGATGGGCCTTATCTCTGGGTCAAAAATTAATATAAAATTATTGTAGAGTTCTGTAAACAGTATTTACCCCCGTCTACATTAGACATAAAATGTTAAACATTAACACTAACATAAAGTTACGGTTAAGTGTAGACTGCCCATGTTAATGTTTGTTGTTGTTGTTATATTTCAGTTTGACAGTTTTATTGTCAAACAGCACCATCTGTTTATTGTTGTTGTTTATTTATATAACTAATTCCGTTGCTCAGCCGTCGTCTGCCGGTGTTTTGTTTAAATTGATGGCTTGTGAAGACGGCCTCTTAAGGTTTCCTACTGGCAAAAATAAAAGGTGACAGTTTGATTTTTAAACAGCACCATCTGTTGCTCAACCCCTCTACTACTATCTGCTATGCAATAAGCATTCAAACAACATTGTAGGAAAAAAAAAATTATGTTTAAACAGAAAATGACATAAACACGTATTCGCCACCTATCACAATATGTACAAATTAATTCCGTTGCTCTGTCGTTGTTTTGTTTAAATTGATAGCTAGGGAAGACGGTCTCCCGCTGACAAAAGTAAAAGGTGCTGCCAAGTTTTCAGTATCACAGATTTGGTGAAGTTGCGTTCTTTCACTACTTTTTTTTTCTCTATTTTCACTCGGAAACTGAGATACTCCTCACAAAATTTTATTAGAATTCATCCAGTAATTTTACTTGATGCGAACACTGACAGACAGGCAGACGAAAATTCTAAAAACTTGCTCGAATTCCATTTCGATTACTATCTGCACCAGCAACCAATTTTCCAAAAATATTGCATGTACAGAAATGGTCCTGTTACATATGTATGTATGTAAGTATGTATGTATAGATTAGATAGCCTCTGACAAAGCGCTAGAACTTGTACTTTTTTTAAATTAAATTAAATTTATTTAATTTATTTCCTTGTTTTTATTTATTTTACTTATTTTTCAATAAGTATATATGTATGACATAAAGAATTTAGTTGCTACAGATTGGCCCGCTACACCATGCGTTCTCCCTCATTTTAGAACTATATGCCTAAAAATTTACCATGTAAAATACTAAATAATTTTAACAAGGACAACAATTCTCCATCGAGAGAGCATATAAAAAATATGAATAAAAAAAATGGAGGAACAAATTGTTTTAAACATTTTTCAACTTTTGCGCTTCTAGCTCTCATACCAAACAGATGATGGAAAGCATCATCATAATTCTGTGCATAAGTATATTTGTACGTACATATGTATGTATTGTGTGTACTTATGTTTAAATGTATTTGTGTGTATTTTTTCATTTTTAATATCCTCATTATAATGGATGTAAACTTTGTCTAAAGGGTCTAGTTTTAATATTCTGCGAACGGTCTGTTTAAGGGCAAATAACAGCATTAACATTAACATTAACATCATCATCATTATATTGTTATTCAACAACAAAATGGACTCAAAAATGAGGATGAAAAAATAAAAAACACAGACACAGAAAAAAATGGATGTATCTATGTAAAAAAGAACATTTGTGGTATGTTTTTAATAATGATGCTTACAGTGTACACTGTAAACACTTTTGAATTATGTGATAAAGACTAAGGTTGATATACAAGTTAACAACATAAACATTAATAATTTGCCAGAAACATTTTTTGCAACAACTCAATTTACAAACAACTAGATCGCTGACTTTGTGTCTGCAATATTTCTGCAAAATTCTCATACCTGCGACATCCGGCTTATGCTTCTAATGCCAGGAAATAAAATCTAGTGCATCAGCGAATTTGGCATTTAAAAATAATAAATGTAATTAATTTAAGTTCAGTTTTAGTTTGTGCTCTGTTGTAAAAAGGTGTTAAGAACATAAATAAAAAATTAAAAAAAAAACAAAAATTATATTTTTTTTATGAAAAAGTAAAAAGAATATTTAACTTACATACATATGTACATACATACTTGTAAAAAGAAAAGATGTTTAATATTTTGGAATCGAATTTGGACTAGAGAACTTTGAAATGCTAGTCACACTCGAAAACGTAATGCTACGCACTATGTTCAATATACAACGCCAGGGTGTGATTGCCTTAGCTTCCTCCAAAATCTGCAGTGCGACCTATACCTTCGCATAGGAAGTGAGACTCCTAATTCAGCTAGGTAAAAATTAATAAGTTAAAAATTGAGTTTAATGGTGCTCCTCCAGTTAATAGTTGAGTTTTTAAAATGGTGCTCTACCAATGTCCGACTTATTGAAATTAAAATTTATATTTTATAAACGATAACCCAACGATTACAAGTGGCTGATTAAGCAAACACCAATAACAGTACCTTAGTACAGCTATTCGAGACGCCTATCAGCCAGTGTAAGAACGAGACGCTAACCACTCGTAGGCCGAGCAACAAGGACGGCCTGATTGACTTTAAGCGATAATGACAACGACGCACGCACGTGTTCCCCGACCCAGAGCTACTTTACGACTGGACTCTTACTTTTATAGTGTTCCCAATATGGTGTATGTATTTACTTTACATAAAGGTACCCATCCCTGGGGAATTACTCAGGAACATTTATATACAATTCTATTTACATAAAGCCTAGTACCATAGATAACACATAGATGGTCAACTCTCCAAATGTAAAAAACGTGGCAACAAATGTCTTCACACATACGGGTATGGTGTGGATTCAACACACTTAGGGTAGAGTAAAATTTTTATTCACGTTTAGGCATTATTACGCGTTATTCCATTTCACTTTACAAATATTTAAACAATTTTGAATTTTTGCACAAAAAATTATTTAACAATTTATTGCATTTTAATTTTTTTAATACATTTTAATTTTGTTGACATTTCTTTGGTGAAATTTATTTCTACACAGTATTGTATTTTTTTGTCTTTTAGGGGATGAAAATTTTCAAATCAATATAATAAATATTTAAAATTAGCATTCAATGTGAAGTTTTTCGCACATAAATTTAGCAAAAAATACAAAATTCATATTTTTATTAAAAAGCAAAAGAATTATTTAATTTTAACATCTAAAATTTAATGTAAAAACATATTCTGTTTTTACAAAATATTTTATACAACTATGTGCAGTTTAGGTGCTGTGGGGAATTTTTATTTTAAACCAACACTTATACAATTTTGCCTACCCATACATTCTTAGAATTAGGTTTTTTGACAAGAGACTTAGGTTTTTGACGTTTCAGTTGACTATCTATGTGTTATCTATGCCTAGTACTCTGTTCGAATTTATGAAAAATGTTGAGCAACATTTAATATTTCACAACGAAAATTTGACATTTAAAATATGGTATCTATATCGCGATATTGAAGAATTTAACGTTTTTATTGTTTTTAAGTATACCACATTGATTTACAAATGTTAGCAAACATTGTTGTTTGATAAATTCCACATGAAATAATGCGCATTTGCTTTTTTTCACAGCTTTGATAAAATGTTGCCAGAAATATTTTAATGTTTTTTCACAGTAAAAACAGAGTACTACTTCTGCAACATTTGTTTATGACTTTTTCATAAAAATTTTTTATGTATGTATGTATGTATGTATGTATGTGTATAGTATGTAGTATTCCGCATGAAAAACTGAACAGAGTACTAGGGTTAAAATTCTAAACTTATTGTAGGGTTCTGTAAATAGTGTTTAAGATTTGCGATGACAAAAATAAAGTGCTGCCAAGTTTGCATTGAATCAGTAAAATGGCTGCCTTCATTACTTTTTTTTTATATTAGGAACCAAGATACTAAGGTCCTCAAAAATTTTATAAAAATTCATCCAGGAGTTTTTAAGTGATGCAAACACAGACAGACAAAAATTCCAAAAATTGGTGTTTTGTATCCCATTTCGATTGTTATCTGCAACAGTAACATAATTTTCAAAAAATATTTCATGTACAGAAATGGTCCTGTTACGTTGTGGTCGTAACAGGACAAGATTTTGTTCAATTGCATTAAATCACTAATACCCAAGTTTAAGACTCTTACTTTTATAGTGCTCCATATCGTCATAGGAAATGCAAAACGCCCTAACTACATAGGAAAGTAATGTTAGATTTGGCGTTTTGCATTTTCTATGACAATATATAGTTTACGTATTTATTTTCTATAGACGTACCCATCGCTGCGTATTTACTCAGAATGCTGTATAAGTATAAATTATCTTCTAAACAAAAAAAAAAAAAAACTAAATAAATTAGCTTAGTGCTCAAAAATATACAACTTTAGAAATACAAGATTTGTTTTTTCATGTATGTATGTATGTATGTATGTATGTATGTATGTATGTATGTATGTATGTATGTATGTATGTATGTATGTATGTATGTATGTATGTATGTATGTATGTATGTATGAGGCACCTTTTATCTTTGAATTTTATCTTGTTATAGATTAATTTAAAAATTATAAGTGTCTACTTGTTATGATTCAAAAGATTAGCACATACATAAGTCACAATCGCGTCTACTGTAGGGACCCCCAATAACTTTTAAATATTTTTATATTTTTTTTAATGCGAGCATAGTATAATACCCCGTATAATTTCCAAGTGTTTGCTTATATAGTTGTAGAATAGGGAAGTCGCAGAGAAGATGTTGAACTGATTCCTCCTCTTCATCCAGTTAGCTTTTGCAACTCTAACCACGAAAGATTCCCATATCTCAGTTACATTTATTGTTGAACAATATTTCGAAGATAATGAAAGTTTGGTGGCTACCAAGGCGAATTCATAACAGGTGTGAGTAGTAGGGCAACAACTAAAACAAAACAACAACTTTGACATTAGATTAGCAGATATGAAACAATTTTTTTTCAGACATTATTTTTGACAAGACATTAGCAAAAAACGAGAGCAAAAAACAATCAGCTGGGCTATCGCCTCCACCTGGTATGAAATCGCCTTGGTGGCTACCATTGGCGTAGAAAGGCCACTCTAGGGGTGCAATGAACCCTCTAGACTTGCTATTGCTCCACCCGCAGAATTTTTAAAAATTCTTGAAAATACTCTTCCAACGCCAATGGTGGCTACTGAGACAACAAAGCCGTGTAGGCCCATTTGAAGATCAAACTTTTTTTTTCGATTAGCAACAACAGAATGAAATTTAAGAAATCCTTAACTAAATTTTTTATATATGTATATTTCCAAAGAATTTATTCTAAGTTTTAAATTTTTAAGATATAAAAAAATACAACGATTTTTATGATAAGCTTTTTAGAGTTTGACCTTATTCGAAACAATTCAAGTGTTTTTAAGATAATTTTTCTTGTTATGATTTCTATTTGATGTTTTTATTTATTTATGAATGTACAATGTAGTTGAAATATATAAAGGAGCATATTTACACAAAATATGTTTTTATGTTAATAATTTTTTATGTATTTTAAATGCAAAGAATTTTTGGGCATATAATCCGTTTTTCTTTTATTTAAAATATTTTCCTATATTTAATCAAACAATAAAACAAAAAAAAAAAAAACTAAGAATTTAATAAAACTTTTTAGCAATAAAATTTTTTATTATTTTTTATATAAAAACAGTATTGTAAAAAAAATTTATTTATGTACACACATATATGTATGTATGTATGTATGTATATAAATATATATACAGCTAAACCATATGTAGATATGTACAAACATTAACAGTGGCTGTTGTAATGTACGAATTCAAAAAGTGTAATGATAAAAATAACTATTAATAGATCATTTAATAAACAGTTTCATTAAAAACTAGCAGTGCCAGTGACGAAATTTTCCTATGGTTTTAAACTTATCCGCACCAAATTGTAAGTCCCTTTGGAGTTCTGCATATTTGCTTTATTTATTTAGATTATATAGATGTACCCATCTCTGGGTAATTATTCAGGATGTTGCAATATAGGTTTTATATAAAATTTTATTGTTGTAGAGTTCTGTAAAGGTGCTGGAAAGTTTTCAGTATTATTAAATCGGTCAAATTACGTACTTCTAAAATAAAAAATGGTATCCTATATTTGAACCGAGGTATTAAGATACCTCCCCACAAAATTTTATTGTATTTAGTCCAGTAAATTTTACGTGATGCTAGAACAAATAAACGGACAAACGAACAGACAGGCAATAATTCCATGACGTGGTGTTTTGTTTTCCATTTCGATTAATATCTGCACCAGCAACAAAATTTCCAAAAAATATTACATGTACGCAAACTATCCTGTTACAGTTTTATTATAAGTATGAGAGACATTAAAATGATCCAAAAACGTCTCCTTGGCCAAACTTGGGGGATGTCAATTGCTCAATTTTATGTAATTGTAATTTTTCAATTACATTCAACTATTTGTAATTGGAGTTAAGATTATGCGGTCTACAGCAACATCATCTAATTCTGTCAGAAATAAATAGGCTACAACGTCAATTAGCAAAGCTACTGCTACATTTACGACATTTAGTAGGTTAAAACAGGGTTCCCAGATATTTTTCGAGTTGTATCCCCAATTTGAAAATTTTCATCCCCAAAAATCCCAAAAAAAATTTTAATTATTCCCAAATTTAAATTATCGCATAAATACGTATTACGAACGTATTTGAATAATTGACCGTGGAGCCTCTGCAGATTTCAGTTCTTTCTTAAGACCGCAAGCAAGACCCATACCATCCAGGGTAAATTTTATGAACTAACTTTTATTGCTTAAATAATTTAATTTAATTAACGAACGATTAAAATAATAATAAAATTACAATAATTCAAGAAGTATATGAAATCAAAATAAGAATCCCCAAAAAACCCCAAAATATTGAAATTATTCTCAGCAAATTCACCAATTCCCAAACCAAATTTTTAATCCCCATTAGCAAATAAAAATCCCCGATTTGGGGATAAATCCCCTAATCTGACAACACTGGGTTAAAAGTCTTGGAAACTTATAAGAAATCATAATAAATACGATCTTATCATGTTTTCTTTTATATATCGGAAGCGCAAAATTTATTAAATATCTATACTTGCGTATTAATGAAAGATTTAATGGTTTGGAAAATAATTAAAGAAATTATTTATCTAAAATGCTTCTTTAGAATTTCTACAGCAAAAAAACATATTATTGAGTAATTTGGCCTTTATCTTGCTCTATTGCATACACTGTCACCTCTCTACACATCGCACTGTGGCACATTTTTTGAAAAAGGAGGCCAAAAATCTTTTTTTTTATGGTAAAAACCAATGCACCTCGTTATTAATTACTACTCTATTTCAATTACATCAAAGCAAACAGGGTGATCCAAAATGTACTTTATCGGTATTTTGCTAAAATTTAAAAAAAAAATTAATTTTTAAATAATTATAACATTTTTGATGATGATGCTACCCGAAAAAGTAGAAAAATATTGACATATTTATTACATTCTATTATACTTAATAAAATAGGTACTTATAATTTTAATTTTTTCTTCAATTATAACTTTTTTGTTTTAAAAGATTTGGATGCATCGACTATTTTCCAGACTTGGGAATCATATTTCTCTGTTAAATTTGAGAACACTGCACTTATGAAAGAAAAATCTTATAAATATTAATTTTTATCACTAATAATCCTTGTATATAATAAAAAAAATAACCCAACTTGTGTTTCATTTCCTTTAGCTTTCATTTAATTTTAATTTTACACTAAGCTTATCGGTATCGACGATAGTTTTATTTGAGTATCACAATCAGTATCGTATCTTCGAAAAAGCGTATCGGATTCGTAATACAATAATATACATTCAAACATTTAAATTAACGATTAATAAAATTATTTTTTAATTTAAACATAATAAATTTCAGCTAATAAAGCTAATTACGAATTAATTTTTAATGTTATCCATTTTCTAAGTAAAAAATTAATCAGAAAGAAGCATATTTTAGCTTCATAACATTAACTAACATTAACAATTTCTTCTATGTACGAGCGTAAATGTGTTCAGGTTAAGCGGTAAATAACGAACACAAACATACACACATATCTTAGTATAAACTTGTTGGGGAAAATTATGGGAATTAATTGAAATTCCTTAAATGCCATTAGCTCTTTTGTATGAAGCAAAATTACCATCATTATCATTATACACTACATACACACTTACCCATACTTACCCACCCACACACACACACACACGCACCCAACATGCACAATTAGAACCAACCACCACAGCATGAAGACCCTCTCATCCTCTGTCATTCTTTGATTTTACTTACATTATTATCTCAATCATATACTAACTAGCAACATAAAATTTAACAAACAGAACACAACACAACTATAAAAATGCAGCCAAATTTATGTATAAATGAGAGGAAAAGGAAATAAAAAATTTAATAATGGGCGGTAGATTATTATACGTGTAAGTCAATATTGAGAATAAAAAAGATTTCTTGGTTGCTGTAGATAACAGTTTCATGAATTTAATTTATATTATCAATATTAATTATTAAAAAAACACTTTTAAGGAATTTTTATGTAAAAATTTATATTTTTTACGAGAGGCAGTACAACTGAAATGTTTTTATTTTCTCTAGATATGTAATTCATAAGAACATATCATAGTGGTGCCCACGATCTGTATCTATACTACAACCATCACGATACTCTTCCTGGGGCTAGCGGTTTACGAAATTCAATGTGTTTCAGTTTCTGACCACTAATGGCTTGTAGCACAATGCCTCTGAGAAAACTACATGTTAAAGATGTACAAAGAGTGACTGTTTGGTGCGGTTTATGGGCGGCGGTTCTATTTTTTCCAAAATGAGGCCGGTCAGGCAGTTACTGTGAATGGTGTTCGCTATCGTGAGATGATAACGAACTTTTTATGGCCGAATTGCAAGATATGAATGTAGTCGATATGTGGTTACAACAGGACGGTTCCACTTGCCACACAGTTAACGACAATTTCAATGGCCGTGTTATCTCACGTGGTGGCGATGTCAATTGGCCGCCAAGATCCTCTGATTTGAAACCGTTGGACTTCTTTCTTTGGGGTTATTTAAATGAAAGGCGTGCGTCGATATGGCAGAAACAATTCAAGAGCTAAAGGATAAGATAATTCGGCACATTAACGGCATAGAACCTCAATTGAGCCTCAGCGGCATCGAAAATTTGAAGCATCGGATGGAAGAGTGCCGCCGAGGTCAGGGCGGCCATTTGGCCGATATTTTGTTCCATATATATTACAAATTTAACCAACTTTTATAAAGTAAGCTCAAATAGCGCGTCAAAACTTTGCATTTGGAATATCCGATTAAGACAGAGCGTTAGGTAGTGAAGTAGGCTAAAGTTTATAAATAATGGCAATGATTTTTTCCATTACTTTTATTTTAAATAATGATTGTTATTTTAATGAAACACTTTTATAAGAAATCTTCTTCTATATAAATAAAGCCAAATGTCGTTCGTTGGTAATCGCATCATTTAAAGACGGCTGCACCGATTTGGCCAATTTTTAACCCACTTCAAAAAAGAAGGAGGTTATCTATTCGTCTGAATGTTGCTTTTTTTATGTATGTAACCGCAGAACTCAGCCATTTCTGAACCGATTTTAAAATTTTTTCCTTTATTGGAAAGGTTATGCTTTCAGGTTGGTCCCATTTTAAAAACAGTTTATTATATTAAAAATTAAAGGGTGTCCCCATAGAATATACATGTTTTTTTCGTGTATTAAGAACCGTAAAGGGCACCAAATTAAAATTTTAAAAAATTGCGTGTCGCTATAGCTCTCAACAGCAAAAATGAATAAAAAAATAAGTTTAAAATTTAAAGGGTGTCCCCATAGGTGACATAATTTGACCTATTTGGGTCTATCTTTTGAGCCGTTATAGACAAAACCTTGAAAATTTGACAGAATGTCGATTACTATGACCGTTATAATAAAATGTAAAAATATTCAAAATTTTAAATTAAAAAAAAACAAAAATTATATTGTTTTATGAAAAAGTAAAAAAAATATTTAACTTTTATACATACATATGTACATACATACTTGTAAAAAGATGTTTAATATTTTGGAATCGAATTTGGACTAGAGAACTTTGAAGTGCTAGTCACACTCGAAAACGTAATGATCCGCACTATGTTCAATATACAACGCCAGGGTGTGATTGCCTTAGCTTCCTCCAAAATCTACAGTGCGACCTATACCTTCGCATAGGAAGTGAGACTCCAAATTCAGCTAGGTAAAAATTAATAAGAGTTGAATCTAGTTAAAAATTGAGTTTAATGATGCTCCTCCAGTTAACAGTTGAGTTTTTAAAATGGTGCTCTACCAATGTCCGACTTATTGAAATTGAAATTTATAGGTTATAAACGATAACCTAACGATTACAAGCGGCTGATTAAGCAACCACCAATAACAGTACCTTAGTACAGCTATTCGAGGACGCCTATCAGCCAGTGTGAGAACGAGACGCAAACCACTCGAAGACCGAGCAACAAGGACGGCCTGATTGACTTTAAGCGATAATGACAATGACGCACGCACGTGTTCCCCGACCCAGAGCTACTTTACGACTGGACTCTTACTTTTATAGTGTTCCCGATATGGTTTATGAATTTACTTTACATAAGGGTACCCATCCCTGGGGAATTACTCAGGAACATTTATATACAATTCTATTTACATAAAGCCTACTACTCTGTTCGAAAAATGTTGAGCAACATTTAATATTTCACAACGAAAATTTGACATTTAAAATATGGTATCTATATCGCGATATTGAAGAATTTAACGTTTTTATTGTTTTTAAGTATACCACATTGATTTACAAATGTTAGCAAAAATTGTTGTTTGATAAATTCCACATGAAATAATGCGCATTTGCTTTTTTTCACAGCTTTGACCGAATTTATACGATGCCATTTTTCATGCCATTTTTTTCATGTCTCTTTTAAAGTTGCAGCGAATTTCATGGCACATTTTTACGATGAATTTTTTCATGCAATCGGCTTGAATTTGTTTTTTACATTTTCTTTTGATTTCATATTCGTAATTTTTATTGTTTATGCGTTATTTGAAAAAAACAAGCAAATAACGAAATTTTACAAGAAATTATTAAAATCACACCGAAATGTATACATAATTAAACCAAACAATTTCATTTTTTGAAATCGAACGAAACGAACGAAAATTGCACAAAGCAAGTGTCAAAAAATCCCCTCAAAATTCAAGCCATGCCATTTTGTTTACCCCGCTTGCTTCTCTGCACCTCTTGCCAACAAACTAAAATTTCATGCAACCAGTTTCATGAAAAATGTCATGGTGTAAGTTGGCTCTTTGATAAAATGTTTCCAGAAACATTTCAATGTTTTTTCACAGTAAAAACAGAGTACTACTTCTGCAACATTTTTTCATGACTTTTTCATAAAATTTTTTTATGTATGTATGTAGTATGTAGCATTCCGCATGAAAAACTGAACAGAGTACTAGGTTTAAAATTCTAAACTTATTGTAGGGTTCTGTAAATAGTGTTTAAAATTTGCGATGACAAAAATAAAGTGCTGCGAAGTTTGCATTGATTCAGTAAAATGGCTGCTTTCATTACTTTTTTTATATTATGAACCAAGATACTAAGGTCCACAAAAAATTTTATGAAAATTCATCCAGGAGTTTTTAAGTGATGCGAACACAGACAGACAGACAGACAAAAATTCCAAAAATTGGTGTTTTGTATTCCATTCAAAATTTTAAATTAAAGGGTGCTCCAATAGTTTTTTTAATTTGATGTATATGGCCATACTTTTGAACAGTTGTACATTGACCGCTGAAATTTACAAAGAACCTGTAGTGCTAAGTCAGCTATAACAAAAAGTAAAAAATTTGAATTTGGAAATAAAAGGGTGTCCCAATAGTTAATGTAATTCTATGTGTGTGGCCAAACTTTTGAACTGTTAGAGACAGACAGCTGAAATTTACAAGGATCCTATATTGCAAAGTCCACTATAGCAAGTATGCAATTTGAATTTAGAAATTAAAGGGTGTCCCCATAAATTATGTAATTTGATCTATATGGCCCTATCTTTTGAAACGTTAAACACAAACAAACAAAATTTGGCAGACTGTCCACTACTATCTCTGGTATGATAACAAGTATAAATATTTGGAATTATAATGTAAAGGGTGTCCCAATAGTTCATGTAGTTTGATATATATATGGTTAAACTTTTTAACCGTTATAGACAGATAGTTGAAATTTACAAAGAATCTTTGTGGCCAAGTCCCGTATAACAACAGGTTTTTAATTTAACATTGTAAATTAAAGAGTGTCCGAATATGTGATGTTATTTGATCTGTGTGCCCCTATCTGTTCAACCGTAGACAGAGGCTTGAATGGTGCCCCTATTAAAGACGGATGCTGATGAAAAGAGGAGAGGCTTGACATTCAAATAGTTTTTTCCCTATAAGTTTGGCGCATCTTTTATTTGATTCAAATCTAATTCTTACAGATTACTTCTTACATTTTTAGTTTAGAATTGGTGCCCTTCTATCTGTTTTGAAGTCTGTTTTTTTTTGCAAGAATTATAGTTTGAAATCTTCACCATAACCCAACTTAGGTTTTTACGGAAATAAAAATTGATCACGCTCACTTTTTTAAATAGCTAGGAAAGTATATCTAACAGGAAGGTCTTTAAAATTTTCCACGCCCTTATTAATATACATAGTTTAACGAAACACAGGCTGGATTGGAATAGTGGTCGGGCACCTTCCATACTAACGATAGCCATACTTTTCTTCCAATTGTTTATTGTATTTTTTGTGGATGAGTGTAGCGAAGTGCACCGGAGAAAGATCTTAATGAATTATTCCACATTCTGTCGGCATCACGTCTGAATTTGTCTCTTATCCTCTCATACATAGAATCCAGACCAGGGTATATGTCCTCATACTGACACTTATGTCTAAAATAGCTCCAGCTCGTGCCAACTGGTCTTCAGCTTCTTTTCCTATGATGTTGTAATGACCGGATACCCAGCACAGTTTCAGTGCGTGTTGTTCGTTGTAGCTCTCTGCGACAACGGTTGACTACCTTCGATCTAAGACACCCATTTTCCCGAGCTTTTATAGGCTTAATGTCTACGTAAATAGTGATATCGCAGTATACTCCACTTCCTGTACCATTATTCTTTTTTGACTCATCTGTATATTCCAAGCATCTTTTATTGCGATGATTGTAGTAATCTCCTTGTCCCAATGAATTTCAAATAATCTATTTGAAATGTCCTCTAACTGAGATAATGATAAGAAATGTTCTTCATTGTTTTTTCTAGAAGGCGAGGTGTATAAATTCGGCACAAAATTTGCTTTCTTCATTATAGTTACATTCCAATAAGAGTTTTTTATTTCTAGAATACAGTGGTGAAAGATATACCAGCAGCAGATATTTAGCGGCGAAAATAGTATCAGGTTCGCAGCCGATAAAACTATAAATAGGAGCAGTGTCCGCGGTGTAGAAATCTTCCTGACATTAATGTGTCTTTTAAATTGTAACTAACATTTTTCAGTTTACAAAAATAAAAAAAGTGCTGCCAAGTTTTAAGTATCATTAAATCCGTAAAATTGCG
The DNA here is from genome assembly GCA_949628195.1 of Phasia obesa. Taxonomy (NCBI): domain Eukaryota; kingdom Metazoa; phylum Arthropoda; class Insecta; order Diptera; family Tachinidae; genus Phasia; species Phasia obesa. The sequence goes on along the minus strand of OX451215.1, from coordinate 174,146,164 downwards.
TACTTTCAAAATTGCAAAAATTGTTTCATGTACAGACATGGTGCTGTTACATTTTTTATATGTATAGAACTGCACAAAAGTTGTCTTCACCTTAGCCGATTAAATAGTAAAAAGCTCAATGGCGGGTTTTCTTTAATATTTCCCAGTTAAAAATAACATTTTCTCAGACATGTTACTTGCCGTCGTACAAAGAAGTTGTTAACATTGAAAACTTAAACAACTTAAACCATTTACTGTACTCCTCATCGATTAAAAGTATGTACTTTTATTAAATTTTTAAGTTTTATGATCTCAAAAAATATATCTTTGACTTCATAACATTATTATGGGCTTTTGCAAAAACACATGTATCCATACATACATATACATTCAATTGGCTCAAAAACTATGTACACACATATGTATATGCTTTAATGCGAATACATGTATACATGTAAATGTATGTATACATATGTGTGTGTAAATTGTTTATAAATGTATTGTTTTTAAATAAGGGAACAACTTTATGGCATTCTTTTATTTGTTACGGTTATTAAAAATCATTCGTTTGTAAAGATCAAAAAGCTTTAAGCCACCGCATCCATAAAACATATAACATTCCATCTGTATTATTTTACTTACACACACACACACACTTTTATACTACTACACGAGCACACATTAAAACATAAGGATGTTCATTCATATTCATATAGATAAATACATATAACCAAAAAATATACGTATTTATGTACATCCTTTGGTAGATTATCATCGTACATATTTTCGGTTTCACTATAAACTCGTACTTTTAGTATCTTTACTAACAGTGTGATCAATAATAGTTTATACCAGCCTGATAAGATTTCAATAATCCATTATAATTTGTGATATCTCCTTGTAGCTTCCTTAAATAAAATCAGTTGAAATAAAGGGTGCTTCAATCTTAAGACTGGTATGACTCATTTGAACTTTTTTTTTAAGACACACTAACTCTGTGAAGCTTTTTTGCTTGTCTTCAGAAAACACCCAGAGTCTTTGGCGGGAATCAAACCCGCAACCTCTAAACTGATAGACTAGTGCGCTACCAATCGGTCTATCGAGGCACACTATCCGAGTTATAACTTCTTCCGTTAGCAGCTACCCCAGGGGGTTCCAATTGTCACTGCAGGAATATGGCAAATGCTTTGACGTGGTCCACTCGGGGAAAATAGGGGCACCAGACGCTAGGGTTCCTAGAGCATAAATCTGGAAGAAAAGGTCTGTGAGTAAAATCACGGGTTCTCTTCGAGGCCCGACCAGTGCCCAAAGGACTGGTACCACGGGAATCGGTGGCCCCACAGAGAGCCTATCCTCTCTGTGACCGGTTATTGGTGAGGTCCCCTTCGGGGGTACACGTGGTGGTTGTGGTTTAAGATCGATTAAGTAGGTAAGGTGCAAGGTCGATCAAGTGTGCTGTTGCACTCTTAACAGACGGAGTTTGGATAGTCTCCAAACCCCTAAGCAAGAGGTTACAATGTGGATATAGGCTTGCCTTGGAAAGGCTTGCCATATTATATAAATTGCTACTCATTGTGACTGTATCGCACACAAAAAGCGATTGGTGGCAATCGTAAAGTGTTGTTATACTACACAATAGGGGCGCTAGTCTACACCTAAGTTTCACTCGGTGGTAAGACCACCGTGAGGTTAGGCCGAGTAGGCAGGTACTCACGTTAATCTTGATCCACAATTCCGTTAGCAGCATAGTTATAGATATTATCTATGTTAGGAGGTGGCTAAAACGTTTTTCAAATCAACGGTCGAACATCATACTCCAGGGATGCGTGGCAATAAAGGATTTTCGTTTCTGGCATACTGAATCCACCTAAATTTTTAATAAAACGTCTTTTCCATATTACTCGTAGAAATTTTATAAATTCTAGTTTTGTTAAGAATCAGGTGCCATATTCTGTAATTCTCGTGGCTAAATCTATTGCTAAAATTCTAAAAATGCACCAACAAATTATTCTTACAACAACACTCATAATTTGTTTGTGCATTTTTAGAATTTTAGCGATAGATTTAGCTACGAGAATTACAGAATATGGCATCAGGAGTGGATAAACAAGTACAGTAGACCCCCTTATAACACGGTACTATTACAACGCATTTTCATATTACGCGATTTCAGTCCCTCTTACAACGCAGGTATTCCCCCATATAACGCGGGGATTTTCACATTAAATTTCTGTACTATAAAATCTAAAATGATAAGTAATTTGCACATTGTCAATTGTGTTGTTATAAAAATAAATTATTTTATTAAATTTGTGTTCCCAGTTTTTGTACAGTAAAAAAGCTAGTTACTATACATATATATGTACTAAAGGCTTTAGAAATTTTATTTTAAATAAAATAAAAAGGGTAAAAATATTACCCTGTTATTATCTCTACTATGTGTATCCGACTGTCAGCACTTTCTTTCTCTGGAACCATAAGCCGTTGTACTAAAACGTACAGGGAGTTGGAAAAGGGACGAGTTATTGATTTCTATTTCTGTATTTCTTGAACCGTAAGAGGCAGACACTATATAAACTAGTATAAAAAATAAAAACAAAAATTAAAGGGTGTTCCGAAAGTAACGTGATTTTATTGTATATGGCCCAATTTTTGAACCATAATAGGTAGATTCTTAAAATTTTTAGAGTAAATTTGTTGCTACGGCCGTAGAGAGTGTGCCGATAGCGGCACGATTTTCGCGAATATGAATTAAAATTTTTAACCATAAATTTATACGGCGTGACTTAAATTATGTCCGCTATAGCAAAAGCTTTAAAAATAAAAAGCTTGCGACATAATCTAAACAGATTTGTATATATATTTTTCAACTATAAAAAGTATAAAAATTAATTCTAAAATTAAAGGATGATTCCATAGTGACATATGTATATGATCTTACATTAAACCAGTAATAGGCTGACACTTTAATTTTACACCGATTATATTTTACATTATCCATTGTAACAAGTAACGAAAATAAAAATAATAAAAATGGGTGTTCCCTAGATCTGAGGAATTTCGCCTTCTTTTCAAAACGTTATAGGCAGACATATTTGAAATTTACACAAGGTATTTAGTACTATGCTATGTGTGCCTCATATGACGTGAATAAAAAAATTTACAACTTGTAATCTTAAAGTTGTCTATCGAATGTAGTACGGAATCCTACGTTTGCGGCTCTGACTCGCACTTGACTGCATTTGAAATAAATATTCAACACTGTATTTCAGTGTAAAATGCATAAAAAATATAAAATTGAAAACGAAGAATCAGGAATCGTAACGATTATAAGTTTAATTAAAAAATTACTTTTTAATGATTATATTTTAATTTTTATTTTTTGATTGAAATATAATAGTTATTTTTCGAGTTTTATTTTTTCCTTAAAAAATAATAGTTATTTTTCAAGTTTTATTTTTTGCTTGAAAAATATCAGGTATTTTTGGAGTTTTATTTTCGCCTTGAAAAATAATAATTATTTTTCGAGTTTTATTTTTAGCTTGAAAAATAAAAATTATTTTTCGAGTTTTATTTTTTTTATTGGAAAACAAAAACTATTTTTAAATTTTTTTGTGTAAATTTTTTTAGTTTAATTTAACAAATCAGAGTTTATGTACGGACTGTGGAGATGGTTTTGACCGTAAATCAGTTAATATTAGTTTTAGGGCGGAAAACGCTCTCTCTACAGTAACTTGTGTTGCAGGCACGCTATGCAAAAGTTGCGCCAATCGATATAAATATGGATACATATATTTTTTTCCTTCCAATATTTCATTAAATCTTTATTAATGTCAATGGGCTTGGGACTGTAGGTATCGATTTCAGTTATCGCCTTTGTCATTTCATTATCTAGCTCACCATCATCTCAGTCTTCGTCATCTGATGCTACTTGAATTGAGTTCAGAAACTGTTTTTAATGTGAACACGTACTTTTATTTTTCAAGCAACAAATAAATCTGGAGAAGTAATTTTTATTTTCCAATAAAAAAAAAACTCGAAAAATAATTATTATTTTTCAAGCAAAAATAAAACTCAAAAAATAATTATTATTTTTCAAGTCAAAAATAAAACTCAAAAAATAACTGTTATTTTTTAAGCAAAAAATAAAACTTAATAAATAATTTTTAAATTTGATAATTATTATTATATAATTAATTTTTAATAAAACTCAAAATAATAAAAATTAATGCACGTAAAGGTAGTCCGCTTAATAGCGATTATATTGGTGTACTTATTAATCTTGTAACATATCTCCTTAATTATGATTTTTTTGTTAAAATTTGGGAAATAATCATTATTTGCGATCCCTGCGAAGAATCATTAAATAGTGTAATTAGTTAATACAGACGAACAAGAAGATATGCTCTTACATAAAGAAAATAACTTCTAAATAACGCGTTATACGGGGTCGTACAAGCGCGTTGTACTCGTATAACGCGCTTTCCTTTAACGCGGAACCAATCCACCGTATTATAAGGGGGATGAATGTATACCTTGCAAGAGGTAGATAGATTAACTTTTAATTGGTGGACCAAATACCTCGCAATAAGAAGGCAGGTTAATATCTAAAGGCAACTGGACAAAAAGTCTACACAGAAAAAATTTTTTGCTGCAATTAAATGTTTTAATTAGTTTGAGCCACAAATTTAATTAATTTTTTTTTTTGGATTCAATTATTTATTTTATTAGAAATTTATTTGGTTCTTTATTAATTATAATTGAATCAATTAAAAAATTAATTAAAACTGTTTCTGAAACTAATTAACACCTTTAATTGGTGGAAAACATTTTGTCTGTGTAGAAAGCTGTATATAATCAAGGTACCTTAAGCTGAATAACTGTGTTAGTAACAGGTTATGGAAACTTCAAGTATCATATTACCAAGATATAAATCGAAGAAAACGATACTTGCATACTGGACCTGGAAATGTAAAGATAGTAGCGCACATGGTGTGTAAATATCCACTAGTGGCGAGCATCAGGTATAGGACCACTGATGGTAACCTTAGCCTAAGACCATTACGAAAAGCTTTGACATTAGGTCGACAATTAAAACCACCAATAATCACTATAATCATTATAAAAGGCTAATGGCAGCACGAGATTAAGTAAAATTAGATTTGTTATAAATTGCGAATCGGGTACCAGAAATAAATGAAATTAACTCATAAACAGCGTTGCCACAAAGAAAAATTTTTACTAACAAAGTTTTTCCTAAAATCTACCAAAACGAATCAAAACCTAAAAAACTACTAAAAAACTAAACAAATTTTAGTTGTCTCCTTTATTTTGTCAGCTTCACAAATTCGTTTACATACTTTGATTTTACTACGTTATCACCAATGGTAAGTGGTCCGTCACTATTATTGATGCTTGGATGATATTGATGTGAACGATAAGTAGTTTCAGCAAGACACTTCATATATGTTCTGTGAAACGATTCAAATACTGTCTGAGATATTTTCTGGGTGTGTATTTTCGTATACCTGTACACCTGGGAATTTATGAAGGTCATTGATAATTTTCAATTAAAAAAAAAAAAACTAAGCGATTTGCCAGCAAGTCGTGGAACCATAAGACCAAATATGTTATTTTATACATTACCCGATTCTGAGAACTTTATTACAAATCAAAGTAAATTTCCTATTTAATTTAAAGCTCACCCATTTGTATTGGCCAACATTTTTGTCTGGACGAAATTTGTTTTACATGCAGTTAAACTTTCTTCTCAAAGAGTGAGAAAAGTGGTTTAGTGGTTTAGCCAGGCGTGTCAGATATGGCGATGTTCATTCATATGCTTAGTAGGCGATTAAATTTTGGATTTGACGGCATGGCGACATGGTGATTTTGTTGGCGATTTTTTATTGACTTTTGGTCTAGATTAGAAAACGAATTACGGAATATTAGATCAGAAAGATCGCTTTCAATGATGAAATCCACCAAAACTCGATTGCGAAAGAAAGCATCATTTCTTTGGTGTAATACATTTTATGAATTGCAATAGGACATGTTGCACACATATGTTGATCTGTAGTAATGTTTAATAAATTGTATTCCCATAAAAATTCTAAATAAGAACACGGTGATAAGTACCTCCAAGATTCGGATGTTCAGGTCTCCATTTATTACAATAACCACTATTTTTAATTGTTTTAAGTAAAAATCATCTACCATCTATCTATATCTTCACTATATATAAAGCACAAAATGTGTTTGTTTGTCGGAAAGCTTTAGCTGCCTACACCAGTGAACCGATCTTTCTGAAATATTCACGTGGGCGTGGCACCTCCCATACAAAGTAAATATTTATCATCGTGTTGCTTGGCAACAGTCTTGAAATTTTGCGCCAGTAACCGGTATAATAACATACACTCTAAACCACTTTTGTTGAAAATTAAGCCGTATGCAACACTTTATCGAATATTTTCGACCTAAAATTAGACAACAAAAATTTTAAACTTTTTGTTAAATTTTGAACAAATAATGTTTCATTGTTTTACACAATCTGTGTTTAATTTTTTCTTCTTTGTTTCTTTTGAAAATTTTTTCCTTAAATAAAAATGCATAAAAAATATTAAAATACATTTATTATAATAAGCTTTGTAATATAACAATTTGTAATTATATTTACTATATTATTAAACAGTTTAAACATAGCATGGCAGGAGAGGTCAATGCATTTTCATATTTTAACAATATAGACCACAATTGAACACATTCTCGCCTAAGTGCCTGATCCAGTTGTCGAAATTGCAAATCATCCATAGAAGTATCGCTGTTTGATAGAGATTTCAGGCTAGAGGCATCACTACAAAATACTTAATAAGACTGTTCCTGCTCGTTTTCTCTCCGTAGATTTTTTGAGTTAATGTCATTGCATTTCTTTGTACGGCATTACTGAATGTTGCCAAAGATTCTGTCAGCATGCCACAACCAAGCGTGAATTTAAGGAGAAAATGAAAAGCTCTAACAACTAAATTAAGAAACACTACTCCATGGGTCCAACTAAAAAGATCAAATTATTATTTATATTATTGATATTATTATTTACAAAGACTTTTACCACTAGAAATTTAAATTTAATAAAATAGAGATAATTCTTAGGTGAACTTTTATGATTTTTTTTTTTTTTTGACATCGAGTTGATTTTAGACATAATTTGTTTAAAAATAGAAATTTTTAACAGCATTTTTATATTTTTACATAAAATAAGACAAATTATGTTTTTTTGTTGCAAATAACCACATAATATTAGACAAAAATTTTTTTCCACAAAAATATAGGCACTATGTGATCCTAAATTTTAAGCAATATTTTAGATTGTACTTAGTTTAGAGAAACACAGTCTGGATTGGAATAGTGGGCTTGGTACGTCCCATATAAATCTAGAGAACTGAAACAGGTAGCGCCTTGGAATTTCGTACCAGTAACCCCCATATAACGTAAATAGTTTAGTTAAACACAGATTGAATTGGAATAGTGGGCGTGGAGTCTCTTTTACAAAGTGATAACTTTTCACTGGAGTTTCTGGCGAGCTAAAATAGAAAGAGCCGTAAAGAGCCTTGTGCTAATGCACATAGTGTGCTAGAATACAGAATGAATTGGAATAATACAAAGTGAAAATTTATTTTATTGTGCAAATAGAGAAATATAATAGGTATGGTTTTGAAAGTGGTTACAAGTAACCTCCATTCCCATGAGTATACTCTAGAAAAACATAGGCTGAATTGAGACAGTGATCGTGGTACCTCCCATACAAAGTAAAAAATTATTATCCTGTATTTAGAGAACTGCAATAGGTAGCGCCCTGGAATTTTGCATCAGTAACCCCCATATTAAGATACATTGTGTAGAGAAACATACAAAGTGAAAAATTATTATCGTGTATCTGGAAAACTGCAGCAGATAGAACGTTGCACGAGTAATCCTTATACTAATCTTCATAGTCTAGCAAAATACAAAGTGAAAAAATATTATCGTCTACATAGAGAACTATAATAGGTGGAGTCTTGGAGTCTTGAAAGTAACCCTCAGAGTAATGTGCATAGTCTAGCAATTTACAGCTTGAATTGATTTAATTGAAATTTTTGTCCGTCCAAAGTTGAACTGAGTTATTGTGGAAAAATTCGTCTATATTTTAGCTTTTTTATAAATGTTGTTTGAAAGTATTGGGTTTTATGTATTTCCATAACTATTAAAAGAAGCATTTTTTATCTATTTGTGTTTAATACACAATTTTTAAAATATGTAAATATATATCGGGTGGTTAAATTTTAAGGGCCGATGTTGAATGTGAACCACACTAAACGTCAAGCTTTTTTCTGCATTTAATTTGACATTTCTCAATTCCAGACTAACTCAATTTGAACCATGGAAAGATATACAATCGAGCAAGTCGAATCATCTTCAGTGATGAGGCTTATTTTCACCTCAGTGGATTCGTCAATAAGCAGAATTGCCGCATTTGGGCGAATGATAATCCAAGAGTGATTGTCGAAAAACCAATGCACCCACAAAGAGTGACTGTTTGGTGCGGTTTATGGGCTGGCTCATTTTGGAAAAAATAGGACCGATGAGGCCGGCCTTTTTTTTTCCAAAATGAAGCCGGTCAAGCAGTTACTGTGATTGGCGTTCGCTATCGTGAGATGATAACTAACTTTTTATGGCCCGAATTGGAAGATATGGATGTGGACGATATGCGGTTTTAACAGGACGGTGCCACTTGCCACACAGCTAACGAAACAATGGCTCTTTTCCGCGACAAATTCAATGGCCGTGTAATTTCACGTGGTGGCGATGTCAATTTGCCGCCAAGAACATGTGGTTTGACACCGTTGGACTGCTTTCTTTGGGGTTATTTAAAAGAAAAGGTGTAGGTCGATAAGCCAGCAACAATTCAATAGCTAAATGATGAGATAATTCGGCGCTTTAACGACATAGAACCTAAATTATCCCTCAGCGTCATCGAAAATTTGGGAGCATTGGATGGAATGTGTTCCACACATAATTGAACCATACCAATATTATCAAAATAAAAAGAAATGGCAATAGTTTCCTAAATAATTTGAGTTTCATTCAAAATCAACATCGGCCCTTACAAATTTAACCACCCTTTAGTTTGTTAAAATACAATGATAAAAAATAAACAAGGATTTTTGGGCCAAAGCGTTAGTTGTTTCGACTTTCAATTATCAATTGAAAATTAGGACAGTTTATATTAATTAACAATTTATGTGTGTCATAAATTTTATGTCACACTGTTTAAGCAACAGTAAATCCACAAAGTATAAAATAAACACACATATTTATAAATGGTTATACAACTTTTTCGGTATTTTATGTGAACAATGTTTGTGTGTGGCAATGATTTTTTGTTTGTATTTAAAGGATAAAAAATATTTATACAATATTTTCCACCACCAAAAACTTATTTTTCATATTTATTAATAAAAAATTTTTCAACATAATTGAATGTATGTATGTATGGATGTGTAAACTGTAAAATAAATTGTATATAATTGTTGTATTTGTAGTTGTTTCGACTCTGCTCTTTTCAAAGGGTGTTAAGTGGTGAAGTTTTTTATATAAACATGTTTCTTGTTAGGTATACCAGTATCTAGATTTACTATTTATGAATCAATAAGCCATGTAATAATCAATTATAAAAGTCAAAATATTGAATTATGTTGTGATTCTCGTATTTTTCATCCCTTTTTAATGATTAGGAATTTATTTTCCAGGTGTATTATAAAGGCTTTAAGAATGTAAGACAGAGACAGATATATAGATAGAGAGAAAGAGATAATAAAATTATAAGTTTTCTCCTAAATTTATGATCAGACAAATTAATGTAAGGTTAGGCTAGGTAGGTAAGCACGCATTGGCATATTCTGCCAATTTACTGAGTGCCCCTAGATTAATGAAACTTTGCACAAAAATTTCTTATGGTCATAGGCTGATAAAGCTATAAAATAAGAAAAATCGGACCAAGGAGAAAAAAGTTCCCATTAGAAGAACTAATCCTACCTCTAAAAAATTAAATTATTTTTAACTTTTTCAATACTTTTGTTTAGCAAATGAAACTTTTAAGTCAACAAATGTTCAAAAAAATAAACTTGGACCCTGAAAATTCTAAAATGTCATTCCTCGCCCCCTTTCCCTTTTTTGGGGAGGTAACATAAAATATTATTTGTAAAAATAATGTAATTATTAAAACATGGATTACATACGCCTTAATACCATAAGAATAAAATTTTTAAGTTTTTATGGGCAGGGAGGTATCCCTCCAATTACACTCCCCCAAATTTCCATGTGAATTTTTTTTTGCTAATTTCAAAAAAATATTCATTATTAAGCTTTTATGTCGAAGAAAGGAATTTTTATAAAAGTAATTTATTACTTTATAGTATTTAAATAATTTATATTAGTAACAATAAATTTTATTCAAAATAAGAACAATTAATTTATTTAAAACAATTTAGAAAAAAAATTGTATGACCGATAAAAAGGTTTCCTACTCGTATATACCTATGCAAGATAAGCAGAAATAAATTAGTCAAGTGCGAGTTAGACTCACACACGTAGGGTTCCGTACTATGTTCAGTATAATTTAAAAATTCCAGTTGTTTATTTCTTTATGTCTTATGGGACACCCTTAAATTTTAAAATTAAAGTAATATTCGCGAAAATTGCATCATAATTAGAAAACCCTTTAAATTTTAATATGTAATTGATTTTATAGCGGCCATGGTAATACACTTTCTGTTAAAATATCAGGAGCATACTTATTGCGGTTAAAAAAATAAGGTAATATTCGTGAAAAACACGTTACTAATGGACACACTTCAATTTTAAGTATTAGTTATAGCGGCCGAAGTGACACATCAACTGTCGGATTTTATATTACGGTTTATAAAATCTTGTCACTGTCGGAACACCCTTTAATTTTATTATTCATTATAGTGGCCATGGCAACTTCCTTTCTATAAATATACTAAAGATCTACTTATTGCGATTAAAAAATAACTCACTATAAGTGAAAAACATGTCACTGTCGGAACACCCTTTAATTTTTAGTAATTGTCATATCGGCCGTGGCAACACATCTTCTGTACAAAATTCAAGAGTCTACCTGTTACGGTTCAAGAAATAAGGCTTTATACATGCAAATCACGTGACTGGCGGAAAACCCTTTAATTTTTGTTATTTGTTATAGTGGACATAGTTATACACCTCCTGTAAAAATTTCAAAATTCCACCTATTCATTCAAAACTTAGGATATATACATGCAAATCACGTCACTATTGGAACACCCTTTAATATTTAAGTTCAAAAACTATCGGAACACTCTTTAATTTTTAGGTTTATTTTTTTAAACTTGTTTATAAAGCGAACAAAGTTTTAATTACTGTTTGTAAGAAATAAACACATATTCGTAAATAACACCTCTCTATCGGAACACACTATAAGTTTTAATATTTTTTGCTGTTGCGGCCATAGTTATAAACCTTTGGTAAAATTTTCAAGAGTCTACCTATTATGGTTCAAAATTTAGGCCTTATACATGCAAATCACTCCAGTATCGGAACACCCTTTAATTTTGAGGTTTATTTTTTTCAGACTTGTTTATATAGCGAACTAATTTTAATTTAGTGCTTGCAGATTTTTAGTGAATTCCTCCACCCTATAAGTTTTAGTATTTACTAGTATAGCGGTCACAGTTATATACTCTCTGTGAAAATTTCAAGCGCCTACCTATTACGGTTCAAAACTTAGGCCTTATACATGCAAATCACACTACTATCGGAACACCCTTTAATTTTTAGGTTTATTTTTTTAGACTTGTTTATATGGCGAACTAAGTTTTAATTATTGCTTACATATTTTTTATGTATGCCTCCTACAGCTCAAGAAATAAACACATATTTGTGAATAACACCTCTCTATCGGAACACCCTATAAATTTTATTATTTGTTGCTATAGCGGGCAAAATTATACACCTTCTGTAAAAATTTCAAGATTCTACATATTATGATTCAAAACTTAGGTCTTATAAATCAAAATAACACCACTTTCGGAACACCCTTTAATTTTTAGATTTATTTTTTAGACTTGTATATAAGACGAACTACGTTTTTATTACAGTTTGTAAATTTTTAGTGTATGCCTCCTACAGTTCAAGAAATAAACACATATTCGTGAATAACACCTCTCTATCGGAACACCCTATAAGTTTTAATTTTTGTTGTTATAGCGGCCATCGCATGCACCTTCTATGAAAATTTCAAGAGTCTACCTATTATGGTTCAAAACTTATGCCTTATACATGCATTTCACACCACTATCGGAACACCCTTTAATTTTTAGTTTTATTTTTGTATACTTGTTTATATAGTGAACTAAGTTTTAATAACTGTTTGTAAATTTCAAGTGTATCCATCCTACAGTTCAAGAAATAAGCACATTTTCGTAAATAACACCTCTCTATTGCAACACCCTATAAGTTTTAGTATTTGTTGCTATAGCGGCAACAACTATACATCATCTGTGAAAATTTCAAGAGTCTACCTATTACGGTTCCAGAGATAAGAGCCGCTGACAGACGGACAGACGGACAGACATTGTAGCGAAAACAATAGGGTTTCGTTTTTACACTTTGTGTACGGAACCCTAAAAAGGCGAAATTTAGAAAATTAAAAAAAACGCAAAAAAGGCACAAAAACGCGCAACGGTTTTTTCTACAGTATAAAAGTAGATATCTTAGATTATATTGTGATATATAACATTTTTAGGATCGCGATGGCCCTCACCCTCAAAAACTATTTCACTTTATTTTGACAAAAAAATGTTTTTTTTTTAATTTCGAAAGAAATTTTTTATCATAAAAATGTAAAATAAAATTCTTCTAAAAATTAATATAATTATATTATTTTCTATAATCTATCTATCTATCTATCTATATATATATAAATGAATGTTTGTCTGTATGTCTGTATGTCTGTATGCCCTTTATAGAATCGTAAACTATGCATCTGATCATGTTATGATCTTTAGCAAAGTTGTTGCCCATGAGCCGACGGTGGTTCCTAAGTTCGTGGGGTTAAGTTATCCAACGGAACCAGATTGACCATCAAAAATTGTTCACCAAATTTAATCGAGGCAACAATCATCGGTGGCAGATTTAAAGGCGAAGACGTACTTATTTCACGAATTCCAATTCAAGCGGCTCCAATTCCCTTTGCGTCTTGTCTTTGCTATTACCATCAACAAAGCACAAGGCCAATCATTGACTATTGCTGGCTTAGTTTTGGAAAAGTCAAATTTTTCACACGGCCAGTTGTATGTGGCTTGCAAGAGCCTTGAAAATTTACTATACGATGCAGAATTTTGTTGTCTGTCGCGCTGCGTACATATATTTTTACTTTTCTCAAAATTAATTTTTGACCTAGTGTCCGCCTAGATTGGAAAAATATCCCTCTATTCGGCGGCCAGTAAAGCCCAAGATTTCCAATAAAACTATAATATCCCCAGCTCGTAAAAACCACCTGAAGCTTCTGCCCAAACATATAAGGCTAGTTCTTAAGAAACCTATGGCCGAATACTTCAGACTGAGTTCTTGCATAACCGGATAGTCGCAGAGAAGGTGATAGTTCTTCTTCTAACTCATCCAGACAACTTATGCAGCTCTTACCACGAGAGATTCTCATACGATCTGATATACATATGTATGTACGTCGAATCATACAATGCTCCGTTATGATTCCAACTAAAAGTGATATCAATTTTCTTCCGGAGACCAGTGTCTTTATCAAAAGAGGGCCAAAGCATTTTGGACAATCTGCAAGCGGTTATCATAGACGAACTTCTAGCGAATTAATTTAGAGTCCATTTCTGACCTGGAGGAGTTGATGTCCCCCTATGCATTTACCAATGCCTTCATTCTCCAAAACCCAAACCATTCTTACACAATGTCCTCCACGTAGAGCCAGAGATCAAATGCCAGTGCACGTCTTTATAATTAGCACCAAGTTCTGGCGATGCAATTATAGTAATAGGGTAATAGACAATAGCAAGAACTTGGTTCTCAGTACTTTTAACGGCTGAAATTTTTGGACAGGTTTTTGGCCTTATTCTCACATTTATGTTTTTGCGCCGATCTGACTATTTTGTATCCACATCTTTTAAGTTAATATTTACAATCGGATGTGCCTACTCTAAAACTATGGCATGGTACGCTACCCTAAGTAAAAATACTAATTTTCAGACTATTCTAATTACTTACTTGCCGAACCCTTCAGATCTCAAGCTATAGTGGAAATTCCTCATAATATTGATGAGTGAGTCTTCACATGGCTTTCACTGTAAAGCTTTTAAACTTCACGAATAGTGTACCTTTGGTTTGAGGGTAAAACACCCCGTGAGCGTGGATTTGAGGAATATCGTGGCAGTATTTTGAAAAATTAGTGAACAAATACAAACCGGAGTTGAAATACATATATGTATGTATATCGAATTTCGATACTTAAAATTAACATCTAAATATCGCTTTTAAAAATATCGTCGATATATATCGATATCTCGACATTAATAATAATCGATATTTTTTGCCTTACTAACACAAATTTGTCCACCCTTTAAACACTAGGATTTTTTGTTGCATTTTTGGGTGCCTCGGTGGGCAGTAGGTAATGTACTAGTCGTAAGTTGTGGGTTCGATTCCCACCAAAGATTCTGTAATTTTTCATTACAAGTAGACAGGAAGACCAAGAAGGTACTTGAATATAATCTGGTTGCTTACAAATGTTCAACTGAGTTAGTGACAGGTCACAGAAACATCAAGTATTATCTGACCAAGTTAAAAATCGAGGTAAGGGTGTACTTGCAGACTGTATTGAAAAACGATTAAGATGACAGAGAACATTTTGTGTGGATGTCCAGCAGACTGGCTAACATCAAGGTTTTGGACCATGGGCAGAAATGTAGATGCTGTGCAGACCTTAGCTTTAAGAAATTGTTAGCAATTACCTTAGACTCTGTGATGAGGAAAAATGTCGAGATCAGTCGCCACTCTGAAATTAATGCAGTCGAGAGTAAAAGGCTAGCGACAGAACGAGACATAATGGAAGTAAGGTCGTAAATTACCAGTCGTACACCAGAAATCATTGAGGAACGAAGCGGATCGAAAAGAGACCCATAAAGCTTGTGTTCTGCTTCGGTATTCCTCTTAAATAATATCATTATGTTGCATTTTAACAATCCTGTACTAAGGTACAGCTTATATTTATATTAATGTATAGGGAATATCGAAAGTACAGCTTAATGGATCTTGTTATTGTAAATGATAAAAGAGATTCACTTTATTACAAAAACTTTTTTGGTTTAAAATAACTTTTTAGATTACTCTCGCATATTTTGGATAATTTAGTTTATTATACATTTTAATATTATATTTGAATTTTAAATTGTAGCTAATTGGAAATGATGTCATTTAATCATAATCATCATATCATTTAGCCTCTGTCTCTCTCACTCTTTCTATCCCTCTCTCAATGTCGTTCTTACACCGTATTTTGAAACCACAGATTATGTGAAAAGCATTATTGAAGGTAATGAAATTAGTCAAATTATACTGAATGGAAATTCATGTCGGTATTATTGTTTTTAATTAAAAATTTCGTAAATTTTATAACCTTTTACCATTGAGCAAGCAAACACTTGCGAGTTTTTTTGGAATGGAAATTATAAAATAACAACAATTAAAAAGTTTAGCAAAAAAAAATATTCGCTAATGAAATTGCAACAAATTAGTTTTGGTTTTGCCAACCAACACGTTTTGTTAAAACTGCTCTCCTTTTTAAAATTTGTTATTATTGTTCTTGTTGCTGTTGCGTTGGGGTTTATTGGGGTGAAGTGGTGGCCAATAATATTTTTCAATTAAATCAGTTACAAAACAATGATGGATGAAACAACAAATAATTTTTAAATTAGTTTTAGAATTTTCATCCAACAACAAAAGCTGCTTGCTGTGCTGCCGCATTCATTTGAATTTAAGTAAAAGTATCAACTATTTATGTAGTCAAGTGGCCAACATGGAAAAATGGGAGAAAAATTTAATTTGCAATATTGTTTTTAATTGTTGCTGATATTTAGCTTTCCCGAAATTTTCATTTATATAAGTGGAGTACTCTTTACATAGTTGTTGTATTTTTTTTTTTATTATTTTGAACTGTTGGTTTAGAAACTGGTGGCCTCAGCTAAACATCCATCCATCCATTTATGCAACCATTCATTTATCATTGTTACCAATTGATGAGGTTTGTTATGGTAACATGTTTGTGATGTTTTCAATTATATTTTAGCCCTTTTTGTCCGTGTAATTGGCTTTTAATTAAAATGCTAGCCATGATAATAATTGCATAATGCAACTAGTTTCTGACAACTAGCCATATCATATGGAAGTGGATTTGTTTGAAAAAGTTTTACTGAGAAGACTGAAAATTTAAAAAATGGCAAAAACATATGACAATAAACATAAAATTGAAGCTAAAGGGTGGTTAAGTTTTAAGGGCCGATGTTGATTTTGAATAAAACACAAATTATTTAGGAAGTTATTATCATTTATTTTTATTTTGATAATATTAGTATGGTTCAACAAAATATCGACGGCACACCTCCATCCGATGCTCAAAATTTTCAATGAAGCTGAGGTCTAATTGAGGTTCTATGCCGTTAATGTGCCGAATTATCTCATCCTTTAGTTCTTGAATTAGTGCTGGCAAAGTATTGAGTAGTGGGTACCGAGTACTCGATCATTTTTTTTTGGGTACTCAATACACAAAATTTAATACTTTTAGGCCCATTATTATAACTTGCCTTTAGCTAAAGTAAGAATTTTGTTGGAGCGATAAATAGTTTTTCGTTATTAAAAGTAAGCTAAAACCCACTTTTAACTATCACGTACTATAAGGATAAGTTATAGCAATGACCATTATCCTCATTATTATAACGAAAAACTATTTATCGCTCCAACAAAATCAGAACTTTAGCTAAAGGCAAGTTATAATAATGGGCCTTACGGTAGTATTTTTAGAAATAAATTTATAAAAATATGTGACAACTACGACGATAAATTTCCTCTGATAGTATGTAAACGGAAGTATTGAGTACTCAATTGAAAAGTATTGAGTTGTATCGAGTAATTGAAAGTAGTAGAAATTGCCAACACTATCTTGAATTGTTGCTGGCTTATCGACGTACACCTTTTCTTTCAAATAACCCCAAAGAAAGAAGTCCATCTTGGCGGCCAATTGACATCGTGAGATAACACGGCCATTGAATTTGTCGCGTAAAAGAGCCATTGTTGCATTAGCTGTGTGGCAAGTGGCACCGTCCTGTTGAAGCCACATATCGTCCACATTCATATCTTCCAATTCGTACCATAAAAAGTTCGTTACCATATCACGATAGCGAACACCATTCACAGTAACTGCCTGACTGGCCTCATTTTGGAATATAAATACGGCCCGATGATGCTGCCAGCCCATAAAACTCACCAAACAGTCACTCTTTGTGAGGTGAAAATGTGCCTCATCACTAAAGATGATTTTCATAATAAGCCTGAATAACTTTAACGCGTTGCTCGATTGTGTATCTTTACATGATTCAAATTGAATGTGTGGTTCACATTCAACATCGGCCCTTAAAATTTAACCACATGTTACAATCATATCCTTGAATATTCAAATTAAAAACGTCTGGTTTCTGACTCAACCACGTTATAACAAAATATACTCATTAATCGGAGTCTATATATAGTACAATAAAACTGTAACAGGACCATTTCTGTATATGAAATATTTTTAGAAAATTTTGTTTCTGGTGCAGCTAGCAATCGAAATGAAATACAAAACACAAATTTTTGGAATTTTTGTCTCTTTGTGTCTGTCTGTCTGTCTGTCTGTCTGTATGTTTTTCTGTGTTTGCATCATATAAAAACCACTAGATGAATTTTAATTAAATGTTGGTACCACGTTTTATACATAGCATACTTTTTCCCTTAAAATACCTCATTTCTAAGAGATTATAGGGAAAAAGTAGTAAAAGTACACAATTAAATTAGTAATTTATTGATACTGCAAACTTGGCAGCATCTTTTATTATTTCAGCATTATTTTTAGAATTTTGTATATATTAAATTTTTTTATAAAGCCTATGTTCCATATATGAAGCACTATAAAAATAAAAGTCTTAAAATTTGGTATGGATTACTTTCAAAGCAAAATAGAACAAAATATTTCCAGGACGCTGACGAGCTGGCGGTCTTTGGTATTATTATTCATGTATACATAAGTATAACAAAACTGTAATAGACATTTCATGCCGTGTCCGTACATGAAATATTTATTGAAATCTCGCTATCCCCGGAACGCTTCGCAACAACCAAAAGAAAATTATGGCTAAGCTTTAATTAGAAAAAGCACAATATTCTCAAGAAAAAACTGTTTCAGCTTATATGCCAGGTGTGACTCCCAGTGTTCCCATCCATCTGTTTTTAGCTAGACTATGCGTAATAACACGATAATTGTATTTTACTTTTAATGGGAGGTTGCACTACCACTATCCAAAGCCAGTCTGTATATTGCCAGACTATGCACATTAGCATGAGGGTTACTTGTGCAAAATTTCAAGACTCTACCTATTGCTGGTCTCAAGGCAGACGATAATAATTGTTCACTTTGTATGGGAGGTACCACGCCCACCGTCCCAATCCAGCATGTGTTTTGTTAGACTATGCACATTAGTAAAGTTTCAAATATCTATCTATAATAGTTCTGTAGCTACTTAAAAAGTGGGCGTGGTCAATGTTTCTTCGCTGAAAACCTTAGTTGGGTTATGCTAAAGATTTGAAAAGAAAAATTGCAAATCTCTGCCGCCGTTCTTAATTGATGATATTAGCAACGAACGACATTTGATTTTATTTATAAAGAATATTTGATTGCTGGTGTAGGTAGTAAACGGTACGGAATACAAAACACGATTTGTTTTAATCTTTGTCTGTCTGTTTGCATCACACTTAAACTACTGAATGAATTTAAATAAAATGTTATAGGTTATCCTGCAAAATATCTAATTTCCAAGAAAACATAGAAATAATGTTAGTGAAAACTTGGCAGCACGTTTTATTTTTGTAAACCGGAAATTTTGGGCATTCTACAATAATAGAATTTTATATAAAACCTATCCTGTAACACAAAAAGTAAAAATATAGATCGAGTTAAAACATTATTGTTGCGATGTAAAATATAACACCGAATCTTCTTATACCCCTAAAATAAAATTTTGAGTGATTTTTGTGCTAAAAAGTAATAACAATGCAAACAAGTAAGAGTGCTATATTCGGCTGTGCCGAATCTTCTATACCCTTCACCACGGTGATTTTATTTATACAGACATGTACAGCATTATCCATATTGTTGACTCTTTACATAAATTAAGTCGTGTGAGAAAAAACTCATTAGTCATGATGTAAAGAAGTAGAAGACAGCGGCCGCGTAGTCAGCTACTTAATGATATTGAAGTCGACAGCTACACCGTAAACTTTGACATTGTTGTAGAAATACCTATTTTGCTTTTATAAAATAAAATAATTTTATTTTATATTGAAAAAATAAAAATAAAATTATTTAAAGACCTAAAGCTTAAAATAAAATAGTTAAATTAATATAAAATAACTTTTTTAAAAAATAATATATATTTCCTCCAAAACTTTTTGTTTGTGTAATTTAGTAATTTTTAATTTTGTGACATTTTCTTTTGTGGAATTAAATAAAATTATCGCATACAAAAATAGAATTTAGCCTAAGTTGACTACAGCCACAACAGTGGTCATGTATCCATGTTGCTCTGCTGGCTTCAAAATAACCGCTTACCTATAAATGTGTGTATTTTTAACCGACTTCAAAAAAGAAGGAGGTTATCTATTCGTCTGAATGTTGCTTTTTTTTTTATGTATGTAACCGCAGAACTCAGCCATTTCTGAACCGATTTTAAAATTTTTTGCTTTATTTGAAAGGTTATGCTTCAAGGTTGGTCCCATTTTAAAAACAGTTTATTATATTAAAAATTAAAGGGTGTCCCCATACAACATACATGTTTTTTACGTGTATTAAGAACCGTAAAGGGCAGCAAATTAAAATTTTAAAAAACTGCGTGCCGCTATAGCTCCCAACAGCAGAAATTAATAAAAAAATAAATTTAAAATTTAAAGGGTGTCCCCATAGGTGACATAATATGACCTATTTGGGTCTATTATTTGAACCGTTATAGACTAAACCTTGAAAATTTGACAGAATGTCGACTACTATGACCGTTATAATAAAATGTATAAATACTCAAAATTTTAAATTAAAGGGTGCTCCAATAGTTCATTTAATTTGATGTATATGGCCATACTTTTGAATAGTTTTTCACAGACCGCTGAAATTTACAAAGAACCTGTAGTGCTAAGTCAGCTATAACAAAAAGTATAAAATTTTGAATTTAGAACTTAAAGGGTGTCCCAATAGTTAATGTAATTCTATGTATGTGGCCAAACTTTTGAACTGTTAGAGACAGACAGCTGAAATTTACAAGGAACCTGTATTGCAAAGTCCACTATAGCAAGTATACAATTTGAAGTTAGAAATTAAAGGGTGTCCCCATAAATTACGTAATTTGATCTATATGACGCTATCTTTTGAACCGTTAAACACAAACACTTGAAAATTAGGCAGAATGTCCACTACTTTCTCTGGTATGATAACAAATATAAATATTTGGAATTATAACGTAAAGGGTGTCCCAATAGTTCATGTAATTTGATATATATGGTTAAACTTTTTAACCGTTATAGACAGATAGTTGAAATTTACAAAGAATCTTTGTGACCAAGTCCTATATAACAACAGGTCTTTAATTTAACATTGTAAATTAAAGGGTGTCCGAATAGGTGATGTTATTCGATCTGTGTGCCCCTATCTTTGAAACCGTTATAGACAGAGGCTTGAATGGTGTCCCCATACAAGACGGATGCTGGTGAAAATAACTTAACTTTTAAACAGTAATAGGGAGAGGCTTGACATTCAATAGTCTTTATTTTTTCCCTCTAATTTTGGCGCATCTTTTATTTGGTTTATATATAGTTCTTACAGATTACTTCTTACATTTTTAGTTTAGAATTGGTGCCCTTCTATCTGTTTTGAAGTCGGTTTTTTTTGCAAGAATTATATTTTTGACATTTTGTAGTCGGTATCCTGATGTTGTTTTTGTGTTTAATGCATTTAGGTTTTAAAACAGAGATCTAATCTATTTAAGAATCAAACGAATTAAAAAAATATGTTACTCCATATTCTTAATATTAAAAATGTGTTAGTTACACTGCTGATTTTCATTTTCAGAGAATATTTAATTTTTTTTAAATATTTCAAAAATTGATTGTAAAAATTATTGGAACAATTTTTTATAAAAATATTTTTTTGAAAATTTTTGTAAAATTTTATTCGAAAATTTTTTGGGAAAATTTTTTTTTCGTAATTTTTGAAAATGTTTTGCAATTTTTTTGTTAAATATTAAAATTTTTTTTTTAAACCTTGTTGAATTTAATTTTTTAAATTTGTAATATTCCTGCAATCTATATTCAGTTATATAATGGTCAGACTAAAGCAAACAAAATTCTAAAAAAATTTCATCATATTGACCCCCATGTGACTTTTAATTGCTCCTGGTTACCAGTGAGCACCCTGTGGGTCCATTGGCTACCTCTATATGTATTGCTTTCTATAAAGGTCTTTAATACGAATCAAAACCCTTTCAATCTCAATCCAATCTCAAAAAACAAACAAAAATCGCCATTCGCAGGGGGTTATTGATTCTCCGAGATCTGTTTGCACTCTCTGCGATTTGCCTGTCGCGGTCTATTATTTATTTGACAAAAAAAAAGCAAAAAAATTATTAAAGCCGAAAAAACGTGAACAAAAATAGGTGGGCGTGGTTTTTCGCCCGCATCCTTCAAAGGAATGCTCCGATGTTGCTGAATTGCAATCCCAAAATTACTACCCGAACACGGACAGTCAGACATCGCTTAATAAACTTTTCTATGTGTAAGGATCCAGAATAGATATACTTTATGGGGTTTCCACCTATGGTGAAGGGTATAAAAAGGTGTTTCTTCTAATATTAAACATTGCTTCTTGGTGATTATTTGTACAAAATCCATATACTCCAGGAATGTCTTAGATCCATAAATCATATGGCGAGAAATTCGATAATTATCCTCATCTGTGTGCATGGGCATGGAGTCTAACCTCCTCTCAGCTAGTAAGCAACAAATATGATAATCATCACGTACTTGTGGCTAAAATAAGAAATCTAAAACCTCGTACTGGCTGGCTTTGGTACTTATATACAGATTTTTATTCTTTTGAAATTTTAAATGGAAGCTCTTAATTACATATTGTCAATTATTTCCGGAAAAAGCTTAAAACTGCAAAAATTTAACTTACTTAATTTGTAAGCAGCTCCTTATCAGGTGTTTCACCTTTCTCCATATTTTTTCGAGAAAAACATTCCACGTGATCCGATCAATACCCAAGATTTTCCTATTTTAATATTATATTTGCAGTTAGGAAAAAGTGACTATTGTGCACACTGACTCTCACACCCTTAAAATTGAGACAAAAATAATGACATTTGTAAAAAATGGGAAAATGCGGTGCGGTGCACTATTGTATTTCTCAAGTTCAAATTATACCAAAATGCCGTAAGAATTTTACCTGCACTGCACAGTGGGGCAGTATTGAAATATATTGGAAATAACTCAGCCATTCGTAAAGAATTTGGCATTAGCATAGAAGAGGGATATCCCAGCTTAAGTTTTGACTGTGGGCACCATCCACTTGCCAGGGGTTGCGCTGTGTGCTCTTAAAGTTTGGTACCTCTTTTATAGCCTGGCATTTTTGACGATTAGTACCCTTTGGGTTTGGAAACCTAATAATAAAATAAAATATATTACATTTACAAGCAATCGCGGGTTCTAAATGCAAAAGGCGCGCTTTCATGCAAAGTCTTCAAAAATCTGTATTTTATAATAATATATAACCCTATTAATTCCTATACATATAAAACTTACATGTAGAGAAATAAATTTTACCTAATCCAAATCACTGTAGTCTGATAACATGTTCCAATAAAATATTAACGCCCATTTTTCAATATCACATAACGATAAGACAACTTAGTTTCCAATCAAAGCAAACAACTAAGATGGATAATCAGTTTATTATTACAAAAGTCACGTGTTACTACTCTATCAGTTGTAATCTCTTAAATATGTTTTCAATATTAAAAAATCAAACTGCAAAGTAATAAAAAGAAGAAAAAACAATTTAACGACATCAAAAATATATTTAAATCACTTGGCATTTGTCGCCACAGATATCATCGAAATCATCAAGTAACTTCGAAATGCATTTACCATCCATATAATCATTATCGTTGCTATTAACGCCGCCGTTGTGAACTGCTCTAATATTAACTTTCTTGTCGGATAATTGACATTTTATTTATTTAAAATACAATAATGAACAATAAAATACGAATGTAAGGTGGTAATTTGTAATATCGTAAAAAATAGCATTGACAAAGGTTTTTAACTTTTATTTGTTTTTTTTTATTATAAAACAAACACGTGTTTCTTACAGTCCCTACTAAGATACGAGTACATCGACAAGTACTACAACTTGCTATCGTTGTAAGACTTAACAACCCCTTTTCTGTATGTTAAACATATCAAAAGCCTATAGAAGGTCCTGTCAACTCTTCTCGTTTAGCTTGTAATCGCTTTAATCGTATCAGTTGCGGACAATTGGTAGCGAAAAAACAAATAAAGTCACCCTCTACCACGAGGCGGTATTTAATTTTGTCATTTTTGGTGTAATAAGCGTAACATTAATGTTTGACATAATAATAAAAACAAAGAGAAAAGATACCAAATTTTTTGTTTTGACTACAAGGGATTATTGCTGCAGTAGAGGTACAACAACACAACAAGTGTAATAAATTAGTCAAGTGCGAGTTAGACTCACACACGTAGGGTTCCGTACTATGTTCAGTATAATTTAAAAATTCCAGTTGTTTATTTCTTTATGTCTTATGGGACACCCTTAATTTTTAAAATTAAAGTAATATTCGCGAAAATTGCATCATAATTAGAACACCCTTTAAATTTTAATATGTTTATAATATCATGTCACTGTCGGAACACCCTTTAATTTTATTATTCATTATAGTGGCCATGGCAACTTCCTTTCTATAAATATATTAAGAGTCTACTTATTGCGATTCAAAATTAAGTCACTATAAGTGAAAAGCATGTCACTGTCGGAACACCCTTTAATTTTTAGTAATTGTCATATCGGCAGTGGCAACACATCTTCTGTACAAAATTTCAAGAGTCTACCTTTTACGGTTCAAGAAATAAGGCTTTATACATGCAAATCACGTCACTGGCGGAAAACCCTTTAATTTTTATTATTTGTTATAGTGGACATAGTTATACACCTCCTGTAAAAATTTCAAGATTCCACCTATTCATTAAAAACTTAGGATATATACATTTAAATCACGTCACTATTGGAACACCCTTTAATATTTAAGTTCTATTTTTTATACTTGTTTATAAAACAAACATAGTTTTAATTACAGTCAGCAAATTGTAAGTGGTTTCCTCTTACAGCTCAAAAAAAAAGACATAAACATAAATAACATGTCACTTTTGGAACACCCTAGTTTTAGTATTTTTTTCTATTGTGGCTACAGTTATACACTTTTGGTAAAATTTTCAAGAGTCTACCTATTATGGTTCAAAACTTAGGCCTTACACATACAAAGCACACCACTATCGGAACACCCTTTAATTTTTAGGTTTATTTTTTCGACTTGTTTATAAAGCGAATTTAGTTTTAAATACTGTTTGTAAGAAATAAACACATATTCGTAAATAACACCTCTCTATCGGAACACCCTATAAGTTTTAATATTTTTTGCTATAGCGTCCATAGCTATACACCTTTGGTAAAATATTCAAGAGTCTACCTATTATGGTTCAAAACTTAGGCCTTATACATGCAAATCACTCCACTATCGGAACACCCTTTAATTTTTAGGTTTATTTTTTTCAGACTTGTTTATATAGCGAACTAATTTTAATTTAGTGCTTGCATATTTTTAGTGAATTCCTCCTAATGTTCAAGAAATAAGCACATATTCGTGAATAACACCTCTCTATCGGAACACCCTATACGTTTTAGTATTTGCTAGTATAGCGGTCACAGTTATATACTCTCTGTGAAAATTTCAAGCGCCTACCTCTTACGGTTCAAAACTTAGGCCTTATACATGCAAATCACACTACTATCGAAACACCCTTTAATTTTTAGGTTTATTTTTTTATACTTGTTTATATAGCGAACTAAGTTTTAATTACTGCTTACATATTTTTAGTGTATGCCTCCTACAGCTCAAGAAATAAACACATATTTGTGAATAACAGCTCTCTATCGGAACACCCTATAAATTTTAATATTTGTTGCTATAGCGGCCAAAATTATACAAGTTCTGTAAAAATTTCAAGATTCTACCTATTATGATTCAAAACTTAGGCCTTATAAATCAAAATAACACCACTATCGGAACACCCTTTAATTTTTAGGTTTATTTTTTAGACTTGTATATAAGGCGAACTACGTTTTTATTACAGTTTGTAATTTTTTAGTGTATGCCTCCTACAGTTCAAGAAATAAACACATATTCGTGAATAACACCTCTCTATCGGAACACCCTATAAATTTTAATTTTTGTTGTTATAGCGGCCATCGCTATACACCTTCTGTGAAAATTTCAAGAGTCTACCTATTATGGTTCAAAACTTATGCCTCATACATGCATTTCACACCACTATCGGAACACCCTTTAATTTTTAGTTTTATTTTTTTATACTTGTTTATATAGTGAACTAAGTTTTAATAACTGTTTGTAAATTTCAAGTGTATCCCTCCAACAGTTCAAGAAATAAACACATTTTCGTAAATAACACCTCTCTATTGGAACACCCTATAAGTTTTAGTATTTGTTGCTATAGCGGCAACAACTATACATCATCTGTGAAAATTTCAAGAGTCTACCTATTACGGTTCCAGAGATAAAAGGCGCTGACAGACGGACAGACGGACAGACGGACAGACGGACAGACGGACAGACATTGTAGCGAAAACAATAGGGTTTCGTTTTTACACTTTGTGTACGGAACCCTAAAAATGACAATAATTCAGCTGCAAAATTGTATACAGCAAAGAATTGTCCATTTTTTAGTGGAACGTATTGAAATGTATTGTACTCGTAACATATTTAAATTTCTTGATTGCAAATGAATTTGCAGGCATGTTTTGCAATTTTCCAAAAACTTATAATTAAAAAAAATACTTTTAACAAGTGTTGCACATTTTCTGATTTCCTATACTCGCGAGTATTAAGCAAAATATTTCTGACATTCCTTGATTTTAATACTTTCTGTTATACTTTGTATATTTTAAAAGGTAAGTTATTTAATAAACAGTTGCATGAGCAAGCTCATCTAGTGGGTGTACTAATAAACTCAAGAGCAAGGGTCATACTTAAACACAAACTAGTTCACTAAGCAAATGCCTACTCATACCATACTATTAGTAAGCAAAAGCACACAATGATCTGATAAAGTAAAACGAAATTTCTACAATACATAGTGAGCGCCGTTTTTACTCATCTCTTGTTTGAAGAAGTAATCGCGTTATAGTGTTTAAGGCCATGATTCACTATCATACTCAGTCGTACGATTTGTCAAAAATTGCATGTATGCTCAAAAAGTATTATAGTGTGGATTAAAAGTGTATGTGTGTGGCAGACTTTTGATAATCTTTTGAAAAAAATCATAAAATAGTATTTTTCCATGCGATCAGAGTTGCAAAATCTTTTTTCTATGATAGTGTGGTATCTACAACGCCATTTTCAAACGATTTTTTGAGTATGACAGAATTCTGCCAGATTTTTTTGTAGTTGAATCGTACGATTGTGTAGGATAGTGAATCCTGGTGCCATATTCTGTAATTCTCGTAGCTAAATCTATAGCTAAAATTCTAAAAATGCACAAACAAATTATGAGTTTTGTTGTAAGAATACTCGTAATTTCTTGGTGCATTTTTAGAATTTTAGCGATAGCTTTAGCTACGAGAATTACAGAATATGGCACCTGGCCTTTGGTAGTTGTATAGAACTTTAAGACCAGGGCTAGTGCTATTTGCTTGCACTAGAGGTTTTTGTTTCTTGTATTTCTATTGTTAAAAAATTCTGTGTTTTCTGTTTGTACACTCGAACTGTGATCGTGTTACACTCAGAGTATAAAACTGCTTGAACTCAACCAAGTTCATTGTTATTATGTGCAATATTTACTCATACTTATTCAAACTTGCTTATGGAAACTGTGCAAGCTCATCGCATTTAGTTCGTTGGTCTTCGGTGTTTCATATTGTCATCGTTACTCGTGTGAAATTAACAGACATATTGGCCACTTATCGTTACTCGTGTGCATTAAACAGACATGAATTCAATTGTCTGTATATATTTAGGTTCAGGAGATAATGCCATATACATATTTATGTACGTCTAATTACATCAACTGTGGGGATAACCTTTACTTTTTAATTTTAGAGTTTATTCTTCTAATTGGGAGCTTAGCGATATGCATTTCTTTTTTTAAGACAACACTCCCTGTAAAGCTTTTTGCATATCTGCAGTTCACCATTGGCAGGCAACCAGATTATATCCAAGTACCTTCTTGGTCTTCCTGCCAACTTGTAGTGAAAAATAACAAAGTGTTTAATGGGAATCGAACCCACAGCACCGGACTAATAGACTAGCTCACTACCTACCAAGGCACCCTCTTCTAAATGTTAATATTACCAATATGCACACAATGACATCTTTAGTATTTAACCATAAGCATAGATTATGTTAAATAGAAAAGGACCACTTGTTTCACGACCTTCTGTATTTTTTATTGAAATTCTTATCGACTTACGCAATAACTAATAGGCGCTATAATTGTCCATGAGAATTCTTACGGGATAAATTTTGTTTATCAACTTGTTTGCTCGTTTTAACAATTTGTTTGATCTTTATTTTTCGTTTCCCCTTCTTAGGCAAAATTTTTAATGTAAAATTGTTTTGTAGTGAAAAATACACTGAAAGAAATTTGTGAAATTTAAATTAAGAGAGTAATTCTGAAGAAACAAAGTAACAACTAAACTATAAGCCACCTAAATAATAAATCTAAATTTTTAATTCGAAATAAATATATTTTTAAAACTGGAATATGAAATCTACATAGGAACTTGGATTTGATGTTTACGGGTAACTATCAAGAAATGTTTTGAGCGTCGTACGAAAGACTCTTAACAATTAAAACAGTATGAATTAAAGTGACCACATTCAAGATCATTATAAAATAATGGATTCGCAAGCGATATGTTAAACTTTCAAATAGACCCAATATTCGCTAAATTGAAATGAATTTGAAGTTTCATGCCGATTACTCGATTTTCATCTTAGATTATTCACTCTATTATGATTCACAACTAATTTTATAGTTCAGTTGTAATTGTCCTATATTTTTTGGCTTTGGGACAATTATCAAGTAGTCTCACTACAAAGGCGAAAGTTTTAAATTTTTTTATATGGATTTTGACAGTTAAACTTGCAATTTTTCCGATTAAAGGTAGATTAAAGCCAAACTCCATATTCAAAAATTAAAATATTTTCGCCATAATATTTATCCTTCGTAGTGAGGCTACCTGAAAAATGTTCCTTGGACTTTTATCTTCGAATTGGAAGTCAGAATTCCCAAAATCAGCTTTTTTGAGTTTTAAATGGTGCTTCGCCAAAGAACGATTTTTTTAATTCAAAAATTAAAGGTTGTAAACGTTTATAAAACGTACGAACGCAATAGAGCTATTCGAGGTAAACCAATGTTATAGTAAGAAGATAATCACTGGACGGCTGGTAAACAGGACGGCCTTAAACAATAATGATAATGTTTGTCTGTACAAAAAAATATCTAATAGCCCGTTCAGGCTGCCACGAAATTAAGTCATTTTGTGATTTCGGCCGAAATCAACTTGAAATTACGTAATTTCGCATACATTTTACCATTGCCGAAATTAACTCATTCTACTTAATTTCGTCGAAATTAACTTGAAATTACGATTACGATTTTTTCCAACCATGACCAGACTTACAACCTTGAAAGTCCGTTTTGTTTAAAAAAAAAATTTAAAAGCCAAATAAAATAATGGAAATGTACACATAATTCTACATTAATTTTGTTGTAGTCTTGTTTTTAATATTCATGTATATTTTAAATCAATACGAAAGTGTTGTGCAAAAGCTTTTTGCAAAATAATTTAATTATACAAATGTAACTAAACGTGATCAGCTGTTTCCGAAATTAACTCCAATGTCAAAAAGCCCAGTATGAACACTTTAGATTTCGTTCGTAATTTCAGCTCGAAATTACTTAATTTCGTGGCAGCCTGAATGGGCTATAAAATACAAATAAACTTAAATTAATTTAAATTTTTCGATAATTTTGGAACATATTTTTTTTTATTTTTTAACTAGTCGGATATTTAAAGCCTTATTAAACTAAAAAAACAAGAATTTTATGTTTACCAACTACAAATTTTCTCTCAGTTTTCATTATATTTCCTCCACTTCTTAATGTTCGCATAAACGTATGTTTGTTCGTATGTATGTATTTGTGTGCTTATGAAGGGTGCCCTAATTTGAAGGGTGGTTTATTGTGTGCACTTTGAATGATTTCTGGTTTTTAATAAGTTTACTTTACAATTTGTTCCAGCGCAGGTGTCCGTCCCTTTGGCTAATTTTTGTCAAATGTTATTGCCAGATTTATTACTTTGTTTTTGTGTTTGCTTGTCTGTCTATCAGCATAAAAATAGTTCGCTTAAATTTATTAGATTTAATTTATTTGATGCAGTTAAGTGGAATTAATTGTCATAAATTAGCCATGAATATGATGATTTCTTTTTTATACGAGTATTATCCGATTTATTATTGAATTATGTTTGTCTATGTGGTGATACTTATGTATAATTAATTAAAAGTCAAACTCTGTGGTTAAACATATTCTTTAATAAAACAAGCTTCTTCAGCCCTTTTCATTGACATGTTTCTTTTCATAAGCGTTCCACAAGCTACAGCATGAAGGCTTAATATACACATATGTTAAAGCTAAATTTGTCAAAAACGTCTATAGCCGGTTAAAAAGTTATTTAATTAAACGAAAGTTTAAACTGAAAAGTAATTTTTAAGTTCACTTCAGCCAACTGACGCTGGAATTATCTAAGGTAGTATTGGTATAAACACAACTGGGACGAACGACGAATTTCGCATAGTACGACGAACTTGTCGACAAAAATTCGTTGCGTACATTCGTCTACTTTAACACAAATAGGAAGTAAAAAAAGTTGTTAGTGTCATTTGAAATTATTGATAATTTATATTAAAAAATATTTAAAAAATATGAACGTAAATATTTTGCGTTTTGTAAAAATTGTTGAAATCATAAACATCATGTTCATGATTGTAGAGGCTTTTGTTTTAGTACGGCAGCGCTTAAGAAGGAGGTGGTGGGTACGGCATGTGAATACTGTTTGGTTTGGACCTTGGTTTTCATACAATCGAAATCTTTGTAATTATCCAAAAAACGCAGATAATCCATATACTTACTTCCATTTTCTTGCTGGACTTGGTGCGCCACTACTGGAGGCAAGCTGAGCAGCTCGTTTATGACGTTTATAGGTGTCCCGAAGTACTCGCCTACTTTTTTTTGCACGAATCACCTAAATATTGCAGTGGACGAAAATACCTACATAAATATTATAAATGCTAGCATGAAACTTTTACTTATACTTACCTGATAACTTTAAAGAAGCACCAATACCTTCTCGATAATTATATCACTGGTATCATTTCTTTTTAAATTAGAATTTAATTATTTTAAAAATATTAATTATTTTAAAAATAAACTTTTGTTTACATTTACCAGCTGAAGATGTGACCATATTTCAACAAAAAAACAACACGAAGTAAAAGGGAAAAAATATTAACAAATAATTATTTAAAGCAAAATATAAAAATATAATCACCCGTATTACGAATGTCGTTGTCACACTTCGACAACAATAATATTGTAATAGATTAAAGAACACAATTAGTATTTTCTGATTGTTTTCTTTAATCTATTACAATATTATCGTTGTCGATGTGTGACAACGACATCCGTAATAGGGGTGAATATAATTGCGATTAGCTTTCAATTTAATTATTATAATAATTGAAAACATTAAAAAATTAAAAAAGAAACGGACATCCTGCACCAATTTAGACGTCGTTCGTCGTCGTAAGAAATAGAAATAAACCTATCGCAGAGTTCGTTACGCACGACGAATTTCGTCGACGCATTGATTGTGCGCGTTTTCATATACACAAGTGTATTTTAATTTTTTCGACGAATATTTGGAACGAAAAATTCGTCGTTCGTCCCAGTTGTGTTTATAGCATATATTGGGACCCAATATATAATTTTTGTATACTGACATTTGCTGAAGACATTGCTTTTCTAAGCACTCTTCCCAAGTAGCATCACGGTATCTACCACCAAGTGGTAGAAGTGGAGAATAAAGTTGGGACACTGTTTCAGCTTTAAACTTGGAAAAAATTCAAAGCCACAAAAATAGAATTTCAATACTGATTACACAGTGCAACACGGAAAAAAATAACCATATACGGACACCACTACGTGATAAAAGACCAAAAAAAATACCCCTGTCTCCCAGTTTTGCCCAAAGTCCTCCATGCTTTATTTTATGGGCCCTCAAAGATGTGGGGCCTCGATGTCATTTTTGCAAAAAAAAATGATCATTTACTCAAGCTCATATTTTGCAAACCGTTTGGAATTTTGATATACTCTCCGAGGCAAAGTTGTAGCTCTTGTCATAAAGAACACAAAGATCAAAAAGAACCTAAGATCTCAATAAACAACTTTCTAGAACATATGAACTTCCTAGGAATGATTCTTAACACCGTTTAAGTAGCCGGGAAATTTTTCACTTTTGCGGCTACCTAAGTGCTACCTAAAAGGTGTTAAGAATCATTCCTAGGAAGTTCATATGTTCTAGAAAGTTCACTTTTGTAGTTGATTGTTTCCTTGAATTTTGAACGGTTTGCTACCTATGGACCTGAACAGGGAAAAAAAGGTTAAAAAAATTTAATTTTTTAAAGTTTTTTGCGATTTTGACCTTGAACATGAAGTGTTTTTGATTTTATATGTTCACAATTTTTGTTCTTTATGACAAGAGTTACAACTTTGCCTCAGAGAGTATATCAAAATTCCAAACGGTTTGCAAAATATGAGCTTGAGTAAATGATCATTTTTTTGCAAAAATGACATCGAGGCCCCACATCTCTGAGGGCCCATAAAAAAAACCTGGAGGACTTTGGGCAAAACTGGGAGACAGGGGTCTTTTTGTTTTTGGTCTTTTATGACGTAGTGGTGTCCGTATGTGGTTATTTTGCCATGACTTAAAAAATTACACAGTGTGTTACAGGAGATCACTGGTATCTTAAAAACTCGAACATTCACAAAAATCTAAATGTGCCATTGGTTGAAAAAGAAATCAGAAAACGTGCAATATCGTATTTAACGAAGCTCGAAACACATTCAATCCCGCTGGCCATTAACATCCTAAACGATCGTGGCTACATTCGACTAAGGATGAGGGAAATTGTCTTTTTGCAAATTTTTTTCTCGGCACAGGCTCTATCTAATTAAGTAAAATTTATTTTTAAGATGTGTTATATTTGAAGGTAAAATAAAAAAATTTCCAAAAAATCTATTTATGACGTTCTTAATGACTCGATGATTAGAACCACTTAAATTTTTGATTTTATCTTTTTAATATTTTATCGACATCTAAAATTTTACTACCAGCAGAAAGAGCACTTTCTTAGGATTACAAAAATATCCTCAACAAGAAAAGTTCGTTTCAACATTATGTTAAAGTCGCTTTAAAAGAAAATGTAAAATTTATTTTTTTTTCTTTATATGATTAGAACCACTTAACTAATTTTAATTAAAAATTCATTTTTTATAATTAATAAGCACCATAGATGTTTTAGACATCAGTAAACTTAGCTAGCTCTCCTGTTAAAAAAAAAAACTTCATATATACGGTTTTTTATTGAATCAAATAATCAAAAAAATCTTATACCAATATCCTTAATGGCTTGGATGGTGATTCCTTATCGTCGAATTGTCGTCCCCTTCTATTTATCTATTTTGTGGTAATACGTTATAACAATCCAGACCGGGTTGCTCCGGTAGTTTTGAAGATAGTGAGCTAATTTATCTATCAGTATGGGTGTTGTAGGTTCAGTTTCCACCGAAGACTCTGCGTGTTTCACTACAACGAGTGAAGGTCTTCGTTACTATATTCGTTAAATTGAGTAAGAATGTGATTTTTAATTGTATTGTAATTCTAAATCAATAAATAAAACCAGACCCTCTCTGATGATATATCGATTTAAAAAGAATTTCTTATTTCTCGTACCGTGAAATTAATAATTCCAGCCATCTGAGCCATCTTAATTAAATTTCTTTTCGTAAAAAAGAAAGAAAAATTATTGAACTTAAAAACTGTAATTGTACTTTTACTTATTGAAAACACCACGGGCCCAAACCCTAATGCTTAGAGTTCCAATATTGGAGCTGCATACATTGCTACCAACGATATGTGCACCTTTGGAATCAAGCAAATGGTTGAAAAGCCCTTTATTTCTGTTGCTTCTTAAAATAAATGTGAAATCTAAATAAAACTTTTTACTTTACCATACGTAGCAGAGAATGACAAAAGTATTATTATTAGTACTTATTAAGTATTTGAGGCAAAACATGTATAAATATACATATATGTAAATAAACATACTCATATCAATTTCAACTTAAATAACTACAAGTATAGGCAGAGAATAAGTGTTCGCATACTTGTTCATTATTTTTCGCAATACAACTAAGTATAAGTAAAAGTTGGATAAAGTATTGGCTATACCCATACTTGTAAGTATAGAGTGGGAATAAGTACAAGTATGTAAATAATCTAAGTATATATATATATATATATATGTAACTATATGTATTAATTATTTCACAATTTAAAAATACGTTCATTCCTTCATCCTAATTATTTAGGTTTTCCATACTTAACCAATGTTTGGTTATAAACAAAATATTGCTAAACATCATACACCGTTTTATACACACAATTCCTAAAAGTAGTTGTTTTACTTATAAGTAGACTTAGAGAATTATAACTACTTTTCCATACTTATAAGTATTAGGTAGTTATAAGTATGGGTATGAAAGATACCCATCACATTATCTACCTACAACCAGTTGTACTCATACATGTATTACGTATACATTTTTAAGTTCGTTGTGTATAAATAATGTTTGTTATAAGTATTGAGTACACCCATACTTATTTCACTGCAAATGCGTATTTTCTTTGTTATAAGTATAGGTATAACTAATACCCAAAAATATGTGTAAATACTTAATTACATTTATTTAATAAGTACTTTTTGTCAGTCTCTGATACGTAGTATAACGTATAGTAATCATGAAAAAATCGAGGTCGAGATTTCGACGGATTTATATGTTTTGAGGTCCCCTGAATCCATTTCGGCTATTTTCGCGATGATGTCTTTGGGTGGGTGTGGGCGTGTATGCCACTATTTTTGTGGAGTTTGTACAGGTCATACCGTTTGACATATCAAAATGAAATTTAGTATGTGCCTTTGGTATATAGAGATGAAGAGCTGTATAGTTTTTGGGCATAATCGGGAGGGGGCAAGGGGTAGTTTCCTTATCCCCAAATTTTGTGAACGCTCTACAGGTCATACCATACGACATATTAAAACGAAATTTAGTATGTGCCTTTGGTTTATGGAGATAAAGAGCTGTAAAAATGTTGGGCATAGGCGGGAAGGGGCCAGGGGTAGTTTACTTGCTCCCAAAATTTTGTAAACGCTCTACAGGTCATACCGTATGACATATCAGAATGAAATTCAGTACGTGCCTTTGGTTTATGGAGATGAAGAGCTGTATAAATTTTGGGAATAATCGGGAAGGGGCAAGGGGTAGTTTACCTAACACCCTAAATCGAAAATAATTAATTTTTTGATGCGAATATACTTTGCAATTTTATTCTTTATGTAATATATCCATAAAAATATATGTATGTTTCCATTGGGTATGGTAAAGTTGAGTGTAGGCCACTCCAGTTTTATTTTATTCAGAATTAATTTATTCAAACGATATTTTTTAAAACAATATATTTGTGGCAGACTTTAAGTACCAGTTAATTACAATTATTTTTTCTTTGGACATAATTAAAAAAGAAAAATTGTTTATAACAAAAAAAGTCTCAGCAGTCAGAGTATTTAATAAACCAAAAATAATCTCTTGAGCTTAGTAACCTTTGGCCATTTTAACGGTTGTCAAATGGAAACAGTTTCCTAGCAGGGACTTAATAAATGTGTTTCAGACATACTTATACATATATGTATGTACATGCATACATATGTACATATGCATGAGTTCACAAAGTTCCAAGTACAACATACTTAAACAATGCAGAAATGAAAATGTATTAATTATTTTTTTATATGTAGGTATACATGCGATTATGGATTCATAAAAATGCTATAATTTACAGTTGCGTTACACTAAAAACTAACCTAAAAAGAAATTTCTCCAAACATGTATTTTTCAAACCAACTGTTAGTCATGGAGCATTAAAAAGGAATAAATGTGGTGGCGCTCTTATGAAATTCAGTTTCTTAATGTAATAATTTCTCAGAGGATATCTTAGTTAAAACTAATCTTAAAATGACTATCACAAATGGAAAGATTAATAAGTATCTGGGCACCATCGCAGACATTGTACATGAATACATATTTTAACCCTTGTAATTTTTTGTTTATGTCGAGTATACTCATCATGGCGAAATGAAAATTTTTTGCATAATGTCGAGTATACTCGTCATCAAGATAAAAAAAAATTGCATTCATATTATAAATCAATTAAACAACTATAATCTTTTTTTCTTGAAACAAGGCAAATAAAGAGCTTTTAAAAAAATATAAACATAAATTTAATACTTTTTGTTTTTATTTCTATAATGCTAAAATTTCATCTTCGTAATGTATATTTTTTATCAATGAAATAAATTATGTTTGTTTACAACGTAAACAATTACGATTTTCTATAAAAAACAACAGACAACGCTTGATTTTTTTTGTCACATTTTGTAAAATTATACAGCAAGGTATGTATTTTTATCTTACTAGGTAGTGTCGTCCGCCCAGCTGATTTAGTAGTTCGACATGTCAAAAGTTGTATGCGTTTAGAAATTTTCTAGTGCAGAAGTGAGAAAGCAATATAACACATACACGCCTTCTCAATTTTTTTTCTTTGTTTTTTGACATTTCGAACTACAAAGCAACAACAAAATGCCATGTTGTTCTTGTATTGTTGTATTTGTTGTAGGAACGCCTTTTATCTTACCTTTGTAAGATAAATATATGTACATTGTTGTACAGCAAAAAAGTATTCTTTAGCAAGCTTTATCACTTTCTCTCCTGCATCACTTATATCAACAAAATGGAACTGCTTCAAACGAAAAATACATGGTAAGTTATAAAGCTTAAAGAAATTGTTGTTCCCTATCCTGCCGAAGTTTTTTTGATGTGCAATAAAAAAAACGACCTGTCAGAGCTTGCTAAGCTGTTTTCATGTTACATACAGACCCAGAAGAACAATTATGTACACGAAAATATTTACATTAGGCACGATTTACAGTTTCTTCCGAGTGAACATTTTCATATTGGAAAAGTTTTGAAAACTCTACGTGATTGATTCCTTACATCGTCTGAGGCACGTAAATCACGGACTAAGTATGTGATACAGTTTTGGCTGACCGAATATTTAAAGTAAGCAAACCAGTGATCTAAATTTTGCATTGCGCTGCATTTTCTCATAATCGAGAATAACTGTACTCGTAAATTGGTTAACCTTGTTAGCTAACATCGAAGAATCAAATAAGTATTTTCAGCGTAAAACCATTTTCTTACATCTCATCAACAGCACAATCTATCAGTTCCAGTGTATCAAGTCGGTAGCCAAAGGCAGATAAATGTAGTTTCGGAGATTATCATATTTCGTAACGACAGTTTTTATACATAAATTGCCTTTTCCCCCTATTATTCCCTCTGAGTCCGACATTTGAAAACAGATGCAGCCTATTGCACCTTCTAAATAGGAAATACAATTGGACCTTATTGTATTGTATTGGACCTTTATTAAAATAATTTACATATAAGGTGTGATACATATCGAGGTACTTTTTTCAATAGCTTTTTTTTGACAGATCAGGTGTGAGTCGTGTCATGCTGTCATATTATTTTTGTTTAGTATTGTTTGGCATTTCATAATGGAAAGACTTACTCCTGAATCGCTTCGCTCTATGGGCTCTAAAAAAGTTCCAAGAAGATCCGACGTTTTCGAGGCAAATTTTGTTTAGCGATGAGGCCCATTTTTGGCTGAATGGGTATGTAGACAAACAAAATTGCCGCATTTGGGACGAAGAGCAACCTGAAGAGATTCAAGAGCTGCCACTTCAACCAGATAAAACAACAGTGTGGTGTGGTTTCTTTAAAAATGATGCCGGTGCGAACGTAACCGTCAATGGCCACCGTTATCGTGCCATGATAACCGACAATTTGATGCCTGAAATTAAAGCTCGTGATCTCGGCGACATTTGGTTTCAGCAAGATGGCGCCACTTCCCACACATCGCATCAATCAATGGATTTATTGAGAGAACATTTCGGTGAGAACATAATTTCACGTTTAGGCCGATCGATTGACCACCAAGATTGTGTGATTGTGTGATATCACACCGTTAGACTTTTTCCTATGGGGATATGTAAATTTTCTGTGTTTTTTGTTTTTTTTTTTTTTCTTTAAAAAAAGTAGGGAACCTCGAAATGGATCACCCTTTATAAATAACGGACAGGCATTACTGATTCAATGGAATAGAGCTTAGAATAGCGTGGAATTTGAAACAACGCGAAATTTACGAAACAAAGTCTAATAAATTCAAACGTTTATTACTAAGCATGAGATTGCTTTAAACGCGTGGGTCGATTTTCAGCCATTAAATTTTAATGAATTCGTACTAGTAGAACTTACTAGGTAACTTATGAAACCACGAAAACCTAAAAAAACAGACGGTCACAGAGAACTGTTAAAATTATACGAGGCATCGTGAGTATGGGTTGATTGCTAAAATTAAGCAAATTCGAGATTTGTATGATAACAAGTGTTCTGATATGGTATTCAAACTTACATCACACCTATATTGTATAGGAATTACAGATTCCAGCTTTTCGCGACTTACACATCTCCAGATTTTACTCATCTTAGAGGCATTTGAATTTTATTCGTTTAAAATACTGGGGGGTTACTGCGTATTTCGATTCGAAAGAAAAATTGTTCGAAACACAATGTAAAAGGCATACAAATTCGAAAGATTTTTCTTTCGAATCGAAATACGCAGTAATCCCCCTGAGATCCTTTAAGTGTCAAAAGTTTTGGATTCGTGAAAACATCACTTTCTTATGTGCACATCACTGCATGTCCACGGACATGCGACTACGAAATTATATTCTTCTGTTCAACCTAACTTTGTTTGAAAACTGGAATCCGCAACCTTAAGCGTTTGAAACAAAACTAAAAATATAATATTAATGATAATGATAATAGAGAGCACAAGATGCAACATTCATATGCAAATTCTGATCGATGATATCATAACAATTATATGGGAAGAGAGAAACAAAAATAATATTTTTGTTGCAAACAATAAAGCACCTTTTCAAAAGTACTTAATCCAATTTAGAAAGATTATAATGTTTGGGCATGTGTGTGCACGAATGAAATTAATAACGTTACAAAGTCTTTGTTTTGGTTGGTCATTTTTGCTGTTATCAACTTTGTTGTTGAGAGCACAACAAAAGGATAAAACAAAACAAACAAGTGACCACCAGACAGCAAAAAATGCTTTAATATTACTGTTATGTATCTAATTGTGGCATTTGGGAATTTTTATTTTATTTATCACAAACACAAATCTTAGCAACATTAAATAACATCGTAACTAAATCTTCTTAAAAACTGTTTTCATTTTATTTTGACAATTTATTTAACAGTTTTAATTATACTTTGCGAGAATACAAGTTGTCTGTTAACATTTTTAAAATGTCTTAGGTATTTAACAAAATTTACTACAGCTTAATTTGTTTTTAGTGTGAGCATAGCAATTTTACCATCATTAGT
This sequence comes from Phasia obesa, assembly GCA_949628195.1. Taxonomy (NCBI): domain Eukaryota; kingdom Metazoa; phylum Arthropoda; class Insecta; order Diptera; family Tachinidae; genus Phasia; species Phasia obesa. The sequence continues at coordinate 174,106,540 of OX451215.1, read as the reverse complement.
TTAAATAAACAGGCAATAAGTTATTTAAGTTATAAACATTATCGTTACACCGTAAAACGAAAAAAGGAAAAGGGTTGTTGCCTAAATTAAATCCTTACATGTCATTAGCTTCCCCCTAAGAATTAAATGTTTGGAATGTCTTTTGAACCCTTTTTTTATTAATATAAAGCGTACATAACTGAGAGAACATAATAAATGATAGAACAGAAATTCTAACATCAAAGAATAAGAGATGTCGTGTTTAAAATTGTTGCTGAAATGGAAATAGAAATATCGAAAAATAAGCTTGTAAAGTCTTTAAGTCACATTAAAGAAATTAATATGTTTCATAAAGATCTCAAAACATGGCTTCATTAGTGTTCACTTTCTATTGCCGTTATTTTACTTTCTGTTCTGTAATTGCATTTTTGTAGTTACTTTTTTCCGTAAAAACACATATATGTAGCAGTAACTAGCTGTTTTACTCGATTTTTCTTTGAAAGTATTCCACAGCAATTGTAAGACTCTTAACTTTTATAGTGCTTCGATTATGGTTTATGTATTTACTTTATATAAAGGTACCCATCCCTGGATAAAACTCTAAAATTTATAAAAAATTCTAAAAATTATTGTAAAGCTCTGTAAAAGGTGCTTAAAATATCTTAATAACGTTGTAATTCCACAAAGTAAAAATACAAATTTTATTCAATTGGCGCCTAATGTCACGCAATAGTCTTTAAAATATTCCAGTTTTAAACCGAAAATTTCAGTACCTTTAAACGGCTTTTACTCCACTTTCTCTTGGAAATGAGATATGAAAAAAGTATCCTATATTGGAATCAGGATACTTAGGTACCTCCTCACAAAAGTTTGTTAAAATCCATCCAGTAGTTTTTACGTGATGCGAACACAAATGAAAAGATGACAGTCAGACAGACAGAAATGAGTTATTATTTTATTATATGTGTGTTTGTATAGATATAGATAAACTTCTCTTTGAAAGGCATATATTCAGTTTTATCTTCTCCATATCAGGTATGTATATGATGGAAAACGATCGATTTTAAAACGGTCGTTTTCAAAGGGTGTGATAAATTTCGATCGATTTTGAGAATTATTTTTGAACCCATCTCAAAAATATTAAAAAAAAATTAAAAATTAGTAGAAACAAATTTTTTACAAAACAACAAAAAATCGATTCTTTTTCAAACTCGTTTTCCATCACATACATACCTGATTATTTATCTTTATTCCATAATAATAAACAGTTTAAACAAATTACAATATGTAATAAAATAATTTTTTGTTGGGAGATTATCAGCTGTTTCTTGCTTCTAAGAACGTTGTCAGTTTTGTTTTTAACAGATTCGTCCGCAAGAGATCGGAAAAGAACAGAAAAACTAACTCGATGTACACATTTCTATTTATCAAAAATAGATCAGCTGTTTCGTAACAAAACGTAAAGTAAAAACTAAAGGCAGAGTTACTCTTACGTAAACGTATACTTATTGAATTAGCTGTTTCGTTTTGCTTACCTAAGTTGTGTATAAATAGGTACTCTTTCGTAAACTTGACTTTGCATTGCGGACGAACCTAAAAAATTAGATTTTTTCTACATATTTACGTCCCAGCTGTTTTATATTTTTATTTTTCCAAGGCATATTCATCAGGTAACCTCACTATGAAGGGGAAATTTTCAGGCGAAAATTTTTAATTTATTTTTATATGGAGTTTGATAGTTCAACTTTCATTTAAGGGGAAAAATTGTAAGTTTAACTGTCAAAATCCATATAAAAAAAATTTATTATTTTCGCCTTAACATTTCCCCTCCATAGTGAGGCTATCTGATGAATGTGCCTTGTATTTTTCTTTATAAGCAATGTTGTCAACAAACATTTTTATGCAGTGATTTTCGAAATTATTCCATTTATATGTTTTAAATTATTATAGAATGTTTTATCACTTTGTGTGTAGATTTGAAATAAAAATCGATTGTTGCGATAAATAAGTATGATCAAGAAGTTTTTTATGTATATGTGTATGTGCATATTATGATAAAATGCAAAAATACGAAATATATTTGTAGTTTTTTATATATATATATAAAAAAAAAAGTTGCATTGTGTTAGAAACTGATGTTCTCTAGAATGCGAGAATCGATTTTGTTTCCGCAAAGTTTATATGAAAAGTGACGTCAATACCAAGGTTTTTATGTACAAACGGTCTCTGTATGTGTATTGGTTGATGAGTTATAGCCGGAATAGTTGGCGTGGTACATCCCATACAAAGTAAACAATTATTATCGTGTTCCTGGCGAACTGCAATAGATAGCGCCTTGAAACTTAGCAAGAGTAGCCTTTTTGCTAAGGTGCATATTCTGCCAAAATACAGAATGAATTGGGACAGTGGGCGTGATACCTCCCATACAAAGTGAAAACTTATTATTATGTATATAGAGAACTATAATAGGTATGGTATTCAAAGTAAAGTACAAGTAAACCCCATACCCATGCGGATACTCTAGAAAAAACCAGTCTGAATTGGGACAGTGAGCGTGGTACCCCCCATACAAAGTAAAAATTTATTATCCTGTATCTAGAGAACTGCAATAGATAGCGCCTTGGAATTTTGCATAAGTAACCCCCATATTAAGATACATTGTGTAGAGAAACACAGACTGAATTTGAATGGAGGGCGTGGTACCTGCTATACAAAGTGAAAAATTATTATCGCGTACCTAGAGAACTACATTAGGTATAGTCTTGCAACTTTGCACAAGTAACCCTCATACTAATGTGCATAGTCAAAATACAAACTGGATAAGAATACTGGGAGTGGCACATGCACTCAGGGCATACAGGTTCTTTAAACATTTCACACATATAGCGAGTTTTTATCGTCCAATTTGTATCATATCATGGTTGGGGTTTTTTATGCTCAACTTTCAAAGGATAGTGTCCTATATAATCTAGTCTAAATTCTGGAATACCTTTAATTTGTTTTTCAACTTTTTACGTAGTTCAGAATCTGTACGGGGTCTACCTCGTTTTTGGTTAAGTTTACCTATGTGTATTAGTGAGTTTGCGAATGAGGCTTTGAACTCTAGAAGAGACATACTTTTACCTTATCATATTTGAAAAGAATCCAAGAATTCGTAAATGAGATAATGAGAAATTGGAATGCAATCCTGTGATAAAACTTTTTGCGTTTCAGAAAGTAGGGATATTGTGCCAAAATGCGGTGACGTGGATCGTCACCCCTGAATTTGTTATATTCGGTTATGGCGAAAAGGCTTGTTATTGTTATATATATTTTAGTTTTATGATCCCATAATCTAAAGGGTTTATACTAGCATATGTTGATATTATATGGAAAACAATATTATCATTCCATCTTAGAATTGATGTTATCAGAAGATGTAACGATAGAAACTCGTTCACGTTTTTGTAGAATCTTTTCAAAAACGAGCTTTGTTAAAGCCCAACCAAAACGGTTTTGTAACAATGTACACATTTGTTTACTGTTATAATTGACAACAAAATGCAGCTAATAATACAAATTAAGATTTCTAAACTAATACAATCATTGAAAGGGATTATATTTTACTGAACTGATATTTTATTTGCCAAGTAATAATTTTGATTTGATATAAAAATTATTGATTTATGTATTTTTGTTTAAACTTCAAATATGAAACGTTTACGTATTTTTAGTAACTTTAAAACGTTGAAGGTGTACGAGTAATGAAGCCCTAATTCTACCTTAAACTGCTTATATTTCCAGGGTAAACGTCATGAATGTATAAAATTTTGAGTTTTGTATGGTGCTCCACCATCATACGACTTTTGACTTAAATATTATTTCAATATTTGCCTCTTCCAGGGTCTGTAGCCAACCTATACTTTTGTATAGGAAGTCAAAACGCCCGAACAAAATATATAGATTAACGTTTAACGCTTCCGTATAGGCATTTAGAATTCCCAAATTCAGATTTTATATGTCAATTTAAGCTTTATATGGTGCTAAACCTAAATATGACATTTTATTTATAATTTATGATAATGTGAGTTTTGCATGGTGCTCCACTAGATTTCATTAAAATGTTAATTAATATTTTCTCTTTTTTATGTTATAGTCGAAAATAAAGCAAAAGCACGTGGCTAATTAATGTAACCAGTTATAACTGTACACCAACAAATCACTCCGTATCGGTGTAAAAAGTACGGTAAGTACGGATTTTCTGAAATAAAGCCCAAAACGCTAGACTCAAAAACGGATTTATCAAGCTCGGAACTCTTAATTTAAGATTTCGATTTCAAGCCGATAAAGTCTTGTTTTAAGAACGATTATTTCACGAATTCTTGTCTTAATATAAGCTCATAATAGTGCTTGATATAGTCGAAAAATGAGAATGATTTAAGAAACACCAAGATGAAATCAATTCCAAAATGTTCTTATTTTAAGAAATATTAACTTCATTTCATCTCGAATTCGTACTTAATTTAATCTAAAATCAATTCAATCCGTCGTTTTTAAATCAATTCCATGATTTAAAAACGACGTATTGAATAGATCTTTAAATGCGCTTACTTTCAAAAAACTTTTCTTCAATTTGGCCTAAATTTTTCGCCGAAATTATCTAAAAAATTTTAATTTATTTTATTTATAAAAAATATTTTTTTACAATTTTTATGTGTATGTAATAGAAATAAAATGAATTATAAGAGCAAATTGTAAAAAATTCTACAACAAGACTGCAAAAAAAAATCAAGGCATACTTATACAGGTATAGGCATGGTAAAATACCTTTTACTACTCTCCTCTAACTAATCAAATCCGAAATTTCTGATCAATAATTCTTGGAAACATAAACTTATGTGGGTGCCCACTTATTTAGACATTAGAGGGAACGTACATGCCGACAAATCTGCAGCCGAAGCCCACCGACGACCTCTGGAGAAACCCCATCCTGGGAACATGGAGATTTTTTAAGAGTTATAAATTCCCAAAAGAGCTATAAGTGTTATAAATTCTCAAAATTGAACTTAATATCAACATTATTACAAAAATTACAATTCTGAAGGTAAAAAGTAAATGTACCCTAAAACATGCTGTGTACAACTAAGAATTGAACATTGCAAATTTTCACACAAACATTTTCTAAATAGAAAAGAAACCTTGCAATGTGATGAATTGCGCCACTTGCAATTCATCACAAACTATGTCTCACCTTCTAAATGAATATACTATTTTCGACACGTCCAGGCGAAAAATATTTAATGATTGCACACCTACTGACCTTTTAAAAAATATCTGTATAGATAACATTAAATAAATCTGTAAACTTATATGTAATAGAAAATAAGCTCCTAAACTAAATATAAATTTAATTTTTGGGTCGGAGGCAATTCGTAGCTATGCCCATCTTTATTTTAATTACACTAATTGTATTATGTAATTAAATAAAAAAATAATTAAAAATAAAATAAATGAAATATTTTTTATTATATTGATGCTATTACTATTATTGTTTTCCAAAGTCTCGCAGCTATATTCGGTCCATAAGTCAAAGAGCTTTTGTATGTATTCAATTACCTTAAGGTCCTTGGATAATATACGTCTTAACCTTGACCGAGTCAATGGATTCGCAATACGTTGCCCACGAATCCCTTTTTGCCCTCTTTAGAGATCTCGTATACTTATTGAAGGCTATCCTATAGCTGTCCCAATCCTCAATCCAACGTTTAGTTTTTGTTCTATTGAACAGTCTTCTTACAGTTAACCTTTGATGCTTCAGACACTTAGTCCATCACGAAGGCTCATCCCTTTTTCCTGGGAAATATTTTGGGCAGGCCAGCACAAAACTTTCTTTAAATGCTTGTGTGATTTTATTCATGACCTCATCCCCTTCACTTTGTGACTGTCCCAATAGATCTCAATTTGTTTTCCTAGGTATAATTAGGTGTCACGATTTGGTTTAATAAAGTTCAATTTAAAGAATATTTTGTTATGATCCGAAAAAGAACAGTCCGTCGAAAACTTCCAGTCTAATAGGTCAAAGTGATATCTATAACCTCTTCCCTAAACATGTCCACTGACTAACCTTGTCCTCTGTAACCATGTCATACAGGGTGTAGTCTGCCGTCCTCAGCCCGCAAACCCTGTTGTTGTTTATCCAGGGCTCTGTGATCATAGCAACGTCTACTTGCGACTTTGTAAGGTATAACGTCTATTCACTCCACACGAGGGATTTTTCAAAACAAAATACCAAAAATATTAAGAATAAAATTTAAAAATAAGGTATTACCAGCAGTAAAGAAAAAGTTTAATCTGTGCTCTAGTCATCTAAATTGATTTTTGTATAATCATCTAAATTGATATTTTTTTTTCTTTTGATTCGACCTTTATAAATCCCCCTCTTCTGTATTGGCTCTGTACAAACATTTTTATATTAACGAATTAAATCGAAGCACTAACGACGCAACATCGAAATCACAGAAATTTTAAAAGACGTGATACCGAATCGACGCAAACCGGGTTATAGGTGTATTCATTATCAAAAGGTAAATATTCTTTATACAAAATTTTAACGTTTACACGCATTTAAGACAATTTTTATATGTATGTAGACAGTGGCACAGAAAACTCTGCATGTCCTCCAATTATCTCAATAATATATCTATTTATCAAAGTAATATATGCAAGATATAGAAATTTCTTTTAACCAAATAAACTGGCAATAGGAACAAGTAATAATAGTGGAACAAAATCAGCAAAAAATCATTTTTACGGCACAGAAAAGTCTACATACTATATACAAAAAAATGATTTAATTTCTATTAAACATGTTGCCGAAGTTCCAATTAATATTTTGTGGGTCCACATATATGCGTTAAAACCGCCACCAGCCTATTTTTCATGAAAAATACCAAAACTTCTACTAAAATATGATTCCATTAGTGCTCGATGGGATTTAAATCGGGTGACTGAGGTGGATAATGCAGTTGGCGAGGTATGTACATTATATATAAGCTTTTCTTTTACAATGCCGGCATTGTGCTTGGTAACGTTATCTTGCTAAAAATGCCAGCCAGCATTTAGTCTCAGTTTGTTTATCAGTTTCTTAAAGAAGATTTAAAATAACAAATAGGCCCATCGTGGCCATAATAAATACAAAATTACCCACACCAGCAGCTGATATGCGACCTTAGAGCATAATATTACCGCCACCATGTATCACAGTTGGAAGTAAATGATAGTAACTGGAAGTAAATTATATAGACAATAGTTCATAATTTTTTTAAGCTAAACTCTCTGTCTCCCATTAGAACCTAATAGGTCAAATTTACTGACGTCGCTAAACATAACATTAGCCCAGAAGAGGTTTAGTTGTTAACGTGGTCTTTTGCAAATACTATGCGTTTTGTTTCATTAATATCGTTGATGTATGGCTTCTTCCTGGGCATACAACTAGGAGATCCATAATTTCTAAGTATACTTCAAACTGTTTGGGGTATTGTAATAATATTATTAAATTCTAGGTATTTTGTGACTTCCATTGCTGTGTTTTTTCGATTTTAGTTTATCTTTCCAAGATTCTGGCGTTTCATACGATTAGTTACTTTGGGTGGACGGCCTTACTTTCAAAGCATTTTATATCTTTACAGTTTTTACAGTTTTTTGCACTTTGTACAATTTCCTTGGAACATACAACTAACTCACCACTTTTTATTAATTTCATTAACTATTTTGAAAAAAAATATTAATACAAAATAAATAAAAAAAATATTAATAAAATAGTAACTATGAATTTCTTAAGAGCTGACAGAAATTGGTAACACTATTTATTTTGCATGATTGATAATATTAGCATTTCTAAGCTAGCAGTATGTAGACTTTACTGTGCCCAAAAATAGGATTTTTGTTTTTTTTGTTAATATGCTATCTTATTTACAATTATTATTAGGTTTTTATTCCTATAATAATGTTATCGTTTAATAGAAATTTATTTTATAAATGTCCCTGGGGCTTTACAGTATTAATATATATTCAAAAGTATGTAGAGTTTTCTGTGCCACTGTACATGTGTATGTATGTACATAGGTATGAAGCAAAACACTGCATGAGCACAAAAAACGATGCTCATAAGTCGCTCATTATGATAATTCATTGAATTTATTTCTGTTCATTGCACACGAGTAACGATGTGTGGACAATAATAAATAGATAAGACCAGCGAGCTATATGTATATTGCAATGAGCTTGCAGAGTTTCCATAAGCAAGTTTGAATAAATATGAGTAAATGTTGAACGTAATAACAATAAACTTGGTTGAGTTTAAGCAGTTTTATGCTTTGAGCGAAAGACGAATACAGTTCGAGTGTACAAACAAAAACCATAGATTTTTTAAACAACATTTCTTACGATCATTTTAAGGGGTTAATTTCTTAAAAAATAAAAAAAACTACTGCAAACAAAAAGCACTAAGCCTTCTCCAAAAGTTTAACAAAACTACAAAACAAAACACACTAGCGGTATTGAAGCAAATGGTCTTGCGAAAGTGCAAATGCGTTATATCTTTCAAATTTAACAAAAACAATAGGTATTTTGTTGTTGGATTTCACAAGAAAGCTGTGTATTGCACGTTTGCAAGACCATTTGCATCGAACACTGAAATCCACTACTGAGTATTTCCAACATGAGACGAGTAAGCCCGGCGCACACTAGTATAGAATGTTTGTTTTACTCGGTCATCTCAATACGTTTATGACACGAAGAGATACATATGGTATGATTAGGCATGTGTTCAGTAAGGTTGTTACTGTTCGAGTATGATCTCTTGCTGATGGGCTTATGAGCACACCTATTAGATGAGCTTGGTCATGCAACTCTTTCAACATGAAGCATAAATTAATTATTCCAGTTGAAGGGTTAAAATTTAAACTTTATATTCATTCACAATAATGCATACAAAATATTTGTCGGCAATTTGCCTACTCAAACGCAATCTGTTCTTTACAAATTATCGTTATAAAAATACATGGAATTTAATTGTACAACGTAAAATGCACATTAAGGCAGCTTTGATAGATTTAAGTGGTACACTGCATGTGGAAGACCAACCAACTCCAGATGCTCCCAATGCACTAAAAAGGTTAGTTTCTTTACGTTTTATTGAAAACAATTTTTGCACTTATACCTATGTACAAATGTATGTACTTAGATTACGCGAGTCTGGCGTGTTGGTTAAATTTGTTACAAATACCACCAAAGAATCTAGGAAGACTTTATTAAACCGTTTACAAGCTATCGGATTCGAAGTCGATGAGGAAGAAATACACAGTTCTTTGAGTGCAGCGGTGGAATATGTTAAGAAAGAAAAGTTGAATCCCTTCTATTTGGTTAGTAAAGATGCCCGCACAGACTTTCCGGAAAATGATGAAAGTAAACCATTTGATTCGGTGGTAGTAGGCTTGGCACCGGAAGAATTTTATTATGAAAATCTTAATAAGGCTTTTAAGTAAGTTTATTTCCTTTTTAACGTTTCTTGTGCAGTACTTAAAAAATAATTACTTGATAGCATCTTATTGGCCAACAAAGATCATAAATTAATTGCCATACACGAGGGTAAATACTATAAACGTAAAGATTGTTTAGCTTTGGGTCCCGGCTGTTTTGTCAAAGGTTTAGAATATGCCGCAGGGACAAAGTCCATATTAATCGGAAAACCAAATGAGTATTTTTTTAAAAGTGCCTTAACTAATGATGTTAGTATGGATGAATGTGCTATGATTGGCGATGTAAGTTAAGCTATGTAAATGCTGTTTGATAATATTGCTTATGTGCGGCATTTTTAAGGATCCTAAAGATGATATTGTTGGTGCTATGAAGGTCGGCTTAAAAGGTATACAGGTTAAAACTGGTAAATATTTGCCCGATGTGGTAGTTAGTCCACCACCTACTGTGTTAGTACGGAATTTTTCAGAAGCCGTTGATTGGATTTTGAAAAATAAACAAAATAAAGAATAACTTTAAGAACAGAATATAGATTTATCTTAGGAATGTACGTATGAATGTAGTTTTCTATTATCAATTTTTAATTTCTTAAGGTTTAATTTTAAAATATAAAATATTATAAAATTAGTAAAATGTGCAATTTTCTTATGAATTACTTAATTTTACTACAAAAATGAAAAAATAACACTTCAACCATTTATTTAAGTAGTTTGTTATAAAATTAACAACAAGGAACTCACAAAATTCTCAAAAATGTTTGTGTGTAGAACACCTTTTAAGTGATTTTAAATCAATGATAAAAAGTGAGTTTCAGAAGAGGTCCATTAACCCCTGGGCTAACGGACTTTCATGTTCACTGAGTTTGATTTCAGCAGGATACTCTTAGTTTTATTCCCGAAAAGGGAAGATTGTTTGGTATCAAAGGTGAATACGGGCACCGATGCTGGAGTCCATATTCTAGAAACTAGTATATTGTTGAATGTAGTCATACAAAGTTGAATGTAGTGTGCTTCAGTCACGCTGAACGAACTCGCAAGATTGCGCTAGGAGGAAACTAACTTTGATAGAGTTGAATTTAGCACAAACTGGACCTTGCAAAATCTGAGCTACTTCTGGGTTTAGACAGAAAAGTTCTGTGAGTCGTGGTAGGTATGCTAGTCTTAATATTAAAAAAATTTATACAAAATGCTTCTTAATTAATTAGATTTTCTCTAAATCTTATAGTTTAGGATATGTTAAGAAGGGTGTTTGCTAGAAATGGCACATCCACTGGGAGACCCGGCATGTAAAATCCTTCGCCTAGCCATCTAAGCTTGTTGCTCCATAATACCGGAGAGTGACACCTAAAAATTACTTTGACTATTACGCACTTACATGAAAAAGAGCATTTTTAATTAGCTGCAAATGTCCACGTGTTAAAATTCAATTAAACCTTGGAAAATAATCTAATGTTGATAAATACTCACTTAAAATGATCAGTAAAGCGGTTACTTTTATTTTTATTTAATTTCGAACTTAATTTAAATTTAGTCTAGTTATGTACAATATAATTGGCAATTAAAAGAGCATCTATAAATATATTTTACACTGTTAATTATTATGTTTTTTAAAAGTTTTTCACTGTAAGTTAACTTTTTACTTGCGTTTTGTTATTTAAAAAATTATTCATAATATTAATTAATATTATTTTTATTATTCTTATTATTCTTATTAATACTACTACTGTTATTTCTTTTCGCCAAATAACATATTATGTGGAAGAGCTGCACGTGAACGAATTTTAGTAGTCATTTCATTTAAAACAGGAGCAGAAGAACTAGAGGCAAGGTCGTCAGCAGTAGTTATTGAACTATCCATTATTGGTATATCGTACGTTCCATTACTTCTAAGTGATAGCTGAGAACCGCTTAAATTGTTATTCGAAAGTTTAGAAAGATTTTCAGTTATAGACTCAAACAAATCCGTAATTTTTTCTGAACTATTTTGTGCCAAAAAATGCTGAAGTAATTGCTGTTGGATGAAGTTTTCTTGTTGTGAATCTTTAAGTAAAGTAACATGTTCCGATATGCGACACTCTAAAATTACCAAATTGCATGATAACTTTATGGCATACGTTGATAACCGCTGCAGTAGATATTTCGCTTCTTCTATATTTTTAATATTGTTAATAATCGTTTGAATATTGTTGAAATTGTTTATGTCTACATCTTTTGTGTCATCCAATTCCATTATTGTTTGCTGTATATTTTTAATGCTGTCTTGAATATAGTTTAAATTTGACTGAATGGAATCCTCCTCGCTTTCTAGCTCGTTGTTTTGCCTTACGTTATCATTTTTCAAATTTGACAACGTCTGTTTTAGCGTGTTGCGCTCTTCTATAAGGCGTTCCAATTCTTGTTCGAATTGCAGTAACATATGACGATTGCGAGCAGCTTTATCTAGTGCTTTCAATAGATTATTCCAGTTTTCAAGAGCAAAATGTGCATCAAATAATCCTTTATCATGTTTTTTCAATCGAAATGATGAAGAAATCGATCGTTGACTGCGCCTTAATGATGAAACTTCCTCTGTTTTGCGCTTCAGAATTTGATCTTTGGCTCTCATTTTAGCCTGTAAGGTTCGAACAGTATTTTCTTGTATCCGTTGTGCTTTTTGTAGTTTTGCTATTTCACGCTTTTTACGGGTTTCTTCTAATTTATGTCGATTACTTTGCTCTGCTATTGTTTTCATTAGTCTTGCTTTAATAGTCTTAAGGCCACTTAATTGTTCCCGCAGATTTCGTAACTTTATTTCTTGTGTCATAATCTCCTGCTGTTGACGAGCGTGTTCTCGTTGGGCCAGCTGTAATTTTTTCATTTCATTTCGCATGGTCATAATCTTGCGTTCATATTCATCGCGAACTTTATTAACCTTCTCATCTTTATGGTTTTCTACAGTGGAGCCTATATTAACCAACACTTCATCTCGTTCCTTTTGAGTACTTAAAATTTTTGAACTCAAAAGCATTAATTTATCTTCATAGCGTTGTTTCATCAGTTCCATTCTTTTATGCGACAATTCCAATTGTTCAATCAGCTTAGTCTTTATTTCAATATCACAATTCACTTCATTAAGATCGGCATGTACATCGTAAGCTTTTTCTCCTTCTTCATCAGTTTCATCGGTGTCACTTCCCTCTGCAGCAGCAGTAGTTTCATTAAAGGAAAATGATTTTGTCATTATATATTCTTTTTCTTTTCTAACTTCTCGTTTTGCAAGTTCTATAATACTTTCATCATTATCACATGTCATTAATTTGTTGTCTGAGACTGGTGGGGATTCACCAAACTTTTTAAGTTGTTGATACATCTCTTCAGATTCTATTAACTTTGCCTGTAACTGTTCAATTTCTAGCAAGTAGCCAGCAATCATATTTTTCATAGACTGATCAGTATCTACTAACGGCGACCAAGAGCTCATTTCTTTTTCTAATAGTAATTGTGCATTCTTTTCCGTAAGAACATTAATAGTTTCTTGCATAGATTTTAAACGTTGCTGAAGGCGTTTGTTATCGTGTAATAACATTTCATTTTCATAAAATGTATCCGATATAGAAGCATTGCCCTCGTTATCAACTAAACGTTTACCCTGTTTAATTTCTAATAGTTCTAACTGCAACGAAGCTACTTCTCTGCGTAGTTGGGAAATAGTACGCGAATCTTGATCTTGGTTTACTTGAACTTTATTTTTAATGTTTCTTGCTCTGTTTGCGTATTTCAGCGTATTTAAAGTTTCCATAAAATCTCGGTCACTTGGTGATATGCAAGCAATCATGATAGTTTGACTGTTACCGCCAAGCGAGTCTTGAAGCAATCTGGTTAGTTTTGAATCTCTGTACGGCACATGCATTGCTTTTTTCGTTTTATCGCCTAAGGCGGAAATACAATTACCTAGTGCTAATAAACCACAGTTTATTGAAATTCCCTCTCGTGCTCGTTCGCCCGTGGCGCCAGTACGTTTTAAACGTTCTGACCCAGCCAAATCGACAAAATGAAATTTTGAAGTTAAGGTTTCTAGATCATCTTTTACAAACTCACTATGCGAGGAAACATAGCGTTGCCTTTTTATTAAGATCGTAAATATTGCATGAGACCTAGACGACTGGTCGTTCATTTGTGTGGATGCAGTTGTACGAGCTAGGGCACCTTGCTGCAGACATCTTAATGCATCCGAGGGAGTATGGATGGGCTTAATTGATGCACCTACAACAGATATTTGTCCATTTTCATTTTCTTGTATTTTAAAATTTTTTTTCTTGTTATATGGATCTAAAAGATCATTTATATCTTCGTTGTAAAGTTCGATGAACTGCACGGCAACACTAAATTCTGCATTATCACTGTTGGTGTTATTGTCATGAATACGTGCAAATAAGTGGTGAACGGCCCGTGGTATAATGCCCTGTTGTTGGTCGCATAATTCATAGTCAAATCCTGAACCCATTGTATACGTTTTACCAGACCCAGTTTGCCCATAGGCTAATACAGTAGCATTTAAACCTCTCAATGACCCTTCAACAAGGCGAAGCACACATCCGTCATAAACTTCACTTTGTTTTGACCCTGTATCATAAACATAATCATAGGTAAAAGCCTTGTCTAGTCCAAGAATTATTTGAGGTTCATTAGGCAAAACACTTGTACACACTCGGCACATATCTATAATTTCTCTTGAGTTTTGTGGCCGTATTCTTACTGCTACTCGAACCGAAGAATCCTTTTCATAATCTGTTTCATCCGTCATCCTTGATCTGTTTATGTTTGTTTACTTAACAAAACAATAGTCAAATTACATACATAAATGTAAAACTATCACGAAAAATAATACTTCTCACTATTACTGGTGTGCGTATATGGATATAAAATAAAAATTTCAAGGATAAAATTCTATTTTTAATGAAAAACTAGTTCAAATAAAATTAAGAAACATTTTGTTACAAGATCAAGATCAACAGCTGTCGTCTTTTTATTTATAATCTGCGAATACAAAAGAAAAAGAAAAAATTTAAATAAGTAGTGAATTTCATTAACAATTAAGAACTTAAAAACATGAATAATTCTAACCATAGCTAAGCCTTCATCTTATAGTTTATCTCGTTAATATTAGTAACAATAATAGTATTTAAAGTTTTGTTTTAAAACTAATTAAAAAAATAAAAATTTTAAGTGTTCGCAGATTTAGTTAAAATTTCTTCACCATACAATGCAGTTATGGCCACCAAACGAGAATCTAAGTAGTTGTGTTCAATTTCGCAACGATTACCGATACCAGCAAGTTTAACAATTTGTTTAACACTGGAATTTCGGGGTAAAAATAAAGCTATATTTTGTGAAACATTTGTGGAAGCATTTACCAATTCTGAAGCTTTGACCGGTAACAAATATTTCTCAATATCAAATTCTTTTTTATTTTTGTATTTGGGACCACCCCAGGGCGGACTTAAAAATACTATATCCGCTTTTAATTTTCCGCTGGTAGCCAGCTGCAGAAAATCACCCAAAATAAACTCAATTTTGTGAGAAACCTTGTAAATTTGAGCATTATGTTTTGCCATTTCTAGTTTTACGGGATCAATATCAATGGCTATGACTTTATTACACGTTAAGGCAAACTGTATCACATTGCCTCCACTACCACAAAAGCCATCGACTATTATGCCGCACTTAAGACGTTCCGCTAAATGTTTGGCAACTTTTTCGGGCGTTACTGAAAACCAGCTTTCACGATCCAGTCGTATGCCCTCGTCAAAGCGTGAAAAAAGACTAAAACGTTTGCGCCAATATTTTAAAAGACCCTTATCTTCCAATATGAATGAGGGAATATTTTTTAATTTACGATTTCTTTTCCTCTTTTGTACTTTGCTTGTGGGCTTTTGCTGTACACTATGTAAAGATTCCTCAATTTGTTTGATTTCCTTATAGTCATACTGATCCTCATCACTTTCATTATATTCGTTTTCCATTTCGGAATCTGAGAAAAAGTCACTATAGTGTATTATAGATTTTTTACAGGTATTCGTTTTGTTTGATTTTTGTGGCCTGCCTCCAAATGATGTTGGTAAACCTAAAATTGTTAATTGTTCCAATTCTTGACTAAGTTCAATGCTTTCAGATTGCAATTCGCTGATTTTCTTTTCACTCTCTTCTTCTGTTTCTTCCAGGTCTTCTGAAATATTCTGAGGATTTTCACAAGATTTTTTTAAATCGAAAAAATAATTATAATATATTGTTGTAAACATTAAATATTGTTCAATGTAAATTTCTTGTCTATGTTCTTGCCACAAATCTTTCCAATATTGTTCTTGTAAAATTACAACTGCTTCACTCGCTGCTTGGAGGTTATGTATTTCGGAATTTTCACTTTCACATTCTTTTTCACGTTCTGGTTTCTTTTCTGTCCCAAAATCTTGTTCTTCTTTAAGATAATTTTTATACTTGTCATTCCATGTCTGGAGGACTTTTTCCTCACCTTGCTTATTCCAAAATTTTAAAAATTGTTCTTGTTGATCTTTTTCAAAATTGTATTGAAATGTTTTTAAAAACAAGTCAAAGTCCAAACCAGTTAAATGATTTTCAAATATTTTACTGAAACTGAAAAATATCGGCTGTTTTGTTTCTATAAAATACTGGCTCATTTTTTATACTTTAAGATTTTTTAAGGGATTTGTTCTTGTAACATTCTCAATTCCAAATTACGTTGTATTAAATCACCTGCTCGAGTTATTTGTTGTACAAACCAAACTTTTATTGCTGGTTTGTAATTATCATGGAAATATTTTAAGAGCTTTTTATGCTCCTCATCATTTGTAATAAAGTTTAATTGTTCTTCAACACTTTTGGATGTTAAAAATGTGTTATGATTAGCTTGGGGATTTTTAATATTAAAAAGAACTAAGTTTCCCGTAATTTCCACGAATTTATTATTTTGTAGTTGAGTACCAAAATATGAAAATGTTAATAGACGTATTTTTAAGGTACCTTCGGGCAATGAAAAATCGCTAAAAGTAGAAGAAATAGTGAAATACGTTTGTAAGAATTAATTAATCATAGTCTTTTTTAATTGGCTTAAAACAAAACATTCTTGATTCAAGAAATAAAAAAACATTTGTATGATGTTTTGAATTAGTTTTAATTATTGTACGGTGTTTCTGAACCCTTCTTCTGCGACTGGAACTTGGCCGATTTATTTCGATTCTTTTATTAAAACAATTTCAAATGAACAAATGTAGTAGTCTAATGAACTGATGCACTGTGGAACATCATTTAGGAAGGCGGCCAAAAAATTGAAAAGTAACGTTTGTCAGTGATTTTAAAATTGTTTATCTATACATATAACAGAGAGCTCAGTCTAACTAAACACTGACAGGACAGGAGCGATAAATTTCAAATAGATATATGGAAAAAAGTCGATATTAATAATTAAATTCTTTGTGGTGTATCCTTGCTCTAAGATAAACACAAAATTTCTTTTCCGAATCGCTAAAACTTTCTATATATAAATACGATTTACCGTTAAAGGCTTTAAACAAACCCTAGCAAATACCAACTAATCGCTCAGAAATAAGTAACTTGCCGCATATTGCGTGGCCTCGGTCTTAAAAATAAATTACAAATTTTTTATTCCTTTTTTATGTTATGTAAATACCTACAAGGAGCAAATAAATTAATTGTTGGATAGTCTCGAGTTTAAAGACGAATACATTTATTTAGGGGGGGAAGATATCATTGTTTTGTATTCAGTATTCAGCGATACACTTTTTTGTTTGTTGTAAACACCTACTTTCTAGGTTTTTACTTTGCTTTGAAAAGATCGTTGTATAAGTGTAGAAAAGTCTTACTGGGGAGGCTTCAGTCAACCATAGAAATTATAATTTAATTAATGTAAATATTAGCTCATTAATGTCATCCCTAAGTTTTGGAGAACTGAAAAATGTATTATATTTTGCTAATTAATCATACCTAATGGGATTAGTAAACAAGCATTTTAAATGATTACTTCAAATCCCCGCTGGATTTCGCAGCAAAAAATTATTGTGTTTTGGTAAGCAGTGAAATAAAACTCATTGCTTTTAAAAGTGGTTCTCCTAATCGCATCTAATAAGCCCATTCGAGAATGCTATAATTGTAAGACAATAATAACATACTGCATCCTCTCCCGCTTATGATGATGTAGGTATGTAAGCGAATAAGTTTTCTTTATAAAATTTATTGAAACAAAGAGACCTCACTCGCTTACCCGGATGCAGGTAAGTAAGTGAATAAGTTTTTATAAAGAATTTGGTGAAACAAAAATCATTCCTTCCTGAAGCAGGTTGGAAAGGAGATTCTATTTCTCTCTCCCTTCCAAGTAAACGTAATTTTTTGCTTGGTTGTTATGGCATTATTTAACACGAATATTTTTTTTGTTTAGTAGTATTACAAATCTGACTGATTAATAAATTTAAAATAAAATTATCATATAGGTACCTACATTCCTATTATTTTAGTTCTAGTTGTTTATAACTTTATAGGTACCTACCTAGTATTTTTTTAACTTTTTAAAATTATTTTTTTCGTTTGCTTTAATTCATTTTCATTAGTGGTAGGAACTCAATTTAATGGCAATCCATTTATTAAATTAAGAACGCATTACAATCATCCAACTAAATTGAGTCAATGCAAGATCAGTAGACCTAATGATTTACCACGTCTTTCCGCCGAATTTTTCATATTAGGTTTTTTCTTAAAATTGCATTATACACCCACCCACTAAGTAATTTAATTTTTAGCATAGCCACTAAACTAGATTAAAGCCCAACATACATATGCATGTACATAATTAGTTACGAATTTGAGAAAAACCTGAATCATGAGACTGCGTCATTGACAATATATATTTTGTTTTCGCACTACCCATATGTGTAAAATAAGAATGAATCTACCGTTCCTCACTGAGCTCTTCGGTACTTATTAAAAAGAATGTAATTTAAACTTACTTTGGCAAATTAGTTACTTGCACATTTTCCAGAAAAACATTACCATCAGCGGATTTATGTATTTTTCCTATTACAGTACAATTGCCATAGTGCAATAGTCGATAGTCTTCTTCCAGACACAATTCTTCGACTAATAAAAACTTGCAAAAACCACAGTATTTTGGTGAACTATTAGAATTTTTTACAGCACCAGTTTTTAAGGGTAACGCCAAGTCGAAAGACATTAATTTAAGTGCAAAATATTGTAATTTGCTAAATCCTAGGCAAACAAAAGGCAACTTGTTGAAACAAAATAATGTAAAAATTATTTTCAACTAGAGCTAAAACAGCATTAAGTATTCGGATGCTCGAATATTTGAAGACAGTACTTAGGTAGAGTTGTATTTTTCCGTATACTGGCAACAAGCTTTATATAGAAAAATAAATATATATTTAAAAGTATAAAACTAAAAAAAAAAATATTTTGTAATATAAGTTTGTATTTAACAATTAAAATTATCGGGAACTTCTGTTATAATCTGATAGCTTTTTCGATTTATGGCCGTTTTACACTATAATACAAGTATTAGTACTTTTGAATAAAATGCTTGTACAATAATGTGAAAGGGCTTTTAGCGCCACAAGTGTTATGCCTTGTGTAGGCTTACTTATTTATTAATTAATCAGATTAGCTTAGTTCGACATTTGTAAAAAAAAAATATACATGGAGTTTGACACAACAGTTTAAAAGTTTATATATAAAATATCATTAGTTGTCATACTGCGATTACTTAGTTAATAAATATGAATTGCTTTATATGGCACATATATTTTTCGTCTTTTTAAGATTTCGGAGAACAGTACAAATATATTATAAAATAAAATTCTCCTAAGAGCGAAGAGTTCATCTATATTTTAACAAATCTCCTAACGTCAAAAATTCTATACATGTTATCGATAAAAAATGTAAAACAAAATCTAAAAAACTTTTGCTTAAAAATTACATTTTGACAGAAAACAAAAAAATAAGCAAAAATAAAAACATTTTTGTTTTCATTCTGTATACTTATATATTTCTATTTTTCTACCATTAGCTATTTTACTCTTTTAATCTCGTAGCTTAATTACACGATGACATTTTTCATGATATCAGTTGCATGAAACCGATTTTGTGATGGCAACACGTGTAGAGAGGCAAAGAAAAACAAGTAAGTTAAAAAGAGAATTGTAGAAATTTCATGAAAGAAGATTAAGAAAATACCAAAAAAGGAACTGTCACCATTAGACATGTCTTAGCAAAAGTCCAACTTCATATACGGCTAATGAAGACTGGGGGTTAAAAAGATTACTCACATATATCATATAAAATAAAACATATGTATGAAGTTTTAGTTTTGTTAAGACAAATCGATGGCTCGTGAAGGAGTGGTTTAATAAATACCCTGCCATTCTACAGCGTTTACCTTTTATTTAATTATACATTGTTTGTGTTTTAAATTATAGTTGGCATCACTATACTGACACCAACAACAAAAGCCGCTGAACGTTATGTCTGTGGCTGAACGCTGCACTCGTTTCTCGAAGTGGACAAATTGTATTGTGTTTTAAGTGATTATAATTTATTAAATACATAAGTTGTTAAAAAAGGATTAAATAAACTTTAACAAAATGTCTTTTATGAATCCCGTTGATATGGTTGAAGAAGATGCAGCTGATTTACAATTTCCTAAAGGTATTTAAATAATTGTTTACACTAAATCAACTAATAACAAGCGCCTGAAAAGAAATACATTTGCTTTACATTTACTCTGAATCCTCTGTTTGAGGATTTTTTTTTATAAATAATTTATATTTTACTTTAAGCAGCTCGCAGCTCAAAAAAGAAATTTAAAAAGAAGTTAGCGAAAGCCCTAGTATCATCAGATACAAAATTCTTGGTGGCTACCTATAACTCCCAACAGTTCAATGATCGCTTGGAACTACAATTGCAGCATCCTACTAAAGCACAAAGTTTAAAGGAGGTATATAGTCAAAATCAGCAATGTATCTGTTGCCATAAGGCTCTGCAAGAACCCTATGTAAAGTGTGCTGATTGCTCAGCTGAATTGTGTTTGCAATGTTTTGCCAAAGGAAGTGAAACTAAAAAACACAAAAATAATCACGCTTACATTGTTATAAAAGATGATATACAAATATTTCCGGGTCCGGGCAACTGGACGGCACGCGAAGAACGCATTCTTTTAAATACACTTCAAACGCAAGGGTATGGTAATTGGGAGGCAGTGGCTAAAGCTTTAAAATATCGTCATTCTGCGTCAGAGTGTCGTCAACACTATCATGACAATTATTTTGGTGGTATATTTGGGCGTTTATTGGGACTACAGCATGCATCACAAACTTATATGCCCGAACATATGCCATACGTAGTGAAAATGCGTTCAGTTGATCCGCCAAGGCATGATGATATTTCATCAATGCAATTTAAAATGATGGCTGGTTACCGTTGTGCACGTGGAGATTTTGATACACCCTACGACGTAACAGCGGAAAGTCTTTTAACAACCATATTAGACCATGAAGATAATCTCCGAAATAGTTCTCATTACCAAAGTCACAATAATGGTAGCACATCTTTGTGTATAGAAGAACTAAAATTATCTATAGTAAGAGCCTATAATCATCGTTTAAAGTAAGTTATACTTAATTTTTTAGCATTACTTTTCTCTATAGATTTTTGTTGTTGTTATTATTAGGGAACGTCAACGTCGGTATAAAGTTATGTGTGATCATGGTTTGATAATGCCTAATCGCTGCTTGAGTTGGATAACAAAATATGCAGATGCTTTACAATCTGAACAAAATTGTAAACGCTTTCTGTCATTTATGCAGTTGTGTGAACCAATGCAGTTTGATCTGTTAATGGAGGGCTTAAAACATTTCAGTGATTTACAAAAGACTATTTTTCGGTGAGAAATATAAAATATCTACTTTTTGTACTCTTTACAAGAGTTATTTGTGATTTCATTAAATTCTCTTGCAGTCTATATGAGCTACGACAAAACGGTGTGCGCACCAAGATTGGCGGGTCTTTGTACTTTAAGTTAAAAAAGAAACGTCTACACGAACAGAGACAGCGTGGAAAAAATGAACGTTTGCGTTTACAGTACGATTGGCGTAAATTAATTCCAAGTAATAATTCAACACTGGAAACGTTAAATGGAATATATTTTGTGCCACCCACCACAAATACTATGCCACGAAAAAAGGCAGCACCCATGGATATATTTGGTTTAAAAAATGATTACAGAGTATCTAAAATAGCAGTAGCTAACATATTTTTTCTCTTATTTTTTTCAAGGCTTACCTGGTTTTGCCAAACTTAATGAACACGAACGTCAACTTTGTAGTGCAGCCCGCATAGTACCTCAGGCCTATTTAGATTATAAAAATATTTTAGTAGCTGAAAATTCTAAAGTAGGACATTTACGTTTAGCCGATGCAAGACGTTTAATTAAAATCGATGTCAATAAGACTAGGCAAATTTATGATTTTCTCATAGAACACGGTCATATAAATAAACTTAATTAAAAATGTATTTTATTTTCATTTTATTTCTAAAAGGCGCTTGTTGGTATTTTTTCTTTCTTAAGCTTTAATTAACTGTAACAATTTTACATTATATAAGCTATTCTTATCTTTTTGACTTCTTTAAGAATTTGAAAATGCTGAAACTTTACTTATATCCGAAGTGCACATGCTGCTGGATCATCGTAAGCGACAAAATGAATCGGCCGATGAGGAACAAGAATTTTCGGAGGTGTTTATGAAAACGTATGCTTATACGGACAGTTTTAGAAAATTTAAAAATAAAGAAACAATAGCTGCTGTGCGGAGGTATATTAAATTAATTTAAAATAATAAGTATTTAAAATTTTATTAAATTAAAATATTTCTAGTCTTTTTAAAAATGTGTGGGTGTATTTGTGGTTGAATTGAGAGAAAACAATTAAAGTTCTTATGTCAGTATATAACACTTTAAAGCCAATAATAAATAACTGTTTTTTGTTTTGTAAAATCGTTTTTTACCCCCACAGTATGAACGAGAAGTATCTCTTAATTACATTATCAATCCTGATGCCATATTCTGTAATTCTCTTAGCTAAATCTATCGCTAAAATTCTAAAAATGCACAAACAAATTATGAGTGTTGTTGTAAGAATACTCGTAATTTGTTGGTGCATTTTTAGAATCTTAGCGATAGATTTAGCTACGAGAATTACAGAATATGGCACCTGTTCTTTTTAAAATCTAATGAATTCTAAATAAATAAGTCAAGTAATAAGCAGACTCTCAAAGTGGGGTTCCGTTCCAAACTCAATATATAACTTTAAAAAGTATGATTAAAAATATTCGACTCGTTTTATGGGACACCCTTTATTTTAATTTTTAATCTTTGTTTTGTTTTTCTTGCTTTTAAAAAATTTAAGTGTTTGCTTAAAATAGTTTTAAGGACTAGCACATTTATAATGCAATTACAAAACTACAATTGCTTTAACCACGCCGCACCGTCTATAAAGAATGTGAAATACATTTTTAAGTGTTTTTGTTACAAATAGTTATTATTTAAAAATCAGCTAATACATAATTTTAATATTAAAGAAATGAAAAATTAATATCTTGTACCTCTCAAGTTGTATTGAACATGATACGGGATCTTACGTGTGTGAGTCTGACTCGCACTTAACTGATTTATTTTATAATATTTTACTTTTTGAATAAAATGAAATGTATCCCAATGGATTTTAGCCTTTTAAAGAATTGTATTTTATTTTTCTTTACAGTTTATTAATGCAAAAGAAATTGCATAAATTTGAATTGGCAGCTTTAGGCAACTTATGTCCGGAGGCGCCCGAAGAAGCTAAAGCATTAATACCATCTTTGGAAGGACGTTTTGAAGACGAAGAACTGCGACAGATTTTAGATGATATTTGTACCAAACGCAGTTTACAATATTAGTTTTACAATTTTTTCTAAGTTTAAATTATATTTTTATTTTATAATCTTCCATAAAAGTGGTTAACAATGGCTATTTTTTAAACTATAAATATTTTTAAATCAATATTAACATAAAAGAGATAAATCTCACTATAATAAATTTTTTCACCGTCTAACTGAATTTATTTTTATGAAGTTGTTCTTTGAAACAAAACCAACAGAACAGAAAAACAACTAAAATTTTTACTGTGTATGTGGACTTTTCCCAAAAATAGAAAATAATAAAATTTTAAGTAAACGGCCCATTTTTGGAACCAGCTTGATGCTTGTTTTAGTATAATTTATATTCACATTTTAAACTTATATACATACACATACATATGTATGTTTTTAACTAATATGTAGTTTAAGACGTGCATTGTTTTTGTACAGTTGTCCATATTGTGTAAGGTGACGCGTCTGGATTAATCGATTCTAATAAATCATCTTCAATTGAACATATTATTATATATTTGACACGTTTTATTTTCTAGAAATAACAAATATTAGACTTATTAAATTTTTTATTTTTATTTATGCTCGTAATTTTTTACCACCGTATCCAATGAGTTCTCGTTTCGGACAACATTCCATAATCCTTCAGCAACCAAAAAAGATCGTAACTTTCTTGACCATTCGTTATAATTTGTTCGACCTTTTAAATTGTCTATTTGAAAGTCAAAAGACATTGTTTTTTGTTTTATTCAACAATTTTGATTTATTGACGTTATTGTAAAAAAGTGCACAATATGAAGACCTTAATAAAAAGTAGTGTAAAATAGTAAACTATTCTTACAATAATAACGATTAGGGTGGGTGACTGGTAAATGTCAAAATATGTTTAGTTTTCTTTTTACTACAGGTAAAAATATGTTTTTTTATTCCTTTTGTAATATCTACAATATTTATTTCCGACCGAAAAAATTACATATTTTGGACTCCTATACATAGGGAAGTCCGTCTGTAAGTTAAAATGTCTAAAAACTCCAGGTGGCTTAGGGAAATAATAAATAAATAATCAATCTATAATTTATAATAGCACGCTATTAATTCAAATTTTATAAATTTCATTAAAAAAATTTAATTTTATTAAAATCGAAAATCACAAAAAAAAATTAAAAACTATCAATATTTCGAAAATTCGATGAGATCCAAGTACAGTGAACTCGCAGAAATGTGAACATCCAGTAACATGAACATCCAGAAACATGAACTTATAAATTACAGTATTAGAATCAGATAGGCTATTTTGCAAAAGATGTTGTGTAAAAAAAATTTCGATTTTGTTTGTTTAAAGCTTAATTTCTTTTAATTTCCCAATATAAATATTTTTTTAATTATTATAAAACTAATATTTTTTATAAAAAATGTTCATTACCTTTCTAATAACATTAACCTAAGATAGTTAAACTTCACATTATATGAAAGAAAGACAATCTGAAACGTGAACAAACTCGAAAACGTGAACACCCTTGGTAAAAATTAGTTCACGTTTGTGCGAGTTCACTGTATATAAGAGTATATATGTAAGATTCGTCACAGCCGAATATAGCACTCTTATTTGTTTTACTTCTTTTTCTTATTAATGAGGAGCATGCGCATTTCAATGTTTTACGAACATAATTTTTAAGCTGGTTTTACAATTGTATTGTATTTTCTCAAACTTTTTTTTAATATTTTTGTGTAAATCTTTGATAATTGTTTGGGTTTTATTCAAGGTTCAGAAAGAACACACAGCGTACACAACATGTACTGTTCGAAAGCAACGAACACAAATTTTTATTTACATAACATTTATGTGTGTTTCTAAATTTTGTACGCACTTTAACAGAATCATGAATGTGTTTTATTTTAATATTTGCTTGCGTACACAAACACGTACAGTTCACGAATTTTTCGATCAGAACACACATAAAAGAAACATGTTTCTAAAAATGAAAATGTTTCTAAAAATGAAAACGGCTACAATTGTTTCAACCAAATTTATTTCAAATAATTCATTAGATATTATACAGAATAAAAATAAATAAAGAAAGTTTTGCTACTGCATTTCAACCATTGGCTGAATGCACAACACATATGCAAAAAGAGCAGTATATTCTTGGAGATTTTTATCGCGACTGGTTGGAATGCGAGCTAAATTTTCTTTATTTTTTTTTTGTATTCTGTATAATATCTAATGAATTATTTTTAACCGACTTCAAAAAAGAAGGAGGTTATCTATTCGTCTGAATGTTGCTTTTTTTTTTTTATGTATGTAACCGCAGAACTCAGCCATTTCTGAACCGATTTTAAAATTTTTTGCTTTATTTGAAAGGTTATGCTTCAAGGTTGGTCCCATTTTAAAAACAGTTCATTATATTAAAAATTAAAGGGTGTCCCCATACAACATACAGGTTTTTTACGTGTATTAAGAACCGTAAAGGGCAGATAATTAAAATTTTAAAAAATTGCTTGCCGCTATAGCTCCCAACAGCAGAAATTAATAAAAAAATAAATTTAAAATTTAAAGGGTGTCCCCATAGGTGACATAAAATGACCTATTTTGGTCTATCTTTTGAACCGTTATAGACTAAACCTTGAAAATTTGACAGAATGTCGACTACTATGACCGTTATAATAAAATGTATAAATACTCAAAATTTTAAATTAAAGGGTGCTCCAATAGTTCATTTAATTTGATGTATATGGCCATACTTTTGAATAGTTGTACACAGACCGCTGAAATTTACAAAGAACCTGTAGTGCTAAGTCAGCTATAACAAAAAGTATAAAATTTTGAATTGGGAACTTAAAGGGTGTCCCAATAGTTAATGTAATTCTATGTATGTGGCCAAACTTTTGAACTGTTAGAGACAGACAGCTGAAATTCACAAGGAACCTGTATTGCAAAGTCCACTATAGCAAGTATACAATTTGAAGTTAGAAATTAAAGGGTGTCCCCATAAATTTCGTAATTTGATCTATATGACCCTATCTTTTTAACCGTTAAACACAAACACTTGAAAATTAGGCAGAATGTCCACTACTTTCTCTGGTATGATAACAAATATAAATATTTGGAATTATAATGTAAAGAGTGTCCCAATAGTTCATGTAATTTGATATATATGGTTAAACTTTTTAACCGTTATAGACAGATAGTTGAAATTTACAAAGAATCTTTGTGACCAAGTCCTCTATAACAACAGGTCTTTAATTTAACATTGTAATTTAAAGGGTGTCCGAATAGGTGAAGTTATTTGATCTGTGTGCCCCTATCTTTGAAACCATTATAGACAGAGGCTTGAATGGTGTCCCCATACAAGACGGATGCTGGTGAAAATAACTTAACTTTTAAACAGTAATAGGGAGAGGCTTCACATTCAATAGTCTTTATTTTTTTCCCTCTAATTTTGGCGCATCTTTTATTTGGTTTAAATCTAATTCTTACAGATTACTTCTTACATTTTTAGTTTAGAATTGGTGCCCTTCTATCTGTTTTGAAGTCGGTTTTTTTTTTTGCAAGAATTATAAATAAATTTGGTTGAAACAATTGTTGCCGTTTTCATTTTTAGAAACAGCTATTAATAACTACACATACTGCCAAAAAAAGGTTTTAGACGCAGAATTTTGCGCACTTTGTGCATGTGCGTTAGTTTTTATGGCTGCTATTCCATGTAAAGGGTTTTTATAGATTTTATCCATCAGGACAAAAAATAATTATACCTGTTTTTAATGATGTTATAAAAATCGTTTTCAATTTTTTTTGCATATTTGGTGCACATGGTTTGATTTTTATGGATGGTAGTGCAAGGGAAGGATTTATATAGGAGTTTATTCAAATCCATCACTTACCCAAATATGTACATATGTATATGTAAACATTTGTAATTTTTAACAATTTGTAATTTTCAAGTTCAAATTTATTTTAATTTCTTGTTAAAATAAAAAAGCAACAATTGTTAATCAGCATATCGATGGTCTCAAGTAGAAAGGCTCTAACTCGTATTTTTTACGAAATCGAGTTTTCCAATGACTCCAATGCACTTCGTCAAAAAATTTTTTGCAATTTTGTTAAAAATAATGCTTTTACAAGCAGTTATAGGTACATACATACATATATTACAAATTACATTGTGAATATCTATTACACTTTCTATTATGTTTTTACCCTTTCCTGTCAAGTTACAATTATTTGAGTTAGGGCATTTTTATTTGAGATCATCGATAAAGTTTTCTTGAGAAATCTTATAATTATGAGGAAAAATGGTATTATTTATCCCAATGTTTAGTTTCTAAGCCATATTCACCATCTGGTGAAATATAATCCTTAATAGGTGGAGTAGCTACCGGTCCCCTTACTGTTATTGGCAACAAAGACATATCGGGTTGTATAGCCTCTTGATACAATTCTTCAGATTCTAAACGTAATTCTTGTAAAGCTTTACGCTGCGATTGCATTAAACGGTCGATAATTTGTAAGTCCTGTGACTTTTGCTCGTGTTTATAACGAGCCCATTTATTATTTAACTGTGCTCTATATTCCAATTCAGTTTCCGTCAGGGGAGCTAATTTCCGGTAACGTTTTCTATAAGAAGGTATCAAATTCATTAACTCTTAAATTGCTGCATGTTTTTCTAAACTCACTGTTGATTATCTACTAAATCCAATGGTACTTCAAGTTCTTCTACCGGCTTCAATTGCCGGGCATTCTTTTCCAAACGTCTTATTTGCTTTTCCAATTTCTTTTTACGTCTATCTTCACGTTGTTTTATAATTTGAGGATCCAATTTTTTCTTTTTCTTCAAAGGTTCGGCACACATGACAGGTGTAGAGTGCAACCAAACGTTGGGCTGTCCAATGATTGCCGATGTTTGGAGAGTTATTCTAAATAAAAATATTCTATAAATTGAAAGCTGGATATTCTTAAATTATTACCTTGAGAATGCGCTTAACAACGACATGATTATTAATTTACAAAACTTTTAATAAATAAAGAAGATAAAATTACTAGTTAAAAAGCATTGCCAAATTTTAATATTTTTCGATTTTAATATTTCTAGTCAAGATTGACAAATGTTTGCATAACACAAGTCAGCTGTTGGTGTTCGACAGTGATACTAGTTTAGAGATTTTTACTTTAAATCAGCGATTTAAAAAAAAAACAGAATATTCAATTTTCATGATTATGAAGGCATTTGTTGAAAATCATGTGATTGTCAAATGGCATGCGATTTAAAAATAATGGGGTAAAATAAATTGAAAAATAAAAACTAATTACACATGCTAACGTGTAAGACTTATTTTAATGTTTTATCAAATTAATATTAATTAATATATTGGCAGCAAATATACCAGAAGAATCTCTAACTAAAAATATCTTGATTTCGGAACCGGAGTATTACCTAAATCGTAACGATTTTAGTATGTAAGGGTTGACATGACTTCGCATGTAAATATGAAATCCCAACGATATATAGGTATGATTTGATTGTCGTTATCGCTTAAAGTCAATTAGGTCGTCCTTGTTGCGGTACAGCTGTTTACCCCTTCCTTAAGAAATAAACACTTGGAAGTAAAAGTATAATCAAGCTTTAAGTCGAACATTCACTTTTCTTCAGAGATAGGCTTATATAGATATTGGATAATTGCTTTGTATTGAGGGTATCCGGCCCTCCCTAATCTTCAACCTTTAACACGTGTTTCTTACAGTACAAAATTTGAACATTATACCTATTATAGTTCCGACAACATTTTTTCAATGTGTACTTGAGGTAGGACGCCAATTGTTCTAATCCGTTCCATTTTGCTCTAGCCTAAGCGCATTAATATAAGGGTTACTTGTGCAAAATTTAAAGAATCTACCTATTTTAGTATTCTATGTTCACGATAATAATTTTTCACTTTGTATGGGAGGTACAACGCCCATTGTTTCAATCCAGTCTATTTTTTGTTTGACTATGCTATTATGCATAGTTACTTTTGCAAAAGTAAGTCTAGCTATTACAATTCCTCAGCACACGATAATAATTTTTCACTTTGTATGGGAGGTACCACGACAACTATTCTAATTCAGCCATTTTTTTTTTTTTTTGCTAAACTATGGACATTAATAAGAGAGTTACAAAAAATTTCACAAAATTTCAATTCTAGGTATTACAGTTCCCAAGTAACACGATGATAAATATTTAATTTGAATGGGAAGTGCCATGACTGACCACTTGAAATATCCAAAAAAAATACATGCATATATAGTCACTTTTACCCACCGCATATTTGGTAACAAACTGTGAACATTTTAAGAAGACCGGTGCACTAGCCTAGGTAGCTATAGATTTCTGACAAACAAATATACAAACATACATACATATTTTGTGCTTTATATATGTACATACATATCGATGGTCTCAAGCAGAAGGCCCTCCTAACTCTCGTTTTTTACGAAATTGAGTTTTTCAGGGACTCGAATGCATTTCACACAAATACAAATCGTCACAAAAATTTTTTGCAATAGTGTAAAAAATAACTCTTTTACAAGCAGTTGTACATTACAAATTACATTGTGAATATTACATTTTCTGCTATGTTTTTACCTTCACCAATTATTTGTGTTAAGGCCTTTCTATTTAAGACCAACGTTTCTTTCTGTCGGGATTTAAAAAATTAAGAAATGCATATTTCTCATAAATAACACTTTCAAATAAATGAGTTATCTTCTATATATATAAAAATAAGTTGAATTGTGTTAATTGATGTTCTCTGGAATTCGTGAACCGATTTTATTTCTGCAAAGTTTATATGAAAGGTGACGTCAATGCCACGGGTTTCATGTATAAACGGTCTCTGTATGTGTATTGGTTCATGAGTAATAGCCGGAATAGTTGACGTGGTACCGTTAATATAAAGGCGAACTGCAATAGATAGCGCCTTGAAACTTTGCAAGAGTAGCCTTTGTGCAAAGGCGCATAGTCTGCCAATAAACAGAATGAATTAGGATAGTAGGCGTGGTACCTCCCATACAAAGTGAAAAATTATTATTGTGTATATAGAGTACTTTAATAGGTATGGTCTTCAAAGTGGGTACAAGTAAACCCCATACCCATGTGTATACTCTAGAAAAACATAGGCTGAATTGGAACAGTTAGCGTGGTACCCCCCATACAAAGTAAAAAATCATTATCCTGTATCTAGAGAACTACAATAGGTAGCGCCTTGGAATTTTACATCAGTAACCCCCATATTAAGATACATTGTGTAGAGAAACACAGACTTAATTTGAATGGAGGGCGTGGTACCTCCTAAACAAAGTGAAAAATTATAATCGCGTACCTAGATAACTACATTAGATATTGTCTTGAATCTTTGCTCAAGTAACCCTCACTAATATGCATAGTCTGGCAAAATACAGACTGGATAATAATACTAAGAGTGGACAGGTTGGATGGGAACATTTTTGACTTGAGAATAGCGTGCGTTTTCGAGCTAAATGTTAGTCATACTTTTCTTCCAAGTGTTTATTGTATTTTTATGGGTAGGGGTAGCGATGCGCACCGGGGATAGCTAGTTAAAGATAAAAAACTTATGAGCTTAACTCCCCTTTCACAATAGGACAGAAACTGGTCAAACAGACGTTGCAAGGGGTTGAAGAGGTAGAGTGTGAATTTCATGACTATCTGCTTTTGGCTTTTTTTCTGTGCTGCTTCACATTATATTTTTCAAGTCGGCGTCTATTTGCTTAAAATTTCTCAACAAAGTACAATTACCACAGATTTTCAAACACACACCGAAAATAGAATGTGCAAAAATCTGTCTGTCTTGTTTATTTCCAATTGTAAAAGCATTAACACAGAGCAAAAGAGAATTCAAAAAATGTCTGACCAGTTTTTGTCTCTTGTAAAAGCAGTCTAAGTAGACTTATTCTGTTCTTTTTGTCACAGATTTTACATAAACCTTTAACACTCACACAAAATTTAAACTTTCTTGATCGTTAGTTATTCATATTTTCGATCTTTTGGAAACAGTGAGGTGCACAAAAATAGTACATGTACCGTTATTTTCGCGTGTGTTTTCCAAATTCCAAATTTTTGAACAAAAATCAAATAAATACCTAAAAATAATAAATAATGAAAAAACTTTCAAAACCCACTGAGGAGAGCATCCGGGCCATGACTGAAAGAGCCTTTTCTACCCGGAAAATTGCAAAAGAACTTAAAGTGAGTCAATCAGTGGTCATAAGGGTACAAAACGGTGTTCCGTTGTTCCCAAGCCTCAAGTTAGAAGTCGTAAAAAACTAATGCGGATGCACGTCTAATGATAAGGGAAATGAAAAGAAATAAGTTTTTAATACCAAAAGATGTTTCGTTAGCAATCGAAAAACCCGTTAGTCGGTGGACGGCATGTAGAGCCCTTCGCGACATTGGTTATATTGCAGTAAAAAAAACAAAAACCTGCATTGTCGGAAAAAATGTAAAGGCATGGTTAAAATTTACCAAAGAGCACAAGTGGACGACTGGAAACGTGTGATCTGGTCAGACGAATCCAA
The DNA here is from genome assembly GCA_949628195.1 of Phasia obesa. Taxonomy (NCBI): domain Eukaryota; kingdom Metazoa; phylum Arthropoda; class Insecta; order Diptera; family Tachinidae; genus Phasia; species Phasia obesa. Next base: position 174,074,495 of record OX451215.1, on the reverse strand, counting down.
ATTGAACCGTTTCCAATCCGACGGTAAACAATATTACTGGCGCCGCCATGGTGAAAAAATTCAAAGACGCTAAGGGTTGCTTTACGTGGTGGGACCTTAGACCACTGCAACAAATTGATAATATAATGAAGAAAGAAGATTATTTAAAGATTTTGCAGACTCATTTTCCCGATTTTGTAGATAAGAGCGCCTATTCTGCAGAAGAAGTAATTTTTCAGCAGGATGGTGATCCAAAACACAAGTCCAAAATCGTGAAAGAATGGCTTGGTGAGCAAAATTTTCAATTAATGCAGTGGCCAGCACAAAGTCCCGACCTCAATGCGATTGAGAATTTGTGGTCGATCGTGAAAAGACGGTTGGGGCAGTACCAATCAGCCACTACCAATTTGGGCGATTTTTGGCTGCGGATCCAAAATGAATGGAAGAAAAGATATTGTACAGAAATTGTTGGAGAGTATGCCAAATCGCGTAAATTATGTCTTATAAAATAAAGGGCTTTGGATTTTTCAACGGTGCAAAATTGAGTACATTGGAGTTGTTTTATTCTTTTCTTAGAAATTGATGTTTTAAGTTATGAATTTTACACTGTTAAGTACCTAATACTAAATAAACTAGAAAAAATTTTGAATTTGCTTTATTACTTTTATTTCTATGACATAAAAAGTGCTCAAAGTACAAACTTAAACTCATTTGTATGTATTTTGTTTTCTTCACTGGCGTTTTCTCTAATAAATATTAAAGGTCAACATAACATAAAAACGCCAATACAATGTAGGAGACAGTGAGCCATAACCGCAATGAGATTGTCGAGGGACTTTAATGTAGTTTTTAAAACGCAAATTAATTTAATTTTTAAAAATAATTTAAATAATTTTTATTTATATACATATATTTGATTTCTTTTCTTTAAGTTCCAACTTAATTGTTCCATAATTTCTTGTATTTTGTTTTTATTTTGTTTCCGTTTCACTGCATTGCTTTTGTAATATAGTCCATATTGTATGAGGGGTAGCATCCGCTTCAATAAATTCGAATAATCCATAATCAATTAAGCACAATAAAATAAATTTAACACGTTTGTTTTTCTAAAAATATACACATAAAAAATATTTTCTTTAAAATCTGTTATGGTTTACCACATACCTTTTCATTTAAAGAACTTATAGAAGTTACAGAACTCCATAGACCTTCGGATATCAAATACATACGCACTTTCTTTGACCATCCACTATAATTTTCTCGTCCCCTCAGTTTGTCAATTTTAATAATTAAAGACATTTTTCATTTAAAGTGTTTTTATTATAATTTAAAACAATAAAACAAAATGAATACTTATTGCTAATCGATGGAAATATAAACTAAACAAACAAAGTATGTAGCAAAAAGCCAAGAGTTAGTAAAATATTAAAACGTTAAAATAAAATAAAATAAAGCAAACATGACAAATATGCAAACGTGTTTGACATTAAAAGGGTCGCTAAAAAGTGCCAAATAAAAGTAAATAATTCCTGAAATAATCGATTTAAAAACACACAGGGCATTAATGATCTGTAAGCTTTAAATTCCAAAAAATATTACAAAATTCTTGTTTTGTATAGGTCACCCTTTAGTTGTTGATTTTATGTTTTTACTACTTTTTAATTTAGCTGGCTAAGTTGTACAGCCTCTGTGTAAATTTTACTGTTCTGCCTATTACAGTTCATAAGAAAAGCTATGTATATGCACAAAATACTTCTTTATAGCAATACCCTTTAATTTTAATACTTGATAATGTAACAAACATAGCAATACACTTACTGTGTAAATTTCAAGTACAATGGTTTTATATTAAGGTAATATTTGTAAAATTAAGACTCGCATGGTAACACCTTTTAACTTTTATTTTTTATTATTGCGGATGTAGTAATACAACATTTCAATTGACTATAAATAACGGTTCAAATAAAACTATAAACATCAACATTGGGGACACCCTTTAAATTTTATATGTGTTGCTATAGCAAATATAAAAATACACATACTATGTAAATGTCAACAGTCCATCTATAATAGTTCAAAAGATAAGTTTACATACGTTAATTTAAGTCACCTATCAGGACTCCCTTTAATTTTTAAAATTCTTGTAGGGAGATAAAGTTATACAAGGTTTGGTTAAGTTTAGAAGGATACTTGTTGTTAAAGCGGACATGGTAATTCACATTCTGTGTAGTTTTTAAGTGCCTGTCTAAAATGACAAGGTAATATACGATAATTTTTGTTACATATGGGGACACCCTTTAATTTTTTATTACTTTTGTTTTGTGCTAAAATGTTATTCACTTTGTGAAAGCTTGAAATGCTATCCTGGCCTATGTGTAAACATCAAATGTGTCTATGGGGACTCCGTTAAATTTTCAAAAATATCAATTTTTGAAATGGAACTAATCTGTAAGCATCAGCCATGTGCGATTCATACTCACACATCTAGGATTTCCTACCACCGTCCACTATTTAACATTTTATTACAAGTTTGCTAGGCCAGCTTTTAATTTTTTCTAAGCACTGATAAAATGAGTAACAGTTTAATCCTTTGATCACCCTTTGGTGCAGACAGGAGATACAATTTTCAAAACCGAAATTTTACCATAGTATTAGGATTGAATAGAAATATCTACATATTTCATAAAGCTATCGATATAATTCGTCGATATTTGCAATAGCGCTGTATCGTTATTTATTTCAGAGTACCGAAATTCTATATATGTATATTTTCTCTGGTTTTTTCATTAGATACAATATAACTAACGAATAGCTATACGGTCTACGTTTTCTCGTATGAAGATAAGAGGGATGTCCCAACCCTTTCAACAGGCCCATGACAGCGATACAATACAAACAGGTAAGACACAATAAAATCTTACTACATACTAATATAACATACCACACTTAACTATTTATCCTAACCTTGTCACAGAGGAACTACCATAAGGCGTAGAAAAACATGTTTTCTAGGGGGGTCAAAACCATTTTTATTAAAGAATAATATTCTAAAATTTTTCAAATTTCTGGGAGAAGGAGCTGCAACAGCAAGTCTGTAGGAGAAATTGCCCCCTAGAATGGCGTTTCTAGGCCAATGGGAACTCCTAACCTTGTTATAGTGGAATTCCAAATTATTTAAGAACGTGATTAAGCCACAATAAATTTCATGAGGCCAAAAGGAGTAAAAAATATCAGCCAAGTGTGAGTAAAACTCACATAATAAATAAAAATTTTATAAATTTTTAAAAGTGTCTAACCATTCTGGTTCAAAAATAAGACTACATACATACGTTAGTTTGTATTACTTGCGCAAAACGGTTTAATTTTTATTTTTTTAGCTGTAGCGGATATAATTTTACACACTCTGTACAAATTTACTTTTAAAAAATTTAAGACATATTCGTAAAAATCGCGTCACTATCGGAACACCCTTTAAATTTCTGTAATTGTTGTTATAGCGGCAATGGTAATACTCTTTCTATGAAAACATCAAGAGCCTACCTATTGCAATATGAAAAACATGTCACTGCCGGATCACCCTTTAATATTATTATTTGTTATAGCGGTCATGGTAATACACTTTCTGTGAATATATCAAGGATCTACATATTACGATTTAAAAAATAAGGAAATATACGTGAAAATCATGTCACTGTCGGATCGCTCTTTAATCTTTAGTATTTTTTAGAGTGGCCGTGGCATCACATATTCCCTAAAAATTTCAAAAGTCTACCTATTACGGGGCAAAATATAAAAAAAATCATGTCTGTGGTCAAAACACTCTTATATGTTTAGGTTTATTTTTATACTTGTTTCTATAGCTAGCATAGTTTTAATTGCTGTGTGTAAATTTAGAGTGTCTGTCTCCTACGGGAATAACACGTCACTTTCGGAACACCTTATAAGTTTTAGAATTTTTTGCTATAACGGTATTACTATTACCTTCTCTAAATTAGCTCTTAAGTAAATTTAACCACAAACAGTTTTTATGAATTTGTTTATTGATAATTTAACACGTACAAAATAGTTTAGTTATATTAACAATTCACCGTAGGCTATGCTGCTTTTTTAAGTAAACCCATAAATCCTTTGCTGTACGTATACTGACCATAAACTGGCACAATTTCTGTTCAATTAGGCATAGTATTATAAATTTGGCACGTTTATCTTTTTGAAGACTCTGAAATTGTAAAATATGAAAAATATGTTTGTAATAAGAGTAAAAGCCAAGTGTAAACAAAAAACAAAATTTTATGTGAAACCTACTTCATCGGTACCATCTGGACCGCTCTCCACTACAGCCCACAAATCTTCGACTTCCAAATATGCTCGAACCGTCATAGACCAAGCTTTGTAATTGTCTAAGCCCTTTAGTTTGTCAATTTGCAATTGTAGTGACATAATATTAAATTACAATTGAACTGTTTAAGCGATGTGTTCCAAATAAACGTTGCTGGTAAACTAGTTTGGTCATTTATGAATTTGAATTAGCCTTTCGTTATTTCTTCCTTCATCGCTTAGAAAAAAAGCGCAGCTAAAAATTAAGTTTGTTCGCATACTAAATCATTTGTAAAAAGTTTGATACAAAGTGGTTTAAGAACTTTTTATTGAAGAAATAATTCCGCAGCTTTTGAAATTTTCGACATGTGTTTTTGAAATGTTTTTTTGAAGCCTAAATTGTGATTGTTATTTTAGAGACCAATTTAAAAATGTAAATTTAAATTTTTTGCCATTAATAGATCTAAATATTAATTGTATTTTTTAAGTTTTAAGGTTAAAAAAGCAAAAATGTAAAGTCAAATATTTAATCATTAAATGTTAAAACACGATTTAAAAATTATATTCGAGCATAAGTAATTAAGACCTACCTTTTATCTGTTGTAGTGAAACATCTAGAGCCTTTGGTGAAAATCGAACCCACAACCTCCAGGCTGATATTCTACAACATTTTGTTCGACTTTGCTTTGAAAGTAATCCACACCAAATTTTAAGACACTTACTTTTATAGTGCTTCAGTTATGGTTTATGTATTTTCTTTATATAGAGGTGCCCATCCCTGGACAAAATTCTAAAAAATATCAAATTCTAAAATTATTGTAGAGTTCTGTAAAGGCCAAGTTTCACTATCATATTCAGTCGTACGATCTGTCAAAAATAGAATGTGTGCTAAAAAAAAAGTGTGATAATGTGTGGATTAGAAATGTATGAGTGTGACAGACTTTTTCACAGGTCTGTACGATTTGATAATCTTTATAAAAATTCATAAAATATTATTTTTGTTTCATGCGATCAAAGTTGTAAAAGTCTTTTTTTGTATGATAGTGTGGAATTCTGTCAGATTTTTTGTGATTAAATCGTACTATTGTGTAGCATAGTGAATCCTGGCCTTAAATAGTGTTTAAAATATCCCGCTAACAAAAATAAAATGTGCTGTCAAGTTTGCAGTAAATTAAATTAAATCGGTAAAATTGCGTACTTTCACTGTTTTTTCTGTTTTCTCTTGGAAATGAACAAATTATCCTATATTCAAGATACCGAGGTACCTGCTCACTTCTTCAAGTTTTATTTAAATTGATCCAGTAGTTTTTAAGTGATGCGAACGCAGGCAGACAGACAAAAAAATCATCAAAAAATATTTTATGTACATAAATGGTCCTGTTACAGTTTTATTATAGATATCGAATAATAGTGTATAGTCTGCCGCAGTTGTTTAAAAACGTTTTAATTCAGAAATAATTCCGTTGCTCATGAAACACTACTGCATTTTTACATAAAATATGACAAACAAATTTATTAATAGGCTAGATTTGTGGATCTCCTACAGCTTCGATATATATTTTTTAACAAGCAATTGGTATTAGAGAAAAGCGTACGTCTTCTAGATTTATATTTCGTACAAAATTTTGTTCGCGCTACTTTTTTCAAATGTAATTTGCATTTAAAATGATAAAAAATTCATAATAAAGTGATTTTTGCGAAATAAATTGACACAACATCTGAACAGATTGATATATATTTTCAAAATTTTAAACAGATATAGATAAGAGAGCCTTCAAACAAGTGGTAATAAAAATGTTTAATATATTATATTTTAAAAACTAAATTACTAAAACGGCAAAGGTTTTTAAAACAATTGGGTTTTTTAATAAAATTGGCTACCCTACCTTTGTTAGCCAAGGGGCTGTCAAATTCCTTTTTGAATATAAAGAGATCAGGCTTTAAAAATCAGTTTACTTTTCTTCAATTGGTGCTTTTCACTTCGATGAATTTTACAATAAATCATAAATTTTATTTCAAAATTAGCTTTGTATGGATAGGGGTGGAGAGAGAACCTTTACAATTTATGACAATTTTTCTTTTATTCCCATTTGCTATAGATTGTATTTAAAATTTACTAGTACCGAAATAAGTTTATGTAATTTATATAGCAAAAAAGTCATACCATCTTCCCAATTCAGGGCAAAACTTGATACTATTTTATTGTAATTTTTATCAATAGTCGATATCTAAAAATTTTAATCCGATCATAAAGTCAACCACTTAAAAAATACTAAGTTAAGGTCAACCATAAATTTAAAAAGCCTCTTTTCTACCAAACTAAAAGAGATAACCCAGATATGTAAGCACAATATTTTTAAGGGTTATCTAAATTTAAAAATCTTAACTTTTAAGTTATAAATAAGCTTTTTATAACATTTCTAAAATAATTTATGCCCGAGGTACCCAACTTTGAAGGCTTACCCACAAGCCCCATTTTACCGTTCGCACCTCCATTCAAAAACACCTCCGATTTGCTGCCGAATTATTTTCAAAATAAAACGTTTTTTCGCCACTGTGCGCTGTCTATTGTGAGATATCTTAACAATTTTTAATATATTTTGGAAAAAGGTCATCAGGCTTAAAATTCTTTATATATAGGTTAACATCTGCACCAACATAATAAGTATTGCCCTGTTTATCCAATTAAGTTTTATCTTAAAAAAATTATACAGTATATCTTTTACTGTATAGTGCGCGAACACACCTATTGTAATGGTTTAAAGAAGAAAAAATCTATATATGCATTTCTACTTGACACAGCCGCAATATTGAATAAGATTTTTCAATGAAGATAAGTATGAAATATTTATTTGCGCTCGTACTAGTAGAAGGGTCGTAAGAAAAAATAAAAGAATAGACAAAGGCATTTGTCAAAGATATCATGCATTGGTTTGAATGAACTACTTATACACTATTTCCGGTCTAATTTTTCTTAAACAGGTAATAAAAAATTAACTTATTGAGTAACAATACGTGCATACAACTTAAAATAAAAAAATTATTATTAAAATGAATTTTTGAAAATTACACACAAACAGTGCACAAGAAGAATTCATGGTAAGTTTTATTTAAAGTCCAGCCGGTGCTAAATAATGCATGTTTCATCGTTGTTGAAAACATTGAGTCGAACTGGTTTTACTGTTCTAATGTGCATCAAGTGGGTCATTTTAAATTTATATCCAATACTTGCATAACAATTTTTTTAAACAACTACAATATTGGAAAATGATATAAGCGGAGTTCAGTGTTCAATGCAAATGGTCTTGAAAAAGTGCAAGTGCATAATATTATAGCTTTTTTGTAAAATCCAACAACAAAATACCTATTGTTTTTGTTAAATTTAAATGATATAACGCTTTTGCACTTTCACAAGACCATTTGCATCAAGCACTGAATACCACTATAAAAAATGTAGTTCTATGCATTGCTACAACAGAGTCGTTTCAAAGCGATTTTTTAAAGCTGCACACGGCTAACAATGTGTCTGCGATTATTTAAAGCTTAAAAATATTTGTTAAATTGTTAAAGCTGGGGTGCCATACCTTTTTGTTGAATTTTCAACTCGATTTGAATTATCAAAACTGATGCTGATAAAATAAATGCCATTTTCGATACTTTTAAAATTCAAACCAAAGTTTACTTTTTAAAGAAAAAATTGGTAACTGACATGAAAGGATTTAAAATGAGGTATAAAACGGATCGGTTTTAATCACATCTTATAATAAATCGTTTGTTTTTAACATACGATTTTATTTTTATTTATTTATTTTTTTTTTTTTTTTGGATTCTGCCCAATAAATTAGTAAATGGCAAAGGTACGAAACCAAAGCGCCAGGGTGTGATTGCCTTAGCTTCCTCCAAAACCTACAGTGCGACCTATACCTCCGTTTAAGAAGTGAGACTACAAATTCAGCTAGGTAAAAATTAATAAGAGTTAATGTTGCTGCTCCAGTGAAAATCTTGAGTTTATTGGTTCTCCTCCAATTAAAAATGGGGTTTAATTTTGCTCCTCCAGTTAACAGTTGAGTTTTTAAAATAGTGCTCCACCAATGTCCGAAGAAGAGAGAGCTGTTTTTATATATAACTAGCTATCCCCGGTGCGCTTCGCTACACCCATCCACAAAAAACACAATAAACACTTGGAAGAAAAGTATGACCAAATTTCAACGCGAAAACGCACGCTATTCTCAAGTCAAAAATGTCCCAAATCAACCTCCTGCTCTCCAATACACAAACAACCAAAATGTATTCAATACTAATGAATGCTGTATGCGGTACAAAAAATGCCTGCGGCAAAAACACACTCACTTCACATACGCACCGCACACACATGCGTTATCGTTAACCAAACTTCATATAAACCATATATGAGCCACTGCCTACGTAGTGTATAAGTTTGGTTGAAATCGCACGACGCGTTTATGATTAGTTCGGCGACGTACATATACGGACTTATTTTTATATATATAGATTAGTTTTAAATAAAAAATGTCATAGTTTATAAAAATTCATATTTTTTAGATTTTTCTGGTTATTTGCTTATCTAGAACTACGAGAATGGATGTTTCAGCGCTAAAAATATGGTCAAGCTATAACAATTTTAGAACATGATTGGAAGGGCCATGCTCATACCACTTGTTTAGGAGTTGAAGACTATCTAAACTCTTGACAAGCAATTGGTGTCTCCGTTGACACCTATTGGTGTCTGTGGCCTTACCTTACCTTACTTCCCGAAGGGTCTCATCTATAAACAAAAACTTAAAACTCATAACATTACAAGTAAACACATTTTAATTGTAAACACATTTGTATTGTAAACAATGATGTATTGTTGTATGTAAATGGTGTAAGAAACATTCTGCACATTTTAAAACTGTCACTTTTACAAACTGTCTGTTAGTAGCTTTTGTTAACAATTGTCTATGGAGACGAATTCATGTTTGACCTTGACTGAAAAGCAATAAAAAGGCATTGACATTGGGGATTCAAGTTGAATAGTTTGTATGAACCGAATGCAGCAAAAATTATAAAAAATCATATGAATTTAAACTTAAATGTATGCAGAAATGGTAAAAACATTTTTTCTTCATTTACCTGTTGTCTCCTAATTACTTTTCAATACTTAATTTGTAATATTTTATTTTTAAGTTGAGATATCACCAGAAATGGTATTTAAAAAAATTAAATTGAAAAAAACTCTAAATTTCAACAATAAATCAAGATTTGACTTAAAAATTGAAATGACATACAAAAATTAAGATTAAATCACAGAAACCAAAATTACATCAAATCTGTTTTAATTGATGTTTTTTCCAAAAATTTTGGTTTTAGTAAAGAATTTACTACAAATATCAAAATTTTTTTTTTAAATCTAGATTTCAACAATATTCTAAGTTTAATGTGCTGTTTATGTAACCCAATTGAACAAATCGTCTAGGAAATTTGTATGAAAATCACTCAACGTTTTGTTCAATTAGGTTACATAAACAGCACATTAATCAAAAATTCTATTTCTATTTACTAATAAATTGAGATTTAGATAAAAATTTAGATATTACTAAAAATCCGATATTTCTCCAAAATTATAAAATTGTCAAAAATCGAAATTTTACAAAATTATCGCGTGTTCATCTGAAATTAAGCTTACAACATTCCTTCAAGTGAATAATAATAGACGAATTTTTAGCAGGTTTGTCTCAATACATTCTCTATGTGCATATATACTTTAATATTGTATAGCCCCTATACTTGAGGATATAACAGGTTCTATTTAACAATGGTAACGGATTTTTGTGCCCACCTCGGATATACAACTGTTCCTTTGGAACGACGCGATTGGTTGTTCTTTAAAGTCTATATTTTTATAATATTTAGCCTCTATACCTGAGAGTATCATTGATTTTAAAACAAGAAAGAGATTTTTTGTACTCCCGCCAAATAAACCCAATTTTCTTCGGAACATCTCCACGGATTTGTTACAATTGATATTGAAAAAAAAATTGATAGTTGCTCTGCCAACATTATTTGTTATGCTTATAATTCATCACGTGTGAACATCAAGTAATAATTTTTATTTTCAGATGACATAATCAAGTATTCTCTATTTTGTATTTAAAAATATGTATGTAAGTAATCTTAATAAAAGGGCAAGCTGCTATATATACTATAGACGGCCATACCAAATCTTATGTACACTTCACCATAGTGATGTTAAATATTCCCTTACTCTGTTATGTTTCCCAATTTCATAATAATATACATTCCGTTTTTACTTTTATGATTTTCACTTCCATATACATATTATTTCAACTATTTTTAAATGAATAAATTAATTATTTAGGCTTAAGTTCTTAATTATAAAGAGATAACGAAAAAAATAGACACCAGCAGAAAATATATAGACAATAAAAATAAAGAAAATTTTTTGCTTGGTAGTATAATATAAAAATAAATAGCGTTTAAAAGTGTAAAACAATTTCAAAAAAGCTCTATCTCCTATGAAATATAATATACAAATTAAAATTTCTCATATCCTTTCAAATTAAAATTTCTCATATCATTTCTTTGATAAGTTTGTTTAAATAGAAAATTAATAACAATTGAAACTACCTAGTAGATACATAGATACGAAGAGTGCTGGTGTCTAATTTTTCTTTATCTCTTTATAATTAAGAACTTAATCCTAAATAATTAATTAATTGATTTTCAACTTCATTATTACAAATAGAATATAAAGATATAGAATTTTTTTCGTAAAAATTTTCTCGAAATTTTTTTGTAAAAATCTTATCAACATTTTTTTGTAAAAGTGTTTTTAAAACTTTATCGATTTTTTTTTTTGTAAAATTTTATCAAAATTTTTTCGTAAAAATATAACCGAAAATTTTTCGTAAAAATGTTATAAATTTTTTTCAAAAAATTTTTGTTAATATTTTATTATAAATTTTTTGTTAATATTTTATTGAAATTTTTTTGGAAAAATATTATCGAAAATTTTTTGTAAAAATATAATTAATAAATTTTTTTGTTAAAATATTATCAAATTTTTTGGTAAATTTTATCGAAAAGTTTTTGTAAAAATATAATTTAAAATTTTTTTGTTAAAATGATCAAATTTTGTTGAAAAAATTTTATCAATCATTTTTGTAAAATTGTATAAAATTTTTTTTGTAAAAGTTTTATCAAAAATTTGTTGTATAAGTATCATCGAAATTTTTTTCTAAAAATTTTATTGAAAATGTTTTGTAAAAATTTTAGCGAAAATTTGTATCAAAAAATTTCTAAAAATCTAAAATAAAAAATTTTATCTAAAATTTTTTGTAGATCGCAATCTATATTGGGTTAGAATAGTCAGACTAAAGCACATTGGGAGGGTCGTATTGATCCTGATAGTGACACGATTTTGCATATACATACTTAAATATTTACTTTTATTTCAACAGTTATAGGCAAACGAAAATAAAATCATAAAAATGAAAGGCTGTTCCCTAGATGTCGCGAATTTGAGGAATTTGGCCTTCTCTTCTAAACGGTATAACACTAAGCTCTTAATACCATACTCTAGTATAAAAAAAATTAAAATTAAATTAAAAAAATTAAAATTTATTGATTATATTATTTTAGTTTTTCTTCATCATTACAAGGCGAATTGAATATACAAGCAGTATTGATAAGACATTAGAAAAAAAGAAAACCAAAATTAATTACATACCTGCTCTATCGTTCACGCCTGGTAAGTTTAATTCACCTTGCGTAAGAAAGTAAACATAAGCATTAATCAATGTTGCGAATTGCTGTATATAACGCATTTCTAAGCAAAAGGTTTTTAGTTTTTGATAATATTTATTATGCACCTTAATTTTCAAATCAATTTTTTCGGAGGCGGCTTATTAATCGCCGGCTTGGTGTTGATTTTCTATTCTAGCGATGTGGCAACCCTAAGAGTATCTACCAAAAACATGTCTGGTTTAATATTTGGCAACGCCGCAATTACGCCATTTCTCTAGTCGTTTCTTTTTGCAATAAAATATCTGCCAAAGCATTAGAGTAAAAGAGTACAAATGATAGAAATTGTTATGGTAAAAATTTGCGGCACATTTCAGTTGTTTTTATCTTTTTTTTTGCAAAGAAAGGAAAAACACCAATAAACGCATTCCGTTGCAAACTTTTTGTGAATACAGTTGAAAAAAGTGAATTTTACCACAAATTAAATAAAGAAAACAATAGAACTTGTTAACCAAGGTAAGTTAATATTTTTGCACTAATAGCGCTCATTTAAGAAAACTCTGGACTTGTTTATAGAAATATTAAATGGGATTTTTTAAGTTAAAAGTACACGAGAAATAATTATGGAGGGTAAATGCAAACCAAATTTTATTTGCAAATAAAGATGATGTCTACGGACTCGATTCTTGTGTTATTTAAAGTTGAATGAACTTTTTGTGAATTGTTTTATTTATTTTCTTGAAAAAGTACTTCTACATTATAAAATAATTATATTAATCATAATTTTATGCACATGTATGTACGTATGTATATTTATGTATAAGTATGTATGTATGTATATTTATGGATAATTGCACCAATGCCGTATAGACTAAAAATTGCAGATGAAAATACATAAAAACTCTTAATTTACAGTGTGTACGATAGTTTTTGCGCCATTTCTGCATTTATTATATTTATTATTGGAGATTAAGGTGGCCAAGTTTTAAAAATGTATTTTTAGTTTTTGTCAAAAATCTTTATATTTCCTTTTTTTTTGTTAGTATTGAGAAATAATGCATGCATAATTAAATAAACAAAATATTTCATCGTTGAAAAAAGGTTCACATTTAATTTTCACATTCATGCATACATTTTTACTCAAGAGTTATTGAACTTTATTTTGTCATTTTTTGCTGTAATAATATTAATGTGTCATTAATTTTTTGCTTTGTGAAACACGTTTTGATCTCTTCTTAACGTCCCTTTATTTCAATAAACTCATTTGACATTTTTGAAGAAAAAAAAAACAAAAACATTTCAAAGATAAAAATAATTATTGTTTATTATGATTAACCCATTAAGGTAAAAATTTTATTATGTACGCTAGAGCACCCATGAAATATATGGGATTTGCAAAAGTATTATTTTTTGCAATCCCCGCACATTTTCGGTTATCTGAGCATTTAAAATTGATATGTGAGTACAAATTCCGTTTCTAAAATGTTGGCAGGTTTACATAAGTTTTTCTAGAGATACAATTCGAAATTTACCTGTTCCCTTGAATTTTAATAAAAGCCGGTTATCGTAGTCATGTTGCACGCAAAAACGTTTTATTTCATCGGTCGAAAGAAAATATATAACAAAACTTGCCAATAAATACTTAAAAAATCCGTCGCGCAGTGGACCATTTTACGAGAAGACTGTAAAATAATTACAAACTTTTGATTGGATTTTAATTTTTTGTATAAAATGTAAAAATCGACCGATCGGGTTTAATTTACATTTTCATTTTTAGTTGAATTTTATTATAAAATTGAAGGGACAAAACATGTTAAAAAACGTTTTTGAATTATTATTTCTTCTGTTAAACTTCTCCTTTAGAAAGGGTCCGAAGTAGCTAAGGCAGATGGTTAGTGTGATAGTAAAGCTTCGCTTATGGCAATTGCACATTGTGATTATTTTCGCCGGTGAAGGCGTTTTTAGTTCCGCCTTAAACTATACTGCATATTAGTTTATGTATTTTTTCTTTATAAAAAATAAAGTATGCTTCTCTGGTTAGTTCAACTGCGTAATTTCACTGCTTTTTCTCGACTTTCTCTTGGAAATGAGATATAGGGATCAGGATACTTAGGTATCTCCTCACGTGATGCGAACGTAAAAGAAAAGCAGACAGACAGACGGAAATGGGTTACTATTTTATTATATGTATAGATTTCATCGGTGATAGAGCGTTTTGAAAAAAATTATTTTACACTCTTAAACACTATTTCTTCTTATATTATACTACCAAGCAGACATTTCTTCTTTATTTTATTCTCTCTATATATTTTCTTTACTTGAAATATATCTGTCTTGCTATTAGCCAACCTTTCGTTAGCAATTAACAACAATTAGATATCTTTTCGATAAAATTAACAATTAGCAATTAACAACAATTAGATATTTTTTTCAATAAAATTTTTAGAAAAAATTTCGAAAACAATTTTAATAAAATTAAAAAAAAAAAAAAAAAAATGATCGATAAAATTATAAAAAAAAAATTCTATATCTTTATATCATATTTATAATAATGAAGTTAAAAATCATAAAAAAGTAAAAACTGAATGTATATTATCGTGAGTTTGGAAGAATAACAGAGTAAGAGAATATTTAATATTACAATGGCGTAGGGTATATAGATTCGGCATGGCCGTCTAAAGCACTCTTACTTGTTTTAACTTCTCTTTATAAAATTATTAAAATTAACTTTTGATGATTATCCCCCTTTTAGGCATTAACATGCGTTAACAAAAGTCAAACTTCACATGAAAAAATATTTTTAATACAAATAAAGATCACTATGGGCATTAGTAAAAGGAGCATGGCCAAAACTGTGCTTAGCCATTATCAAAAATAAATTATATTCCACTAAGTACTGAGGTAATAAGGATAATTAGAGTATATTATTTTATTCATCTCTTGGAATTTTGTGTTTTTTAGATAATTAAAGTGGGTGGCTCTATTTTTTTCACACCTAATATCTTGAATTTCGAATGTTTTTACGTACATATATATTTTATTTTAAGTTTTTTATCAAAACCGGTCTCTATAGTAATTTAGTTGGTCAGTTGTTCGGTTTCACAAAAATATAAACCTTAAAATTTGGTATGAAGATTTAGTATGTTTTTTCTTTTTCGAAATATGTGGTAAAATGTGGCCCTATTTTATGGAACACTACTGTTTTGGGTAGGCAGCTAGTTACGTTTCTTATGGCTGTATTGTGACACTTGATTTATATTACCTTTGGAACTTATAAGTTTTATTAAAAAAGTTGTTGATTTAGCTTTTAATGAAATTATATTCAATTTATTTAAAACATATTTTTAGTTTGGTTTCGTTCGTATTTAATTTTTTTGGTTTATTTATTTCTTAAGGCAAAGCGTTTACATAAAAATACATTTCTTTAATAATTTATTAATATTAATACATTTATTTTGTTTTTAATATTATCAGTAAATAATGTTTTATTTAAAAGCAATAAAAGCATTGCATTTTATTCTTATATATTGTTTGTTTATTTATTCAATATTTCAAATATAAATTTTATAAATGTCAAAAATACTTGGGAATATATTTAAGGTTTATAGCTAACATATTTCAAACATAATATTGTAGACGCTTTAAAAAAAAAACATTTTTTTAAATAGTTAATGAAATAGCTCTTAATTTAGGGTGTTAGGTAAGTGTACATAATATTTACTTAAGCCTTTTTTTTATTATTTTGACTAGTTGATTATGTAGCATTTATTTGTTTAAGGAAAGTGAATAGTAAAATATTGTACAATTCATAGTTCGAATTATAAAATACATATAGAATTAAAATTAATTTTTTTTTTTGTAAATTTAAGCTTGTTTAACAAAATAAATTTAGAGGAGAGCTTTAAGCAGACGCAAATAAAGAGTTGTTCATTTACAAAGGCAAAACATTACTACTGATAATGCACTTGTAAAGATTATTGAGTACAATTATTTAGTACAAATTATATTTGTACGTTTATAGGATTAAAAATAATTCACCTTCATTTCATCTAATAAATAAGGTGTTATGTCAATTTTTTTACTCTTACTCGTATTAGTAACTCGTTTTGTTAAGTTGATGCCAAACCAAATTTATCAGGTATGTTCTGTAATCTGAAACCGAGTGAAATTGGTTCCGAATGAAATTTTAAATTGTCATAACTTTTAAATCTTACAATATGTTGATATTAATTTTTATACATTTGATTAAAGACCATTCACATAACTTCCTTGATTGATAATGTTTTAAAATAATAGACGCAACTAAGTTATATTTTTCGTTAAAAATTTATTAGATTTCAATTTCACTCGCTTTTGGATTACAGAACATACCTGTATTTTTGTTAACCTTTTTTGCAATGCCTTAACAATATGTCAAACTTCACTGATAAACTATTTTTATTAATTTAAGTTCAGTTAAATATATTTTACTGAAAAAAATGAGAAATCGAAAGCGTTAACGCTAGAGTTTTTAATTTCAATGACTTAATTCCAGAGATTGTAATGATTATGAGTTTAATTTTAAAAATTGGGTTTTAATGATTATTTCTTGATTTTTATTTTCTACTCAAAGAATAAAAATTATTCTCTGAGCTTTATTTAATGCTTACAACATAACGATTATGTATTAAGTTTTATTTTCTGCTTTGGGAATAAAAATTAATCTCTAAGTTTTATTTTCTGCTCAGAGAATAAAAATTATTGGCTGAGTTTTATTCTTTGCTCGCCATTTAATGATTGATGTTTAAGTTTTATTTTCTGATTGAAGAATAAAAATTACTCTCTAAGTTTTATTTTCCGATTGAAGAATAAAAAATACTCTGAGTTTTATTTTCTGATTGAAGAATAAAAATTACTTTCTGAGTTTTATATTTCACTTAGAAAATAAGGATTATTTTCCAAGTTTTATATTTCGCTTAGAAAATAAAAATTATTTTTTGAGTTTTATTTTTTACTTAAAAATAAAAATTATTTCTTTTGTTAATTTGGACATATAAATAGTACTTTTTGGAACTTTTTTACTGAAACACATATCTCCCTGAAACCCTATCTCAAATAACGATACTAATATTATTTCTATGTGTTTCAGTAAAAAAGATCCATAAAAGTACCAAAGTACACGTTTTATCCCCCAAATATTAAAATGAAGAAAAAGTACCAAACACTAGTTTGATACGTTTACTATATCAAAAGAATGCCAACTAAACTAATTTCTATGTTTTTTAGTTAAAAAGCTTCAAAAAGTACTATTTATATACTTACATATGTCCAAATTAACAAAAGCATTAATTTTTATTTTTAAGTAAAATTTAAAACTCAAGAAATAAATTTTATTTTCTAAGCGAAATATAAAACTTGGAAAATAATCCTTATTTTCTAAGTGAAATATAAAACTCAGAAAGTAATTTTTATTCTTCAGTAAGAAAATAAAACTTAAACATCAATCTTTAAATGGCGAGCAAAGAATAAAACTCAGACAATAATTTTTATTCTCTGAGCAGAAAATAAAACTCGGAGAATAATTTTTATTTTCCAAGCGAAAAATAAAACTCAACAAGTAATTGATGTCTGAGGAATAAATAGAACTCGAAAAATAATTTTTATTTTTGATTTTTTTCAATAAAACTTAAAAAATAAAAATCATTGGCGGAACGGACAGTCCCCTTAAAGACGATTGCAATGGTGTATTTCTTGTACATGTAGCATATCCCTAACATAATGATTTTTTTCTTTTAAAATGTGATGGATAATCATTATTTGCGATCCCTGCTTAATTCTCATTTTGTTAAGAACGTTTTTGATATTTTCTGCACAAGCCGCCGGTTTTCGGTAAATCAAAAATTAAATTAATAACTAAATATGCAAAAATTTTATTAATAACTAAATATGCAACTGCTTGTGCAAACCTTTGGCAACACTTGTTATTTTTCGATTCTCTTGCGAGAACAAAATTAACTTGTGTATGCTTTTTATCACACCTCACCTTACTTCTGCATTCAGGGATTAGAAAAAACCATCCAATTGTAGAAGGACAGTAAGGAAAAATAAAAACGTGGTTTATTTGTTGGTGTTTTGTTGAAGCTTTAATATTCTGTAATATTATTCTATTAACATGCATGCTTCTCATTGTGTTTTGTAGAATTTTATTACTTATAGAGTATTTTTGGCTTCTCTAAAATTAGGAAAAAGGTTTCCTGATGATCTGGCCTGAGCAACCAGTTAATACGTATAGGAACTAGCTCTTTTCCTCCAACAAATAAATTGCATTTTTATTAAAAAAAACGTTATGGGTAATTAGCATAATATTAAATAATTATGCCCTTATGCAAAAGAAATAAAGTCTACTACAAGCCTACTTTAAAAAAAATTTTATATGAAAATTTTGTCTTAAAGTACACTTCAAGTAGACTTTATTTCTTTTGCATTAGGTTTATTAATATTTAAATTCCCAAAAATTTTATTAATAACAAAAACCGACTCACTTGGGTCCTTATTAATCTCTTTTTAGTTTACCTAAAATTTGGGTAAATGTTTTTTTATAATTTACAATTTTTACTCTAATAATCTTGCACGTGATTATGCTCTGGATAATTTTGTTACGTTTATGCAAAATAATTTTTTATATGCTTGCTGTGATAATTAAAAAAAAGGTGGCAAGATTGAACAAATTTGACGTGAAAACCTTTATAATATAAATGTTAATAACATATACAGTCAAATTTGTTTTTGTAAGGTAGTTAGGGACCGAAGAAATAAACCGCACAAAAAAAAAATATTCAAAATCTTCTTAGGTAAATAGAAGTAATTTTTCACAACATGTTAAAGAATTTTTTTTTATTTGCAGAGGAACTGCAAGAAAGTACATTCCAAAAACAAAATATATAATTAATTTACGCATTGAAACATTTTTAAAAAAATGTCCATTTATCATTTTAAACATGGAGAAATTTGCAAAATGTACATATTTTTGTGATGAACTGGTTCGTACCTGCTACAACTGATTTATTTTTTGTTACCATTAAGTCGGTTATAGGGATTTTGAGATCACGGTTAGCTGTTTATAAACGTCGGGATAGCCAGATATAGTCGTTTTGGAATTTCAAACTTCTTCGACAATTATCTGTTTTAAGAAAATGCTTTTCCAATTTGCTGCACAGCATGATCCCTGTATATATTTTATATGACGTTAATTTCACGTAGTGTTTCATCGATATTCATAAACCGTAAAAAAACGCATAAAAAAGGGCCGCAAAAAACTGGTTTGACTGTAACTAAAATCAAAAATAAGTTAAATAATAACAAGTGCCATTGACACTCACACACGATTCCTTGATCTGTTGTGTAAAATCAAAAACGTTAAAAATTAATAAAATATTGCATAGGTGATTTTAGCGTCAGATAACAATACAATACATATATGTTTTGTAAGTTATTTGGGGCGCTGTATTCAAACTTACAATACGTTTTATTAAATTGGTTTTAGTTTTTTAGTTGTACAGACAAATAAAAAATGAAGTTGCACGATATATATTATGATAACTGGATAACGGTGTGACCGATTTGGCTAAAAAAAATACGAAATCGAAAATACGCAAAAGTTGGTCTGAAACTTGTGAAATTCATACATAGACATTTTTCATTTCTTTTTCAAAAGATCGTTTTTAACGGCACCGAAAAATATGGTTTGCCGTTTTTTATAAAAAATGATTTCGATTTTTTTTAGATAAAGCTTTTTTGAAACTATATGAATTTAATTTTATTTTATTTAAAAGAATTAATAAATTATTTAGGCTTAAGTTCTTTATTGTAAAGAGATAAAGAAAAATTAGACACCAGCAGAATGTCATGCATTTTCTAGATCGCTACCTTAAAATACTTGAAGTTTCTACGACATAAAACTAACGCCCAGGAACCCAGACAACATCCAAGCACATTTCTAGTCTACATATTAACTTGTAGTGCAAAATACCAGAGTCTTTGATAGGTATCGAACTTCGGATTGATAGACTAGCACACTACCTAGTATTGACCGGGACACTTGAACCTTACACATCTTTGAAATTACCGTTATTTTTATATATTAAATATTTTTGCTTTTTCTCATAAAATTTTATTTTAAATAGATTTTCGTCTATATTCCGAAATTTCAAAAGTTAGAGGTTTTAGCAAAGCTAACGTTTGTAGTAAATGAAACCCACAACCCTGAATTGATAGAATAACACACTACCTACTAGCTTATGGGGACACTCGGAACTTGCACAACTTCGAGCTTTTCGATATTTTTCTTCACAGTTAAAATTATTACACGTTTACGAATTTGATGTTAAGTATTTTGATAGTAGAGTAATAAGATCTATGACATAAAATTTTCTAATGAAGTCGATTACCGGCTGTTGGGTTATATCTCAATTATAATTATTTTCATTAATAGTTCATCTAGAGAGTTGGTTTCATAGTTGGAACACCGATACAAGAGACAGGTCGACTGCAATGCCGATCCCAGATACAGAATAATGGCGACACGGAAATGTTAATGATAACTATTTGACCCAAATATTGTTAGGCCATGTATATTTCCGGAAATACCTTCATAGAATAAATGTAACATGAAGGCTATGCAATTCAGGCGAACGAGATGATGGTTTAAGGTCGACCAGGGAACCGCACCAAAGTAATGCGCATGCGGTCCCGATGTGAATATTATTCCCAACAGGTGACAAGGGGTTGTCTTAGTCGGTGCTCCTCACCATGCGTGTAGTGCGTAAATGCAGTTTTACCTCCTTTCCGCAAAACAAAATTATTAGTATTATCAGTATTATTTATCATTATTATTATTATTATCATTATTATTATTGTACTTCAAGTATTTTAGTACATCGGAGGTAACACCAGTGCTGCCAAACCGCGAAAAAGTGTGTAATATCTGAAAAATGTAGTTATGTATAAACCCCCGTCTACGTTAGTCATTAACATGTCTTAACAAAAGTCAAACTTCATATAAAAACAGAATTGAAATGTTTTTTTATATGAATTTTATATGAAGTTTGACTTTTGTTAAGACATATTGATGTCTAACGGAAACGAGGGGTTATACAGATCATACTTGTAAAAAAGTAAGGAAATAAAAAATATATAATTATGCAATTTTGACTTCTAATATACATACATGCAAACTTTGACAATTTTCACTTCAAAATTTTTTCAAAACTTTCTTGTATAAAATATTTTTATGCTATTAAATCAATTTTTACAATATATTTTCTATTGGTATCAGGCTACATTTTTCTGTTTTCAATATCTCAATAATTTCGCTAAAGATTCCTTTTTTAAAACTTTTAATTATAATTTTTTATTTTTTATTTATTCAACACAATTTTTTAAAAGCTAATTTTTATTCCCATTTTTAATTTGTATTTTGTTTTAAGGTACTTTTATTTCAAACTTGAATATGAATAAGTTTTCTCAGAGATAAATAGAGATAGAGAACAACAAAAAAGACATTTATCTCACAACCATAATATGGTTGACCACAAAATATTTGATTAATAAAAATATGTTTACGTTTGGTACTTTTTAATACCGTGATAACCGTATTACAAATAGAAATTTTTAGATACCATTATTAAAAAATATTTTTTCTTTTCTCAAAATGCTTAAATCATTAATGTGGAAAAGGGATTATAGCGCATTATTTTCGACAATAATATCCAAAGCACTGATGTAATGGAGCAGAGTACTACACCACCCCAACCCAAATCTAAACTCCATGAAGTTAAAAATATTCTGGCTCCTAACAAAGGTTTTGCCATGATGGCAGGCCCTCCAGGTCTAGCCACAATACCATCTACCGTGCCATCATAGTCGCTATCCAACATAGGTCTTCCTTGTTGTCTTTTAAAGTGTATAATCATTAGAGTGAATAAAGCAAATAAAGCTGAAATATTGTAAAGAATTAAAGCTAATTTTTGTTTGTTAGTTTACTTCAGTGTAACTTACCTGCCAACAAATACATTACACCTGTTATCAAAATGGCACTTATTTGTCTTTGACATACACCAAATGCTCCTACTAAAGCAGCACTGCCCAGTATTATAAGACACACCAATGAACATGAAATTGATAAATTTTGCATCCCTGTAAACAAACAAGTTTTTATATTAATCCAATTTTTGTTTTTAAATTTCATTTCATTTTCATTTGAGTAAAATTTATTGAAAACATTGAAATTATTTAAAAAAAAAACTTGCATTAATAAGTCGCAATTTACATTAGACAGAAAAATGGGCAGACAGACGAGATTTGTAGGCAAGGGGTTGAAGAGGTAGAGTGTGTATTTCATGACTAGTGTACTGGACATTTTTTCGTTTCTCTTTTCTGCTTTTCGCTTTTTTCTTTGTTGCTTCACTTTATATTTCTCAAGTCGGCCTCATTTTATTGAGTTTATATTAAACACACAGATTTTGAAACACACAAACATGTAAAGAATATAACACAGAAAATAAAATGTGCAAAAATCTGTCTGTCTTGTTTATGTCCAATGTAAATTGTTTAAGCAAGAGCAAAAGAGAATTCAAAAAATGTCTGCCCTGTTTCTGTCCTATGTAAATTGCGACTAACGAGTTGATAACATTTATTAAAAAAAGGCAATGTGATTTTTAAGCAGAGTGTGTGTAAAAGTTTTATGTAATTATTATAAACTAGCTGTGCCCGCAACGTCGTTGGCGTCCTAACAATATTTTGCTCGATTTGGCTTTGAAAGCATTCCAAACTTTTATAGTGCTTCACTTATGGTTTATGTATTTACTTTATCCCATCCCTGGATAAAATTCTAAAATTTATAAAAAATTCGAAAATTCTAAAAATTATTGTGAAGCTCTGTAAAAGGTGTTTAAAATATTTTAATAACATTGTAATTCCACAAAGTAAAAATGTAAATCTAACACAAATTTTAATCAATTGGCTATTTGGCAGTAAGTAATTATTATTTTGTCATTATTTTAAATCAGCGCCATCTGTTGCGGAACCGTTTAAAATATTCCGCTTTCAAAAATAAAAGATGCCTTAAAGTATGCAGTAGCTTTAATCTGTAAAAAAAACGTCGGCGTACTTTTACTGCTTTTTCTCTTTATTATCTCTTGGAAATAACGTTATTTTACGGAAATTACGTTATTTTACGAAAGTATCCTATATTGGAATCAGGATGCTAAGGTACCTTACAAAATTTTGTTAAAATCCATCCAGATACGTATTTTCTTTATGTAAAGGTACATGGCCTTGGATAAAATTCTAAAATTTATATAAAATTCTAAAAATTATTGTAAGCCTCCGTAAGAGGTGTTTAAAATATTTTAATAACAATGTAAAAGTAAAAGTACAAATAAAATACAAATATTATTCAATTGGCGTCATCTGCTGTTTCAAAAATAAAAGGTGCGCAACCGTGATTAAAATATTCCAGTTTTAAACCGAAAATTGCGTACTTTCACTGCTTTTTCTCTACTTTCTCTTTGAAATGAGATATATGGGGAAAAAGTATCCTCTATTGGAATTAGGATTCTAAGATCCATCCAGTAGTTCTTACGTGATGCGAACACAAACAAAAAGGAGACAGAGAGACAGACAGACGGAAATTAGTTACTATTTTATTATTTTATTATATTTTAACTCGTTAAGTCGCCATTGTATGACAGTGACTATAAAGTCAACACAAAGTCGTCCTCGCCTTACATAATAGAGGATAGTTGTTATTGAGTAAATTGCCATTCCATAAAAAAATCTATTTTCGATGCTATAAAATAAATGTCGACATATCGCTATAGAAAATGTGCACCATATATAGCGATGCTTTTGTGTAAAAAATTATACTTAATTCCAATTTTGCGTAAATTTTACAACATTCTTTACAATAATTTTCTCGTTTTTTTAAGGAGGGTTGGGAACGGGGTGTTTCATGTTATCAGTTGCATATTCAAATCTTGCATTATTTTGAACACCATTTATAATGAAATATTAAAATTCAAAGACTTAATTCTTATGGACCATGAAATGTTTAACAATTAAAAGAAAATTAGAACAAAACACTTTATAAAAATTGAATTCTGAAACAAGACTTCAATAAGGAAAGCGTGAAATAATATACAAACTGAAATTCAAAGAAAAATATTGTGAATTTCTAGAATGAAGCTTAAGGTAGATTCTAAAAATTTCTTTGAAATTAAGCATTTTAAAATTTCAACACGTAAATTATACACATTTCTTACTTCGAAACAAAAAATTCGGATTTTTTTAAATAAAAGGTTGTACTAATTCATCAGGATTTTAAACGAACAGTTGTTGTTCATTTGTTGAAATGAGGGTAATTGTAGAAAAATTACCATTTCGTTAAAAACTGTATGTAATGCTAATTACATACATACATACATATATACCTTTTAGCATAATATTCATTTCTTTCTTTTAGTTCGCTACAAAAATGTACATGTATACACAACTATTATTTTACATTTTGATAAAGATATTTGTAGTTGTGTATGTTCAGGTAATAATGACTTCTTCCAGTTCATTATGAAGCTATGGCCGTCAATTACATTGTCATGTACCAGCCCAAAAATTAAAAAAATATATATATTTCACTGATGTTCTCATGTAAAACAGACAAACATTTCGTTTCATGTCATTTTATGCTCTGAAGGACTGTTGTAAAATATCAGTGCAATGAAAAAGGGCCGACCACCATGTTCATATGGTTTAAAAAATATCCTTTATGAAACCAATAAATCTTTGCACAATGTTCATTTACGGACAGATATGTATATGTATTTCAAATCATAGCTGATATTACATTTGTATTATTATCTAATACTGATTATAGGTTTTATTGGATTTAAATTTTTTCAGGTCTGTAAAAATTTACAGAAAATGTTAGTGTCATTTAAATGTACGACAAAGAATAACAAGCGATTATGCTTAGAATAAAAATTTGACTTCTTATTAACGTATAACTGTTGGTTTTGTTTGAATAGAATTAAATTTAACAGTTTTATTAAAATTATAGTATTTTTATTGAGACACCTTGAACAGCGCTAAGTTTTGGATGACACTAAAGTTATTTATAATAATTTCCTCCGAAATCGGACAACTTAATTTGCATTTTCAAATTTAGTTGAATTTTTTTTTTTTTTTTTGTAAAAGACAACACTACCTCTGTGAAGTGTTTTCTTGTCTGCAGAAAACACCCACAGCCTTTGGGGGGAATCGAACCCGCAACCTCCAGACTGATACTCTAGCGCGCTACCAATCGGTCTATCGAGGCACATTTAAATTAATTAATTTCACGTAGGATATATTTTGTATACTTTTAAACGTAATTTTTTTATATTTCGAAATTAAGTTCGATTATTAAATTAATTAAATAAAAGATGCATATGTAACCAAATATCATTTGAAAAATATTGAAATACTTGCACAAAAAAATTAAATAATTTTTTTTTAAATATTATTTCGGCAAAAGAATTTTTTTCTAGATATATAAAATAAAATCTGGTCATATACTATATGGTAGATCTCATGTACTATGTGGTAGATGTATAACTATACTTTACTACATACCTTACCATTTCAAGGATATTCTATAATTCCCATAAGATATGACGCTAATGAAAAAGCAGGTAGGTTAGCTTGACAATTTACACGAGAGTAAAAGTGGTGTGTTTGTCATATGACTTGTCAGTTTGATAAAATAGGCATTTTACATATGGAAAACTTGATATAAAAATTTATATGTTTGAGAACACATTGAACGCAGTAGTTCTAATTCAGCTCTTGCATCTTGGGAAAAAAGGTCGCAATTATCAAATGATCACTTTAGCCCGTATTTTTCAAAAATTAACAAAACGGTAGCAATTTCAATCCAAAGGTGTATAAAATGTATAACGGAATGAAAAGTTTGTATGAGAGTGCGAAAAAAAACAAACTAAAAGTTTGCTTTCGTCTTGTTTTGTTCTTTGCATTGAGTAAAACAAATACAAACCAGAAGCAAAGAATACGGTTGTGCCATTTAAATGTACTCAGGTAGAGCAGAAAACAAACAGGTATGTGATGAAAACGATTTAGAAAACGTATCGATTTTAAAACGATTTTGTTGTTTGGTATAAAAATTAGTAAATACTAATTTTTTAAAAATTTTTGTCTCAATTCTTAATTATTGTTCGATTTTTATCTTCTGGTGTTCTTTTCAAACCCAAATGTTAAGAGATGGGTTCAAAAATAATTCTCAAAATCGATCGAAATTTATCACACCCTTTGAAAAGGAACGTTTTAAAATCGATCGTTTTCCATCACATACCTGAATGAGATAAAATCTTGCTTACTATGGTAGAGAATGTTACAAAGCGGTAATTAACTCTGATTTGGTTTTGTTCGCAATTGTATATTTGTAGTGGTGTATTAAGGCATATAGTGATGCGATCTTTGTCATTCAAAAAGTATTCGCTTTAGTTTTGCTCCTGTACAAAACGGTTGAAAAGTTTTTATCTTTGCATGAAACGTTTGTGAAAAGTTTTGTTTGTTTTCATACACTGGTTTGCATTGCTTCTAGTTGCTAATTAAAGTTGATGCGACATTTTTGCTTATTGATATACCCTGGATACGCTGGATAGCGTTAAAAACAAATCTCGCAGAGCCTGAATACATACATAAGTATATATGTCAGTATTTGTTTTTAAATGCGAAGATCGTAGATAATTACAAAAATGAATAGAGTTTTTAAAAATTTGTATATTTATGTATTCATGTTGTTGAAATGTTTTTTCATAGCTATTGGTTCAAGAGGAAACGGAAATGGCCTTGTTTAAAATAAATACAATTTTTAATCACAAAATTTAGCTTTGAAATGTTAATTTTACACATTCCTTTTTTGTTTAAAACAGATTGTAACTCTGTTTACCTGCTTTTTTTATTTGTTTTTTTTTTTATTTATTTGTTGTAGTCTGTTTTTAATTAAAATATTTGAAAAATAAAAGCACTTACAACGATTTAATTGCAAATAAAACAACTTTTATATTTAACTTTTTATGCATGCAGAAAGAAGTGTTAAACTGCTGATGTATTGGGAATAAGGAAAAAATGAAAAGAACTTTTTAAAATTGATGCATAACTTTTTTTTATATCTTTTTTTAGATTTGTTTCGTTTCGAATTTATTAAAAAAAATTTTGTTGAGTTTATAAACAAATTTTGTGTATATTTTTAATTTAAACTATTAATTTTAACTAAAAACTGCTCAAAATATAAGTACAAGCCAAAAGTGAGCAAAGAGAGAAAAAACATGCTTCTTGAATTTCTCAGAAATTTAATTTTTATGAAATAGATTTCTGTTGTTAATTTAAAATATGTTTTGATGCAGTTTAGCGGTACAACCTACGTGACTATAGCCTTCTGTTAAAATTAAATATTTAAAAATCTTTAGAGAAAAATGCTCATAGAATTAGTTACATTTAGTTCGTAATCGGAATTATTTCTTAATATTTTTTTCAGGGTTGGAAGAATACATGTAATAAAATGCGCGTGTTTTATACATACAAAAAAGGCTTTGAAAGGTCTGCAATATTAAGGAGTATTCCGCAACATTCGTAGTTAAACAGAATATTCTAGATTATTCCCGATCATTCCTTAACATTCTAAAATGTTCGTGACTGTTCTCGAATGTTGTCGAATTTCCTCGAAACTTCTCTAATTTTCTGAACTATTCTAAAAGGTTCCAGATTGCAAAACTCTCAGCACTTATATCTTTAAATGTACTTCGTTTAAGTGAAAACGACAACCTTTTATATTTAATTGTTAATTTAATTACTGTTGTTCTTCTTTTAGAATTTTAAATATTTTGAAAAAGAAGAAAATTACTATAAACCACAAACATGCCATCTGATGAACAGACAGTCACCAAAAGTTCTGAAGAGACCACAAATGCCACTCCCTCAACTACTGCTGCCGAAGGTGGTCTTTCTTCTGAAGCCATAGTAGAACAAGAACGTTCAGAAAAAATACTTAAAGCTAAAGAACTATACAGTCATGGTTCTCGTAACTTTTTAGTTAAATCTTTTGCCGAAGCCGCCGATGAATTAAGTCAAGTTTGTGCTCTCTATGGAGAGTTATATGGCGAATTATCCGATGAATTGGGTATGCCCTATTTGCTATATGCTAAATCTCTCATAGCATTGGCCCTAGATGAAAACAAAGTTATCGATGTACCTGATGAGGAAGAAGATGAAGACGACGAGGAGGAGGAAGTAGATGAAGCGACAGGTGCAGTAAATGGTGAAGCCAAAGTAGCGTCTGCCACGAATGGCGAAAAATTAAAGAGTATACCGGAAGATGTTGCAGTAACGACAGCAGCCGACAAAAGAGAGGAGAAGGTTTCAAAGGATGATGAGCCAGAAAAAATGGAAGAAGACGCTGAAGTCACTAGCACAGATGATGATAAGGCTAAGAAAGAACAAGAAGATAAAGAGAAAAAATCGACAAATGGTAAAGCAAATGGTGTGGAGGAAATGCCACAATCCTCGTCAGTTGATGATGGAGAAATGCCCTCAACCTCGAATGGTGATGCTGTTGGCGAGGAGGATGACGAAGAAAATGAAGCGGTAAGTAATTTTAAAATTAAAAAAATAAGTCTGAACAAAATATTATTTTTGTTTGAATTTCGAAAAAAGTTTTCTGATAAGCATCGGAACTAGTTTCTTTACAATTAAATTTTGTGAAATATGTACATATAAATAAATATGGAAATAAACTAATTAGAAAAAATAGAAAAAAATTATTCAATATAAAAAATATAAGAAAATACATAAAAAATATTTAATTAAAAAAATTATTTGGAAGCATTACTATGTTTGAAAATTTCATCCTCGAAACAAATTTCATATAGAACACAACTCATACTTGTCAGTAAGACACGGTTGTCCGATTTTGAATGGCATAAAAATTGAGCACAGCTAGTTTGATGGATGTTTTTACATAATATTATTGGTGCTTGTACTGAACATATTTTACAATAAATAATTAAATTTTTTCTGAAATTTTAAAAAATATTTAACAAGCGATTTATTGTTAAAACATAATAATATGTTTCACATTAAAATCACCAATACTTTGTTTTCGTTTTAGGCCTCCAATCTTCAATTGGCTTGGGAAATCCTTGAACTAGCAGCTAAAATCTTTTCACGCCAAGAAGAACGTGGTCTATCCAATTTGGCTGAAGTTCAAACTGAATTGGCCAACATTGAATTTGAAAATAATATTTTAGATTCAGCCCGTGATGATTACGGTAAATTTTTGTGTAGCAAGCATGATAACCAATTCAATTGTTCTTATTTTGTTTTTGTTTTTCTCTAGAAAAAGCATTAAATATTTACAAAGATTTGCCCAACAATTATCGACGCGCTATGGCTGAAATTCACTATAAAATTGGTTTGACTTTTTTAATGCAACAACAAAACAAAGAAGGAGCAGCCTCTCTAAAAGAGGCCTGCAATCTAATTGCAGGTGAAATAGATGAAATTAAGGCTAAAACTGATCTTACCGAAAAGGATAAAAATAATATACAAGATATGGAGGAGACAAAACAAGAGATAGAAGCAAAAATTATGGAAATTGAAGAAACTCAGGCACAGGTAATTTAGAATATTTATTTTTAATTTATTTATTGTTGCGTTTTTCTATAGTAAATCAAAACTAATATAGCTTTATTAAAATATTAAATATATTAGTTAAATTAAATGTTAAGCTTTACCTAACCACTACCATTCTAACTTTACAAATTCTCTTTTCCAATTAACATTAAAAAATTATACCTCCATATATATGCATTCTATATATTTATTTAGTTACCTTGAAATCTTCTATTAATTTATTAGACTAATTGCATGGCCAATAGCAAACAGCAACAGATTAAATTGTGGCAAACAACTCTTGATTGTAATTTAATATTCATTTCTTGAATTCTGTTATTTTTTCTACACCCATTTCATTGCAGAACATTGCTGAGGTACGAGCTGCATTAGACAGTTACATTAAACCACTTAGTGGTGATGTTGATGTTGGCTCCTCAAAATCTGCAACAGCAACAGCAGCAGCAGCCACCTCGTTAACAGCAGTAGATGGCACATCGTTGTCATCCTCATCAGCCGCTATAACATCATCTTCGAAACCCACTGACATATCACATTTAATTAAACGCAAAAAGCCAGAAGAGCCGACATCAGAAGCCGAAGCTGCTGTTGCCTGTTCACCAGCTAAACGTCCTGCAGTCTAAATATTAATTAAGTTTAACTTTTGTTTGCGTGTGTGTTCTATTTTATATATTAATTTTTATTTTTATATGGAGAAAAATAATATCTGCACAACAATATGCCCATAAATTAACTGCATTCCAGTTGCGTAACACAATGAAATAATGATGGCCTGTTTTTCATTTCCTCTCCCAACAATTGTTTACTTATTTTGTTTTATCTCAATAATAATATACAATATTTTTATTTAACATTTGCATTACACTTCTTCTTGATCCTCCTTTAATGAAAATAAAAGTTTGCAGTTTCTTTAAACAAATTAAATTGATTTTTTTTTAAGCGAAAACCAAACAAACTTTTATTTTTGTATAGACTTATCTCCCACTTCTGTCTTTCTCCTATTTCATGTTAATTGCTTATGATTTTTTGCTTGTTAAAAAATATTTTCTCTTCCTTTTTTAAATGACCACCCACCCGCCTAGCCCGCCTGCCTGCCAGTAATATTTTTGCATGACCTCTTTGAATAATTTTCTTGTTTTCACTTTATATTCAATAAGTTAACTTTATTTGCGTAAAATACACTTCATTTTTAATATTGTTATTTAAAAAAAGGTGTTGTTTTTCCTCCCCCTCCTTTTATAATAAATTATTCATTGATATTTTTATTAAAGCAAAATAATGCAAATTACTGCATCCAATCATTTAATTGAAGACATGTATTAATTAATAATTCATTTTAACACAAATAGTTATTAAGAGAGAAAAACAAAAACAAAAATATTTAAATAAAAACATATTTTTATTAAAAATCTATATGTATATTCTTTGAAAGTATTGTTTTAAAATTGTCTTATTTTAAAACCACAATGGGGTTTTCAATAAGAGTAGGACGATATTGAAATTAAATATTTATCAAATATTACAAATTGCCGAATGTATTGAAATTACTGTTTCCGATAAATTGGTGATACTTCAGGGGGGTTACTGCGTAATTCGATTCGAAAGCTAAAATTTTTCGAAAGCAATTTCCGAATCGAAAGCTTAATCGTACTGCGTAACTCGTTCGAAACGATGACAGAGTTGTATTGTTAAACAAATGAAATTATAATGAAAAGTTGGTAGCACTGCAACTTCATTGTCAAACTTGGTGAAAATAACCCAAAACAAAAAGCAGTTAAAAAAGAAAGTTTAAATATACTTTTTTAATAATTTTTTA
Source organism: Phasia obesa (assembly GCA_949628195.1). Lineage (NCBI taxonomy): Eukaryota > Metazoa > Arthropoda > Insecta > Diptera > Tachinidae > Phasia > Phasia obesa. The sequence continues at coordinate 174,042,892 of OX451215.1, read as the reverse complement.
TTGTAATAATGGATTGTGTTTCGTTGTGGATTAAAATTTATTAATTTAATTCCAGAAAGAGTTCAAAGCAAAATAGTAAGGGTCCCATCAAATATCATTAATCTTAACGATAAAAGGCTAGAGGCCATAAATATTTTCTAAATTATATTAACAAAATGTATCATTTAGTTTTGTTAAAAGCTTCTTTCAGTTAGGATTCAATTACGTATATACTTTATAGCATAGAAAGTGAATTAAAAAGGTCACAAAGATCCCCTGTTATTTACCTACGTTAAATGAGGTAGTCAATCTACAATTGCTGCCTCATATTAATTGATTTATTCCTAGGATCTGGAACATTAGGATGACCTTTTGCTAACTCTGAAAGCTTAGACATGAATTGAACCATTTCTTCATACTGTTTTTTATTTTTATAAGATTTTTTCTCAATATTCCTTTAAATAACAATTATTTAGGCTTAAGTTCTTTATTATAAAGAAATAATAGATACCAACATAATGTAATCATAATAAAGAACTTAACCCTGAATAATTATTAATTCATTAATAAAAAATAGTTCAAATAAAATTAAATTTAAATTAAACATTAAAATAATTGTATTAAAACCAACATTATTAAGTTTAATTTATGTATTATGTATACACTTTTTTATTTATTTTGAAACGTTTGATTTGGTACTACAGAGTTGACCTTTCGAAAGGGATTTTTGTTTTTGTAACATATTTTTAGAGCAAAAAATCTTCCGCACTTTCGTAATAGTTTATACGAAAACCGATATACACAATACGAATAGTTCGAGCTCGTACATTTTTTCTTTCGAATCGAATGACGCAGTAACCCCCCAGGTTCAGCGTTATTTTTTGTCGATACAAAGACACTTGTCCACTTTCAGAATTTTAATCTACACTTTTGATCAGATGACTACACCCTCTTAAAATTCTGTTTTTAGTGGGCCATATACATATTTCTAAATCTTTTGTAGACAGCTAAGATTTAACTATCATCGGAAAGGATATTTTCTTAAGCTTTATAAAAAATTAACAACTGCATTAAAATTTAGAGCAACAGCAGGGATGGAAAATAATTTTTTTTTCGGTTTTGAAATATTTCTATATAGTCCTTTTTTGATTCCCAGAGTACTGAATCACAATATTACTATCTATCCCCGGTGGGTTTCGACACTCCCATTCTCAAAATGTAAAAAAAAACACTTGGAAGTAAAAGTATGGCTGAGCTTAAATTCGAAAACGCATGTTTTTAGTTATCTAGTTATAGGATAATTAATTTGTACGTAGGGTATCCGGCCTACCCGGTTAATCTCTAAGCTTCCACTTCACAACACATGTTATTTTCAGATTACAAAATTTCAACACTACCTATTCACCTTTATTCCAGTTGCGAAGGCAACATTTAACGATGTCGTTTTGTATGGTTTATTGTAAATCGGTATTCCCGTTGTCAATATTGCCATTTATCGATGACTGGCAACATGAGTTTGGTATTTTGTAAGGAAATGTGACGTTGATGTTGCTATAAATTTGCTTTGATATTGTCGTCGGTGTTTTTGGTGTTGAGTAGAACAAAATTATAAAACATATTAAAAACTGAATAACATTTAAATATGTAAATATAATTTTTTGTTAGTTTTAATGAAAAAAAAAAAATGGAATTATTTAATTTTGTTTCTTATGTTTATGATTTATTTAAATTATTTGTTCAAATTGAAAAATATCTTTTGGGTAAAATACAGATGTTGGTATTTTTTATTTTGGGCTAAAATATTTATGTGAGTTCCGTCCATCAAAAGATGCAATTTGTCTTCCTTTTTTTAGCATCAGATTTCAGACGAAAACTTCGATATAATTGGCGACTTTTAATTTAATACTAACTTTTCATAAGGCAATTTAAAGATATTTAATATCTCTTTGAAATGTTTTTTGTCCATCGGAAATGAAAATTATTTTTATTTTAAAGTAAAAACTTTTATTTTAATTTAAACACTTTGTTTTATTTTATACACTTTAATTTTTTTCATAAACCTTTTTTAACGAAAACATAAACCAACATTAGTTGGTTTAAATATTGGATATGTACACCATACACATTTTATTAACATTATCGATAAACAGACAACGTCGCCACATCGTTAGGGAATACCAAATCGGTATTGATGTTAACACAACATCATGTCAACATGATGTGATGTTGCCATCAAAATTGACGACGATGTTGCCAACGCCAAACGGAATAAGGGTGATTAAAGTTATCTAGATTCACGACAGAAATTTTTTACTTTGTATGCGAACTACGGCGCCCATGCCAGCCACTTATTTGCTCGACTATGCTCAATAATACGGAGGTTAGTATATAACAGTGTTGGGATTTGAAAATGTTTAAATTATACTGCTCCAATGATAGAATTGTACCAAACCAGCAACAATTTTACCAAAATGTTCCATTAAGTTAAAAAAACAAAACATACATGCAGTAGCTCAACAAGAGGACAAATCAAGACTTATACTAGGGCATTTTAATGTAATGATAATTTTTCTTGATACCTTGATTCCATAAATTTCTGTTTCTGTGTTGCTAATTTACTAACAATTATTTTGCCAAAATGCTTACCTATTTAATAAGCAAAAGGTTTACGTTGTTAGGATCTGGTTAAACCACAATTTCCATCAAGTGCTTGAAACTCCACCAAAGTCATTAAAATGTCTGCCCCGCTGACAAAAATTAAAGGTGCTATCTAAATCGGTAAAATTGCATACTTTACCTTTTTATTTCTATTTTCCCTTAGAAAGGAAATATTTTTATGGAAAAAAATTATCACATATTGGAACAGAGGTACACCCCACAAAATTTTATTAAAGCGAACACAAACAGACGGAAATATAACTATCTTCAACCGTATTATTATTATTAATGTAGGGGGAATAACGAACCAGACCACTACTAAATGGGTCCCTTTTCGACCCCCCTCCGTCCTTAATAACTATAGACAACTGGATTATAACTTGCGGAAATCTTACTATTATTAAGTCTCGTGCTACAACCAGCCTTTAATCTAGACTAGTGATTTCAGAGTGTCGACTGGGAATTATCGGCATTCTTTCTCATCACGGTGTCTTTAGTGATTGCTAGCATTTGTCTAAGGCTTAGTTCCCCCATGGCATTCACATTTAACAGGCTTCTGCCCGTGGTCCTAAGTCTTACGCTAGCCAGTGCTGGACATTCACACACAATGTGCGCTAGATGATACTTGAAGTTTCCATGACCTGCCATTAAAGCAGTTATCCAGCTTAAGGTACTTCTATTGTATCTAAGAACCTTGCTGGCTCTCCTGCCAAGGGGCTCTTTGAGCACCATTCGAGCCTGTCTACATCTAGTAGCCTCCCTCCACCTTTTCAGGTTTAGTGAGTTCAGCCATTGTAGGACTTTTGCTAGTATTAGGCTATTTCTCAGTGATACTCTGGGTTCTGGTCCACAGAAATTCTCAGCAGATCCCCTTTTTATCATCACCCTAACAAAGTTTCCAAAAAAATATTTGATTTACACACGGCTCTGCTACAGTTTTATTATATGCATAGATAAATGTAGATATGTATGTATGTAAGTATATGTTGGAGTTGCACATCAAATGATAAATTAATTTGTCAAATAACTCCCTGTTATTGAAGTTGCAAATATTTTAAAATAAATATGGTTTAAAATATTTATAGGATTATCCGAAAAAAGGTTAAATGGTTATTAAAGATTTAATGCACTTTATTACATGTATTCTTTTCTATTAAGTCATTATGTATTTAATAGTTTAACTAGTGTTTTTTTTTACATATCAGTTGTCATTTGAGATTCGTTTTTAATCACAAAAAACTTCACTTTGCAAAGAGTGTATTGCAATGTGACCGTTTTGCATAAATACATGTAGATAAAAGTAAGTAGAGATACATGGGAAGAGAGAAAGAAATACACATAGATTGTACCATACGTACTTAAATGAGGCTGCAATGTCGTCTGTGACTCACTATGTTGCCAATCGTTACGCTGCTCCTCCCCACGAGCATTTTCCGTTGAGCCAGCCAAGTAATTGAGGCAGGTCGGTGCACTTCGAGGAAATTTAGAGTGTCGTCTCAGTTGTTGTATTTCATGTATAGGAAGATCTATACATAGAGTCCAAATCCCACCATGCATTGGTACTAAAAATAAATTATCACGTCGAAATCGATGATCGGCTAGAAAGTAAAAGGAGAAAAAATATTTTTATTAATTATTGTTATTGTTTCTATGACCTTGTAAATGTCCTTAAAGTGTAAAAGGTTTTGTTTTTTTAATAATTGAATTAGTTCCAATAATTGGTCTGGGTAACACCACCATCATCATTTCTTCTAATTTTCTTTTCTACTACGTCATGCGTGCGTGTTTCTCTAGCATTTAATGAAAATGTTAAACAGTTTTTAGTTGAAGAAAAGAGCGCTTTGTTCATCTTACCGAATTTGATATACCCTTTGTTATAGTTGAACATTTTTCTTAAAATTTCAATTTTAATATTTTTGGGAATTGTTGGTCTGCACCAAGGAAGTTTTCTTTTTTTTTTTTGAATTTGATTATTTTGGTTAATTTTCTTTCCATTGGTAAATTTTTAAATTTTCTGGTGAGTATCAGGAGTTTTTTTTTTTGATTTTCTGCTGAATTTAGAAAAGTTTTGATTGAAATACATAGTAAAAGTTCGATTTGTAAGGGAATTTTGTCGAATTTTCGATTTTGAATAATTTTTTGTGAAATTTAGCTTTTTTTTGGAATACATACGGGTGTTTGTTGGTGAAACTTAGAACTTTTAATAATTGCCAATTTCTCAGTAAATATACAAATACATTTATGTGTGTACCCAGCCAGCATAATTGTCCGACATCCTTAAGGTATCTCTATTTTTACCCCTCCCTCTCAGAATCGACCTAACTTTTCCAAACCTGAATTTGTTCCACAGTGTTATTGTACTACAATTACGCTTCACGCCCCCTGCTAAAAATTAAAGTGTTTAGTAAGAAATATAACATATAACTTGGTTGTTGTTAGGATTATACTTTTAAAACACTGGATTGAACGGCTTTATAACTCGAATTCTGAAGTAGATCGTACTATATCTACCACCCAATGCAAAGAGCATTCTAGTGCCTATTAAGATTATTCTAGTTATTGGAATAGTCTTATGATTTTGCTGTTAATTAACAATGATGTTGACTTATATTGTTTAACAAACAAATAGAAATTAATCCAAAATAGAGATAATGTAGCTGTATAGACCTGAAAGTATCTAAAAGGTCATTAATTTTCCGCCAAAAAAAAAAACAAATACAGTTTGTTTGCAGCCAACTTCGCTACCTAATGTTCGGTCAAAATTAGGCAGATAAATAGCGCTTGGAGCTATAATTTTTGTTTGGCTGTAAGAAGTATAATGACAGAATGAACCCTACTTAAAAGGGTTCAATAATAAAGAAACTTGGTTATAATAAAAAATATAGTTTTAAAACACTGGGTTGGCTATCTTCAGATATTTAGTTCTGCTGGATTGAGTGCGATTGCTTTTAAAACTTTAAACTTGATCATATTTCATATATCGTTCACTCAAAGCATTCTAGAACCTATTTAAATGTATTCTTGTAATAGAGTGTTATTGGAATAGTATCTGAATTGGATCGTATTGGACTATATTTCAAATTACCGACTAAGACCGAAACGTTCAAAAATAATGAAAAAATTTACTATATAAGGCAATGTCAAATTGAGCGTGTAGTTTATTTAAAATATCGACTTTGTAAAGTAAAGCAATTTATTGTGATGCGCTTTTTTAATAACTAGAGACAGAGGCAAACCAATATGGGGGTAAAATTTTACCCTCAAATCCGGAAACTTTTTATAGCCTAAATTTTTTTTAATTTGAAAACGAAATAAAAACGACTATTTGGCATTAATGTTGGCGTTAGTGACAATCATCGTGTATATATATCGGTATTCTCTATTTTGAAACGAAGATAGAAACGACAATAAAACATTCGTTCTCTGTCGTCATCATTGTAGACAACGAAATTTAAACGACTATAAGAAAATAATTCTTGCAAAAAAAAACCGACTACAAACCAAATATATGTATGTATGTGCATCAATTCTAAACTAAAAATTTAAAAGGAAGTAATCTGTAAGAAATAATACTCAAATCAAATACTTTTATACTTGTTGCTCTAACGGACATAGTAATATACGTTCTGTACATTCAAATGTCTATCCATAACGGTTAAGCAGATAAAGCCATATATATTGAATGGCCTTGATTGTCAAGTTAATTTAGGTCTTGTCAAGTGTCAAGGACAAATTTTTTTTTGTCAAGTTAAAATGGAATTTGGTCGTTTTTTTTATTAATTAAAAAGCATTAATAAAAATATTTAAGAAATAAATTTAAATTGCTTATCTATCTATTATTCCGACATCTATTAACATCGAGATGCTATACACAGATTTTTGTTGTCTTCGAGAAGTATATGACAAATTACCAAAAGATGTTCCTAATGATAAGATATGGTCCAAGTTTTTTGAAAAATGTGATAAAAATAATTTAATAAACCTATTTAAATTAATTTCGTTTGTTTTTGCTATCCCGATCAGCAACGCTTTTTGAAAACGGGCATTTAGCATTTTAAACAATTTATATTCCAAAGAAAGGAATAGAATGTCCTTCGACCTTATAAAGGCTGAAATATTAATAAGACTTAATTTTGAAGAAAATTGTAAAAATTTTCAAACTTTTTTACATACATCCAAAGGAAAAGAACTGGTTAATGCGGGTACAAAAAGTACAAAGTATATGTGGAAAAAACCAACAGATGTAATCATATTACAATAATTTTAATTAATTTTAAGTTGAATTTTAATTGACGTAAAGACTGAATTTAAATTGTTCCTTTTTTATATTGATTTTGTTTCGTGTATTTTTTTTTTTAATAAAACAAAACTGCTCATACATTTTTTTATTGTCAAGTTTTTTTTTACAAATCAAGTTATTTTTTGCCGAGTGTCAAGTTATTAGACTTTTGCTATGTGGCAACCCTATATTATGTTAAAACTTACAAAGAAATAACAAACTTTTCAGAAATTTACAAAAATGTCATAAATAACAACACAAAAAAAATGCACACCACACATTATGTTTTCGATAACGTTTCTTCATCGTTTTAATATATTTCAAGAAAACGAATTTAGGAACGAAACGACGATAAAAACGACATCGACATAGAAACGACTATTAAAATTAAGACGCCAACGGGAATAGGGCCGAATATCATTTATTCACTACAACGTCAGTAATTTGATAGAGCAGTGAGTGAGCATTTCGTTACTCTCATAAAAACATATTTTTTAATCATTTTTTGTTAAATAAAATTTCTGTAATTTCGCATAATATATGTAATTTTTAAGGTCTTAATAGGAAATACAAAAAATAAAAGAAAAACCACTTGTGCAAGCAAAACGCACTTAGACTTTCTAAGAGTTTTACACAATACGAGTAAACAGAGGCTCGCTAGCGTTGAAAGTTCGTTTTACTCGGTCAGCTCATTACGTTTATAATATGAAGAGAGGTTTGCTCACTAATAATATGGTTTTAGTAGGCATGTGTTCAGTGAGCTAGTTTGTGTTCGAGTATAACCACTTGCTCATGAGCTTGTGAGCACACCCATTAGATAGTTTCCTTGTTATTATTATCAGTTTGAACTTTTTTTTAATTACGTCCACGAATGTACTCTTTAAGGTTCACTATCATACCTAGTCGTTCGATCTCTCAAAAATGACATGTACGCTCAAAAAAATTATGATAGTCCAGATTATAGGCGTATGTGTGTAACAGACTTTTCGATAGTTCTGTACGATTCGACACCTCAATTTACTTGCTAATTTTTGCCAATAAAACGTTCGATTACGTTTTCCGATCGGAAGATTATTTAGCAAAATTCAGATTTGATCTCTCGTTGCTAGAAAAAGCTACTGAACGTATCTAAATTAGTTTTTTGTCTCACGTTTTTATGTTTTTTTTCTCTTTTCATTCAACTATTAAGGGCCTTTTCCACCATAATACAAGCACTAATATATTTGATTAAAATGCAACCCTGATGTAATAGTTGTTTGACGTATGTTTAAACTAACTGTTTTTCTATGAAACGAAAGAAATAGGAACAAAAATATAAACAATTATGACAAATAGAATTGTTTATTTTTTAAATTCATTAAAAAGTAAAATTTATAAATTTAAATTTGTTACATAAGGCAATTATGCTGAACGTGTTGGTGCCGGTGCTCCCGTATATCTAGCTGCCGTTATGGAATATTTGTGCGCTGAAGTTCTTGAATTGGCTGGTAATGCTGCTCGTGACAACAAAAAGACAAGAATCATTTCTCGTCATTTGCAATTGGCTATTCGTAATGACGAGGAGTTAAAGAAACTATTGTCTAGAGTAACAATTGGCCAAGTTTTTACGAAACATCCAAACTGTACTTTTCCGCAAGAAAAAAAAAAAAAGCTGGAGGTGATATTTAACATTTTTATGCATAATTGTGTAACAAAAATAAAGTTTTAATTTATGGATCCACCCGTTTATTTAAGAATAGTATATTAGAACCCATTTTATACTTATTGTATACTTCGGATATGCCAAATAATAACCGAGTATACACATCAACATTTATTTATTTTATTTATTTTATTTATTTATTTATTTAGTAGTATTTAAAATACTTTCTTATTAACTAAATGATATTAAATTATTCATTATTTTAATTGCTCTGATATGTATTACTTTTTACAAAATGCACACAGTTTCTTTTAAATATGTTGATATTTCTTTCATTTTTAACATTTATGGGTAGAAGATTAAATAACTGCAATCCTTTGTATAATAGACATCTTTTCATTGCACTATTTGTTGCTCTATGTATCCTAAAATCATTTGCATTCCGAAGACTGTAAGGTTGACATTCGTTGACATATCTTAATTGCTCTGTTAAATATTCAGGTGCATTCCCCATTTTCATTTTATAGATGAAGGTAAAGGTATTAAGTTGAAGTCTTTGCCTAATGTTCAGCCATTTTAATGTATCCAGCATGAGTTGTATTGGAGTATATCTATTGCATTTAATTATCGATCTCATAGCCCTGTTTTGCAACTTTTGTAATCTCTTTATTTGTATGTCTGTGCAGCATGTGTATAATATTGTTGAACCGAATTCAAAATGTGGTTTAACTATGGTGTTATAGTTATATATTTATTGCAGTAATTGTTGATATTTTATTTCTTATTCTTTTAAAAAAGCAAATTTTTTTTCCATTTTTTTTGCATATGTAATCTATATGATCTTTAAGGTTCAAGTTTTTGTCTATTATAAATCCTAAATATTTGATGTTTTCCACTTTTTCAATTATTTTGTTATTAATTTTTAAGGGTATTTCGCTGTTCATGTTTATTTCTAATAATTTTGTTTTATTTTCATTTAGTTTTAGCTTATTCATTTTTAACCAATTATTTACATTTACCATATCATAAGTTAAGTTTCTGTGGCACTGTTCATCGGTTTCAGATTCTCTAAATATTAAAGTATCATCCGCGTATAACACCATTTCACATTTCTCTAGTATATTGGGTAAGTCATTTATATATATGATAAATAAAAGAGCCCCCAGAATAGATCCCTGAGGTACTCCATATTCGTTGTTTATAGTGTTAGAAAAAATATTATTTACTTTGGTTGCTTGTTTTCTATTTGTTAGGTATGATTTAAACCAGTTTAATTCTTCATTTTGGATTCCATATTTATAAAGTTTGCACAATAATATGTCTCTATCAATAGTTTCAAAAGCTCTTTTAAAGTCAAGAAAAATTGCCTTTTTTATTTTTATTGATATTTTTCCATCTATTAATAACATAGTTCACTGCTGTCTCACACGAAAAGTTTTTTCGAAAACCGGATTGATATTTCGATAATATATTGTTTGTTTCTATATAGTCTTCTAGTTGTTGCTTAACGATTTTTTCTAGAATTTTTTCACATAGTTTGAGAGTGTTTATCGGACGAAAATCTTCACATTTATTAGTTTTTGCTATTTTTTCAATTGGGGTAATCATTGTCGTTTTCCAATTTTCTGGAAAAGTTCCCGTGTCTAGAGACTTGTTAATTATTCTCAACATTATATTTCCAAGCAAATCCCAATTATCTAAGATTAAGCATATATTCACATTATTATAATCTGGTTTCTTCTTCATAACTTTACATATTTCTTTAAGTTCAGAAATAGTTATTGTACTAAAAATAAATTTACTGTTTATCACATTTGTTTGATTACTGTATTGAACATGTTCTATACTATCTCTTATTTCTTTAATACTATTTACAAAATATTCATTAAATTGGTTCGCTATATCGGTGCTGTTATTATATTCTATGTTATTAAATATCACATTTTTTATCACAGGTTTGTTCTTTTTTAGCACTAGATCTTTGATGTTCTTCCACATTTGCTTTTGATCATTAGTATTGCTTATTTTTTTATTAATATATGTATTTTTTTCACTTTCTAATTTTATTTTATAGATATTTCTTGCTTGTTTGTAATTATTCCATGCTGCAACAGTATTTTCAATTTTTGCTATATTGTACTTTGCTATTTTATCATTTTTTAGTGTTTGTAATTGCCTATTAAACCACTTATTTCCACCATACTTTCCGCTAGTAGTTTTTCTAACAGTAAGTTTCTTGATCGTATTTTCAATGCAGTTATCAAAACTCATTACATTATTATTTAAATCAGTTCTGTCATCAAAATTTAATGATGTATTAATTTCTCTTCTAAATTTACTTTTTTCATATTTAAAAAATTCTATTTGTTTTTTGTTTTCACATTCTTTTTCCACATTGTTTTCAATACAGATTTCTATTGTTTCATGATCAGATATTTTATTTATTCTACTATTATTTACTCTAACATTTAAAATTATCACATAATCGATTAATGTTCTTGATTCTTGCGTAACTCTCGTGTAATCGGTAATTACTTGCTTTAGTCCATTATCATTTATAATCTGTTCCAGTTTGTTTTTATTTGCTGACGACACAGATTTTTTACGCATTCTCGTAAGTTCCCAAGTAGTAGCATCTCGATATTTATAAGACCTCATACTCAATTTAGAAAAATTTTTGAAAAAATGGAGAATAAAGGTGAATGAACAAAAAGGTAATTGTATAAAGTTCAAACTGCCTAGATACTATTGCCCCCCTAGTCGCATAAATAATCAAATGATACTTCAAGCTTCTGAATTCAATTAGCTCGGCAAACATCTTGATCGGCGCACAGAGGGGTATTTTGCCAATCTAGCCGGACATTAAATCAAAAAATTAATTTTGAGAAATGTAACTATTCAATGGTACTGCAAACATTGCAGCAACTTTTGTTTTTGTCAGCGGGTATGTTAAAACATTATTTACAGTACTCTACAATAATTTTGGAGTTTTATACAAATGTTCTGAGTAATTATTCAGGGATGGGTACCTTTATCTAAAGTAATTACATAAACCATATATGAAGCACTATAAAATTAAGCAAAATAATGACGCTGACGAAGTGGCGGGCACAGCTATTTATGAATAAATTAATTATTCTCAGATAAATTAAATACTATAAAGTAATAAATTACAAAAATGACTTTTATTAATATTATTTTCTTCGACATAAAAGTTATTTTTCGGAAATTAGCAAAAAAAAAAAAAAAAATTACCAAAAAATCACATGGACGTTTCCTGGGGTGTGAGTGGCGGCATACCTCCCCCTGCCGATTGGCTGTCCGGCTAGATTGGAATAATACTCCTATGTGCGGCGATTTACTTGTAAAATCGAATCAAAGTTAACACAAATTAAGTTGAAAGCAGTCCAACTTATCTGGCTTTTTGGTAGAATCGCTATCCTCAGCTTAGATTGCTAACCTACTTTATATTCTTAAACCAATATGGTGTTATGGCACTTAATTATGTGGCACTCCCTCAGCTGCAAACTTGGACAAAATTCAAAGCCGCCAAAATATAATTTTGAGAAAGATTATAGACGCTCCCTGGTATGTTAAAAGATCTAAACAAGCAGTAGATTGAAGCGAAACATGCATTAACTTATGTATTTAAGGAAGCTCGAAACACATCCACAACATCCTAAACGACCATGGCTACATTCGAATTAGAAGGAAGGATATTGCCGTTTTTGGCCGAACCTCAGAGTTCTGAATTAAAAATTATATCATCAACCGTAAAAATAAATTACCGGCACTGGCTCGACCAGAAGAAGATTCAGTAAATAAAATTGAAGATCTTGTTTTAAGGTACATTGTAGTTAACAACACTTATTTTCGTACTCAGATAAACTTAAAAAGAAAAAAACTATTTGGTTTTATAGTGCACACCATTTTGCCATTAATTTTTAGGTGACTAAAAAAAATCCGGGGGGAATTTTGTACGCGTACCCTTAAAATATTAAATAATGTTCTCTTTATATAGAAAATAAATTAAAATTGTATTATTCCTGAACAACAAGCTATAATCGGTATTTTCTTCATATAACAATTGCTTAAAAAGTATTTATTTACCTCTTTTATCCGGTTTCAACATTGCCACCTTATCTTCCATTATCCATTCGAGTTGTAAATTGGAGCGATTTGAATAGCGTTCCAGACTGACACGATCCCATTTGACATGTTCCCAATGATCGGTCATAATGGCAGCACACAGCATTGCCGTAGCACTGGTTGTCATCAGCAGAGTAACGAATAGGAATAGCACGGGCGGTGGGCCCATGCAATAACTTGAGCAACATGTTGAGGAACCAACATTGCTGGTCACATCCATGGCCGAATTAAGCGAGGTGGGACTGTCTAGATTACCACTAATGCCGCCACTTGATTGATGCATAATTTTTGAGGAACAACTGCTGTTGCGCAACAAAATACTATTGCTACGTCGTATAGACTCAACTGCAGCGGCAGCCGCTGCTGTTGTTGCGGCCGAGGTATGAGGATCGAATTGCAGTGAACTGGCAACAACAGCCGAGGGATGTTCATAAATGCTATTGTGACGAGAGGGTGAAAAATAGTAACAGGTCGTTTGTTGTTGCTGCTGCTGTTGTTGATTGAGTTTCTGTAGATTATTGCAACTACTGTTGCTATGGCCACCACCAAAAATACTGCTGCTGCCACTGCTGCTTCTGCCACCATTACCATTTGCTGCCTCACCATCAGCTGATGCGCACTCATTGATTGTGGTCAAGTCCTCATTACTCGACGAGTAGACAATCGACTGTTTAAATTGATTTGAATAGCAGTTCTGTTTGAAGGTTACTGACGGTTGTTGTTGCCAATTACCTCTAGGATTAGCATTGGAGGCATACAGAGCCTCGTAGTCGTAGTGATGAGGATTGCGGTAAATCACAGGCCAGGAACGTGTTGTCTTTGAGTTGTGCGAATAGGTGGTAGTTGTTGCAGTAGCAGCAGCAGTAGTACTAAAGGTGTGGTTGTTTGTCGTAGGGGTGGTTACGAAACTGTTGTTGCAGTTGGAAATGGCAGTACAATCGGCAACGGTGTTGTTTGAGACGTTCGTTTGATAATTTGCAATTATGCTGTTGTTGGGGGACGTTGCCGTTGAGGCAGCTAAAAGCGTCGCTTGTTTAAACTGTTGTTGGGCTCGTTGTCGATCTGAAAAGAGAGGTGTATGCTCGTTTACTTGTGCATTAAAGTCTTCTTCTTTTGGAGCGGTTATATTCGTCGTCGTTGTCGCACGTTTCGATTTGGTAGGCTGTTTTTGCTGCTGATTTTGTTGTTGTGTTGAATTTGTTGAGGAGGCCTGTTGACGTTGCAACACATTTCTAACAGTGGCTGCAATTGTCGAACAGGGCCCCTGGCCAGTCGATGGCGTTATTGAGATCGATGCGTTACTTTGTAGTTTCAATGGTGGCAAATGTCTGGACAGCTTGCTATTGTTCCCTTCTTTGTTCGTGCCGTTATGGGTGGTGGTGTTGCTACTAGTGTTGTTGGCTGCTATCACATTATTTGCTGTCTTTGTTGATGGTTGCTGTTGTGTAGTAATCGTAGAAGTTGTTGTTTCTGTTTTGTTTGTGGGTACGGCGGTAAGTTCATTAAAATCCTCTTCCTCAACTAAAGTCGCTCCTGAGGATAAAATTGTGGAATTAGTTTCGTTTCTGTGGTTGGGAGAGCAATCAAATGTACTTTTACTTTTACTGTTTGTCTGAGTTATTGTATTCTTCAAATTCTTGATGTTGTTGATGTTGTTGATGTTATTAATTTTGTTATTTTTACTATTGTTGCAATTATAGTTGTTTTTATTGTAAATGGTGGTTGTGTGGGTGTTGGTGGTTGTGATGTCGGGAAAACTATTGTAGTATTGGGAATGTGAAAAACTAAGTGATGGAGTAATGGTTGTTACTGTTATTGGTTGTGTTGGTTGTGGCTGTGGTTGTGGTGGCTGTATTGCTGAGGATTGGGCTGTTGCTGTTGCTATAGCTGTTACATGATTATTACTACAAATAAGGTTACTACGATTGTTACTATTACTACTACTACTATTATTGCCACAACCGTATGGACTCTCTGTGGGTGGTGTTACTGGTGATGTTATACTAACTTCCGGTACACAGCGTGCCGTCACTTTGTAGCGACTGCCACTGCTAGTGCCTAAGCCCAAGGCACCCTTGGCACGCACCAGTCATAAATCGGTATCACGCTTTTTGACTTTGTTCGTATTCATGACGTTTTGTGTATGAGGTGCAGAGGCGGGGTTGCCTTTTTTCGTTATGGTCGTTATTATGGTTTGCTGTTGCTGTAGTAGTAATTGGTGGTGTTGCGGTGCTGCTATTGATGATGTTGGTGATGTTAAAATTGATGATGAAGCAGGTAGTGTGTCCGTTTCGTTTGGTGTTGTATCTATGCTACAGGGTGTAGGTGATTTAGGTTGTTGGTGTATTTTATTTATTTTAAAAATGTTGGTGCTGTTTGTTTTACTATTTTTTTCTATACCAATATGTGTGGAAAATTAAGCAATATATTTGTATGTGTCAGTGTATCTGGGTGTAAATGATTTGTTTTTATCCTTGTGGTAGATAACAATTGTAATTTATTTAATTTCTTTTGTTTTTTTTTATTGCCCTTTTGAATTAGTTTGTCTTGTAAAAAGTGCTTTATGATTTTAGTTTAGTAAACTTGATTCTGAATTTATTTTAATTTTGATCCAAGTTGTAAGCACCAAAAACTTGTCGGCGGTGTAAGTTCAACAATTTCTTGATTTGCAACGGTTTTTTATGCAGTTTCTACTTGTTTAATATTTCTTTTTTTTTTTTTGTTCAAGTTTTCTTTATTTAGTTAAAGCTTTTGCTAAAAATTAAATATGAATAATTAAGAAATAGAATGTGTTGTAAAAGAATAGAAGGAAGAGAAAGAAACATTTTGGTTAGTTTGCTTTGTTTTTTATGGTGAATGTTTGGTTAATATGAATAAACAAACAATAATGAGAAGGCAGGCAATGATTTTCTTAAATTTACTAATGCAGGCATGCAATTTGGTGTAGGGTTTTGAGGAGAAATATTTGAAAATATGAATACACTTAATATACAAATACATTAATTATTATAAGACAGTTATTTGAGTTTATTTGAGTTACCGTTTAACATTAAATAAATATAACTTAACTCATTGTCCTCATTGATATTGTGCAATAAAATTGATAGTGTATATGTCATATTAAAAGGTTATAAAGTATATTGAAAATATGTAAGTGGATTGCATGTTGAATTTTAATTAACTATTTAAAAGTAAAATCGTGTTTGAATAGTTAAAGGTTTGACTTATACCTCATCGCGCTAAGGGTAGGTAATAGGCTCCTATTTAGCTCTTGTCTCTGCAGAGTGGATGTGGGGTAGACGTGTTAATTTCTACACGTACTCCGGAAGCAAGAGCTCCTCGCCAGTAAGTCACGACAGTTGCTTAGATATAATTGAGATACCCTTAAGCTAGATAACTGCGTTACTGACTCTACGTATAATCTATCCAAAATGTAAATTTAAGAAGATATTTGCAGAATATTCCCAGAATTTCGTGAGACATAAGGACCTGGTAGTCTGTAATTTTTACAGTATAAAGTAAAGGCAATGTAAACTGGGTAGTCGCAAATTACCAATCGGTGAAACGAAGGTGTCT